>JAVANC010000007.1:26387095-26931717 GCA_033319125.1 Parnassius glacialis
CGTGGAAATCTGTTAGTTCTATTGCCGAGCGAGGTATGTTGCAAATTTTCCAGTAGTTACGAAATAATCTACTAACATTGAACTCAAAAAAGGCAATGTACGTATGTTTTCATAAAACAAATGCCTCTTGTCCGAAATTTGGTTTGAACATAAAAATTCATGAAGAGTCGTGCGACATGAATCCGCGCTGTCCATGTGAGTCACTTATGCGGGTTAAGGTTATAAAATATCTCGGTGTTCTTGTTAATGAAAATCTGGGATTTAAATCGAACATCGAAGTTCTTTCAAACCGAATTAGAAGGATTATCTATATAATGAGAAAGATAATACTGAAATCAGTATATCATGCCCTTTGTCAATCACTGATAACTTACTGCATGACATGTGTGGGTAGTGCGTCCAAAATATATTTTGTACAGATCGAGAGAGCACAGCGGGCAGTTTTAAAGGCAATATTAGGAAAACCATACAGATACCCTACTGTAAACGTATACAAAGATGCCGGAGCACTCACTGTATGCCAACTTTTTGTACTAAATACGTCCTTAGCAGTACATAAAGGCGTATTATCTTACCATGATCACAAACTACTGAATAATCGCAGGGTATACAAACTATCCATACCATCTGTCAATACTAAATTTGCACAACGTTTTGGCGACTTTATCAAAAGACAAATTTATAATTAGGTCGTAAAACATTGTAATATTAGTAATAAAAAATACATATCTGCGAAACTAATTATTTTGAAATGGTTGGTTACCCTATCATATGAGGAAACAGAAGAATTGTTAAAAACTGGCTTTTGTTAATTGATGGTATTTGTAAAATTATTAGATAAATTTTATTATTGTTTTAATTTTTTATTTTCTTTTTTTAAATGCACATAGTAAATACATTTCAGTTTTATATTGCTTACTTTTGTTTTTATAGTTTTCTTTCTTTTTATGTTCAAAAATTTTAAAGCAATAAGTAGGTCTGTTATTGTTGTTTTGTGTAATACAATCTGTCTGATTAGGTGTGTAAAATAGTGCTTAATGAACTATGGTCTCAGGTTTCCTCGATACAGGCTTGCCTAGTGAGGAAACCAACAGATATTACCTATTGTATTATTTTTCTTATTGCTAATAAAACATTTTTCATTTTCATTTTCATCTGAATAAGTATTTTTATCTCATATAAGTATAGATGAAATAATGAAAGCAATGAAAAGTATGAAAGCAGGTAAGGCAGCCGGTTATGATAGAGTATCTCTCGAAATGCTAAGGGCTGGAGAAGGAGTGGTGGCAGACCTGCTGTGCACCTTGTTTAACTTATGTTGGGAACTTAAGCGTGTACCGGGAGACTGGTGCAAAGCCGTGATAGTCCCAATATATAAAGGAAAAGAATCACAGCAGGATTGTAAAAACTACCGTGGTATCAGCCTTCTTAGCATTGTGGGAAAACTGTATGCTAAGGTACTAATTGAAAGGGTTATGAAAGAAACTGATGGAAAAATGTGGGATGTGCAAGCGGGATTTAGAAAAGGAATGGGATGTACGGATCAGGTCTTTTTCATGCGCATGATTGCGGAGAAGTTTTTGGCCAAAAACCAAAGAGTTTTTTGTGCTTTCATAGACTTGGAGAAGGCTTATGACACAGTGGACAGGGATGTGTTATGGCAAACACTGAACTCATTTGGGTTGAGCGCTGGCTTGATACAGGCATTGAAGTCTCTATATAGGGACTCTAGTGCTTGTGTCAGGATCAACGGGGCCTACTTGGACTGGTTTAGCATCCATAAAGGTGTCAGACAGGGCTGTGTGGCTTCCCCGTGGCTGTTCAACCTATTTATGGACAGTTGTTTGGAAAATTTGAAAGCAGAAGAATGCGGGTTAAGAATGGGTGAGTTAACCGTCAAATGCCTTTTGTACGCCGATGATCAAGTCATACTTGCGTCGTCGGCGGCCGAGTTGCAAATGATGGTTAAATTAATGAACAGGACATTAAAAGAAAAGGGAATGAAAGTGAACGCAAGTAAGACGAAAGTTATGGTTTTTGAAAGAGAAGAAAGTAAAACGATATGTGAAATAAGAATAGAAGGGGAGTTGGTAGAACAAGTAGATGAGTTTATGTATTTGGGATGTGTGTTTAGCAGGGATGGTAGATATGATATGGAACGACGAGTGAATGCAGGAAATAGATTGAATGGGGATCTACACTCTACTGTGAAAAGTCAGAATGTGTCCAAAAAGGCACGTTTGGCAATTCACAGTGCTGTGTTAGTGCCTACTTTAATGTATGGTAGTGAAAGTTGGGTGTGGCAGAAGAAGCACGAGAGTAGAATAAATGCTGTAGAAATGCGGTCATTACGTAGTATGCTAGGGCTGAATCTGAATGACAGGGTGAGAAATAGTGTGATAAGAGAAATGTGTGGTTTGCAAGATGATGTTGTGACTAGGATTAAGAAAGGAATGCTTCGGTGGTTTGGTCATGTAGAAAGAATGAATGAAGAAAGAGTGACAAAGCAAATTTATGTTGCAGAGGTGAATGGCAGAGTCGGGAAGTGTCGCCCTAGGCGAAAGTTTATCGACCAAATTGGCGAAATATTGAAAATGGGCCAAATTAAGAGTACCTTTAACCGACGAGCGTGTATGCGTAGGTGTTACGGCCGGCAGCTGCCTATCCCAGGAGTAGAATCCTTCGCGGCCCATAGACGAAGAAGCTACAGGCAGATGCTGGTCGGGCGTCCTCACGCCACGGGTTAAAAGTCTAATTACACTAAACAATCCGGGGGAAGCGTTACAATTATTGAACAGAGCTTACTTACCTCTATTCAAGGCGACTGGTCCCTCCGGATTCGGTCAGGTCTCGTGTGGATGTATTGTGCTAGAAAGTAAAGGTCAGTGATGTGTATTTGGGTGTGGCTGGTAGTGTTATTGACCTTATTTGACCGTTCCCCCTGCAGCAGTTCGGCCCTCAGCTCCTCTCCAAGCTAAGGTCGCCTTCCGCAGTCACTTTCTTCCTTTCTTACGATTGACTCGCGAAAATGAACACAGAACGTACGGGTCAAAGGTCACCGTTATTTCTAGAATATTAACTACCGCACTAGTAACTAATACAGTCGAATCCACTTATACAGATTCTGCGTTAAACCTAAAGTCCCGGGTAAACTCTCAACACGCGCCACCATTCCCAGTGGTATATTCACTATACGCGCCTAACATAAAATCAGATCTAAGAGCTCCCAAACAAAATGGACTGCCTTCTCTTTCGACGCGAAGAAGACTTCTAATCTTTCGCTCTCGACTCCCACCGTTCAGTAAGCTCGGACGTTCAACACGCGCGAACGTCATCCCGTATCAGCCGAGCCGAGAGCCATCTAACGTTGATGCCTGACACCAACGCTTTTGCGTAAATATGGATAAATATATGGATGTAGAGGAAGCGAGAGAGGTGTGTCAGGATCGTGCCAAATGGAATTCCATAGTCTCTGCCTACCCCTCTGGGTGACAGGCGTGAGTGATTATGAAAAAAAAATTTCATCTGATGATGAAAGAGACTAAATAAGATATCGAAAACGAAGAAGTTTCACTATCACCTTCATGTTATAGGTACGTTCTTGCTTTTTATATTAGTAGTTTTGGCGAGAGAGAGAAGGCTGAAAAAGAAGAAGTTCCACCACTGAACCGTGTGCGTAACGTGGATAGTCTGCTACTTTACTTACTTTACTTTACTCCTACATAGAAAACAAACAATACTGCATAAAAACAAAAACAAAATACGCAATAAGAATAAATTTATGTTGGAATTATGATCTGCAGGCTTATTAAAATGTAGTGTAGCTACAACAGATAATAGATACACCACAGTGGAATTTTAAGAGCTAATTTGAAACAGAGAAATGTCTTAAATCATAGAGACGTTGCACGAACTTGACACTGTTATTTGGCAAGCAGCGAGCACTGGCAGTTTGCAGTTTTATGACAATTCACTGCGATAAATACAAGGGTAATAATTCATTATTATATGCATAAATACAATTTTTATAACTAAGTTTTTTATTCACTAGGTAAACTTCCCTTTCTATCTACAATTCCGTCAGAATAGGTAACACTCTCTTGCCTATTTTTATGTCTAAGCAGCAGTGCCTCCATTGTTGTATTCTAATCTTAAGACTATAGAAACCCAGTTAATTACTGGCTGGTCCTCCAGGATGACAGCGCATCTATATCTTCTTAATTTGAAGTTGAATGCTATGTCCATGTCCATGGGCTGCAATAGGCACTTATCATCAATAGAACTGCAGGTTCGTTTGTCACTAATATTATTACCTTTAATTTATCATATTATACATGGATAACAATAGCCCCTGAGAATGAGGTACCTACCAAGCTAATTCTAAACTGATTTGTAAATTCACGTTTTGGACAATAATACATTTAGCGTTGGAAGGAAAAGGGGAGAACTAACGCCGGGCAAGGTAATCGGCCCGGAGAGTAGCCAACGCTCCGTGTGATAATTCAGAATATATACATATTTGCCGCAATACTTCGGAACTTTGATTGCGCGATTTAGGCTACGATGTGTTTCACTTGTGGCATGACGTCAGCTGCGCCACTTACATAACTGCTTTTTATAAAGTGGTGGATATTTTCAGGACGAGGCGATTTCCTTTCCTTCCAGGAGAGATATGTTTCTAATGATATAGTGGTAAATTAAACTTAAAACGACTTTCAATAAGTATTTTAAGAAAAAAATCTACAAAAAGGAAAAAAAGCTTTAGTAAGTAAAAAAAAATCGTGTAATTATTTTAATTCCACAGAATTAATTCCCGTGGCCGTAACACTCTGCAGTTAATTAACAAGTGCAGTTATATTGATTGGGAAAGCGTGACATAAGATTTTTATTCAATTAATTGAAGGAACAAGAAGCTTTATTCCGATACTGCGCCGAACATTGTAAAGCAAGGTAGCTCAAAATCAACTGATTTATTTTCATTAAATATGGTTAATTGGATGGATAACATTTGTATGAGATTATCATATTTAGTCCTCACAGACATGACACTAGACAAAATTTATAAAATTAAGATTTACACATACAACACTTATTCTATACAATAAAGTGGCGTGCTATCACATCGGAGGTCAAGACCCTCTTCAGAGTCACTGCACCAATGGAGTGAGTGAGTGGGAGTTCTGATTAACCACACACACACACACACATCGTGGGGAAACCTGTATGACTGAGAAATACAAAAATATCTGCGACAATTTAAAAATACATGCGAAGTCAGAAATAAGAGTTAGAAATAAGAGGCCTGTCTGCAACTTTACTTACATTAAATAGAAAAATACTACATAAAAATTCAAACAAAATTGATAAGTTCACATTTTCTTGTTGGAATGATGATCTGCAGGATCATTATGCCTAGTGTCTTAGCTACAGCAGATACTACTGTCTTCTAGTCTTAAGAGTATAGAGCTCCAGTAAAAGTATACGCTGCGCGATATAAGGTAAGATATGCAGGGAGTTGTTTAAAGACGGTGATCCGGGACCGTGTTGTGGTATTACTTGGGAGGCGCCTATCTCCAGTACTTGTGAGGGCACATACTGCTGGACATTTAATAATGATGAATGTGAACGAAATGCACTAGCTCAGACTTGCTTATTTGGCCTACCCTACCCGTATCCGATCGTTTATTCTTTGCTTATATACTGGTTGTCCGGGATCCATAGAGTAACCAAGCACTCTTTTTACAATTTTCATCAAGGAAAGATAGAGCAATACAAAAGTACAAAACATATTATTTAAACGCTAAATTCATTATCTCTTTCTAAACGTTAAATATTCTCGTATCTTAAAACTTAACTTTTAATAAAAAAGTAAAAAGAATTTGAATAAAATATCATTTATATAAGTCGGCTGAATAGCATGCGATTTATTAAAGTTATGAATATCAAAACAATAATAGAAAAGGTAGTAGTACATATCGTATTTACAATTTCAAAAATTGGTATGTTTAGTCCTTACAGGAAACACAAAAATTAATATTTCACTTGGAACATAATTTACTTTTATTTTATTTGCCACGTAAATTATTAATGTATTGTCAAATAAAATATTGTAGCCGTTGGAAGGAATAGGGGAGATCTCCCGACGGGCAAAGTGGTCAGCCCGGGGAGCGGCCAACGCTCCGAGTGGTAGTTCGGAGCTATTCTATACATACTGCTTTAACTTCGGAACTTTTTTAGAGCGATTTAGGCTTCGATGTGTTCCGCTTGTGGCGCGACGACAGCGCCGCCACATCAGCCCCCTGCTCAGACCGGAGGTCGATAGTGCAATCCGATTGCCGGCTGCTGATGCCGGATGCATGCTGTGTGCGTAAGGGCAAGTGACGCCGGTGCGAACGTTATGCCGGTGTATACTGCATGCCATAGTACGCACTTGCAAGTGATGCCGGTGAGAACGATGAGCCAGAGCAAGTGCCAGGGATTGCCTTGTAGTCTGCGGTGAGTGGAGAAGAAGGCAAGTAATCTGCGAGAGTGCCGTAAAGCAGAGGCGACCAGTAAGGCTCAGAGCCGTGCCGAACACCGTAGCGCAGAGAGTAGCTTGAAGGAAAAGGAAGCATTATTATTCCAGTGCTGCGATGAACCTTTGTAAGGTAGATGGCTTGCAGAATGTGAAGACTGCAGACAATATCTGCTCGGGAGCGAATGAATGGGGTACTTGAGTACAATGATGAAGGTTTTTGAAGTTGTATTTTCCGAAGGTTATTGGTTGCGTGTGTTCACATCACGTCACCACTGATGTGGCCGGTGGAAGAAAAAGGGGAGATCTCCCGCCGGGCAAGGTGGTCTGCCCGGGGAGCCGCCAACGCTCCTATTGGTAGTTCGGAGCCATTCTGTATATACTGCTTTAACTTCGGAACTTTGTTAGCGCGATTTAGGCTTCGATGTGTTTCGCTTGTGGCGCGACGACATCGCCGCCACAATATTAAAGTGAAAGAAAACATCGTTCGGTAGACTGCATGTTACAGGCTAAAAAATTACAAAATTTGTACCCGATAGGGAGCTTTACAGTCGAGTTTATTAACAAGTTCAATATTTATTTTGCTATGTAGAGGCGTCCAAAACAACGTACTGTAGACAAGCGAGTTTATGTACTCGTATAATGTTAACATTTTTAAAAATGTTTAATCTTAAAATGGTATAAAAAACCAAACAACACTGAAGAGTTATTCTGTTTGTCATGTCTACAATCCTTAACCTAGGCTTTCCCCTTCACCCACTCGCAAACAAATTGCGGGGTATTCAGATCGATTTATGCACAGTCACGAACTACTGATGTTATCGCAGGTGCGGAGAAATGTTTACTTTACTTTTCTAGTCTTTATCGAAACATTTTTCATAACTCTACGTGGAAAAATAAGAATGCAGTGAGCTAGAGAGCATTGAGTTCGTAGACACGTGGGAGGTCATGTTATGCAGAAATCAAACTCAAAAATACGTTTTTCCAACTCTTTACATTCCAAAATAACTTGTATCATATTTTATTCTCATACTCTTTTAAACCATTCGACACCGATGAAATTTAAATAATAATATAAAAACATCTATTTTTTATAGGATAAGGGTGACAAACGACCACACAGTCAACCTGATGGTAAGTGGTTGCTGTGGCCCATAGACATCTACATCTATTTTCGATTACGAATCAAAATGCAGATGCGTTGTCACCCGCGAAGACTAAGATGGAATGCCTCGTTTCCAGTAAAAAGGGTCTTCGGTTCGCTACACTAACCATAAGAAACACAGGATTTACTGCTATTAAGTGGTCCTTCCCCGGTCAAGCCGGCCCATTCGTGCTACAACCATAACATAACTGCAGCATGGCTCTATCACGTATATCTTTCAATCATCATAGTTATGCCATTTACTAACTCTTTTGTTCAATCCATACGTTCCATTCCCACGTTTGGAAAACTATTCCACCTCAATTTTTTATGCGACTTTGACACTGGCAACTTCAAATAAAAATATCTTCGGATACGTTGTCACTTCTGAGGACTGATATGGAATGCCTCTCAGTCTATAACTATACTGGCTCTCTATACACTGCAGACGGAACACAGCAGCGCGCTCACTGCAATGCTATGTTACGCTAGAAATCAGTAAGATGGTGACCTTCCCACATGAACTCCTAGACAGAAAAGTAGTCCCATGTTCTCATGTTGACATTGTTCTTCAAATTAAAGTCAGGTAGATTCAATATTAGCAGAAGACCTTTCTCTTCATCTCTCGTCATTCGTTCATGAATTTTTACAGCCTGCTAAAAGTGCACTACTGAACATAGGTCTCTACCATAAATTATCTCATAGGGCATTTGCTTAAGTTACCACCCCGAGCCATGTTGACAATTAACTGTTTTCTTTATTAATATTTTGGGTTGTTTTCGAAAGCCAGGCCATATCCTGTTTAGTTTTCCTCTGTCACTTCTTACGACACCCACGAGGTGATATGAAAGATTATTTTTAATTATCTTTTTTTTATCTTCTATATTATTCTTATTTTACAAGGATATGTTAGCCTTATAGTATGTACCTTATAGTAACCTTGAAGTACCTTGTAGTACTTATAGTAACATACCTTGTTCCTGTTACTTATACAATCATGGCATAGGGACGATATTGGTGATATCTCCTCTCTAGTATTTGAATGAAATGAAATTATTCAAGAAAATAAACACTGCACGGTTTTTACTAGAAAAGTTCTGCTGCAAGTTCGTTAGCTTGATCATATTAATCTATTTACTGTCTTTCTAACGTAGTCTTTTATATGCATTTTTTTAGATATCTAATATTGGGTTAGGAATTTATGTCATGAATATATATAAAGTAATCTGAAAACTTGGAACGGTCCCTTTTTAATATTTTCTTTCCACTTTCCCCTTATATTAAGTTCGCCGCCACACGCATGTCTGTAAATAAATCAAAACCACTCGCGTATACTGTACGTGACTCGGAAAACATCTATGTAATATGATTCAGCAATAAAATATTTATGTTAATCTGTAATATAGCGTGAAACGTAGTGAAAATATAAAATAATATAAATGTAAGAATTAAAACAACAATAAAAACTTTTTGCACTGTAAAGTATGATTTATACTTTCGGCCTTAATCATAACAGTACACTTGGTAAGGCTACTTATAGCTATGTTGTGGTTGTAGCACGAATGTCTCAGCTTGGCCGGGAGGGACCACGCTCTCATAGAACACCAACGTAAATAGAATTGCTGCTGTGTTTCATATGAAAAGTGCAGAGAACCGGGGACCATTTTTACTGGAAAGGAGGCATTCCATCTTACTGATCTGGTTAACAACGCTTTCTGCAGCTCTTAATCGAAGATAGATGCAGATATCTATGGGCCACAGCATCTACTTATCATCAGATGGACTGTGTGCTCGTTTCCCTTATTCTAAGGGGTAGGCTTAAAAAATTATGAATATTTTTTCAAAGTTATAAGTTTATTAGAAAGATTTAACTTTTCCGTTTAGGAATGGAAGATAACATCATTTAAATGACTGCCACGGCTAGCCTTACAATATCCTATTTGATCAGGCCAATTTTTCAATACATTTTCGATTGTTTATGTCTTTACTTTTTTTATAGGATAAGGGTGAAAAACGAGCACACAGTCCACCTGATGGTAAGTGGTTGCTACGGCCCATAGACATCTACATCTATCCTCTGTTAAACTTCTTCAATGGCAACTTTGATTTCATGTTTCAAGTCGTCAATCATCTCTGGTAGGTTAGCGTAACACTTGTCTGTACCGGCTCTTCACAATAAAAAAAATCCAACGGAGTCAAATCGCAGCTTCGATGTCGCCAATTGACATCTGCATTTTGGTTTATTATGCAGTGTTCGGAAACAGTGCGCAAAAGATCTATTGTTGCGTTTTCTGTGTGGCAGGTTGCGACATTCCGTTGTCTCTATGTCATTCTGTTCAATTTTGGGAAACAAAGAATCGCTTAGCATAGCGTGGTAGCGATCGCCATTTACTAAAACGGCGTTTTCTTGCTCAGTAATAAAGGGGATTTATCATAATTAAACCATAAAAATATGTATCTAATTTTTTTTAATTAAATTAAATGAAAGTTGCTTATGTTTAATAATCGTTGACGGCTTTGTGACACAGTGGCTTAGCAATGAGTTGCAGCGCTGTGGGTCGCGGGTTTGAATCCCGCACGGAATAAATAATTATTCTGAGTCTCGATGTTAGTCCTTGTGCAATTTATGTTTGTGAACTACCTCTACGACACAGGAGAAAATCATAGTGTGGGGGTAACGCTTTTAAAAGAAAAGAAAATCTACCACCGTTTCAAAACGTCGAAAAAAACATCGCAGGTATCTATTATTTTTAAATTCAATAATACAACATTCTTAGTTGAAAAGGAAAAGGAATAGATCCTTTAGTTACAAAAGCATGTACAATATAAAAAATTACACAAAAATAAACATGCAAAAGTAAAGCCAAAGTAATGTGCTACAATCACGAGTAGACCGTTCCCCACAAGCACCGGTGTTGCTGAAATAAATTTACTTTCGCTTACGATCATATCCACGTTATTGGCATAGACGGCCTAGAGTAATTGTATAATGATAGTAAAAGTAAAATTTATGAAGGAATTTACAGCTTGAACTGCTCTAATTCCCTTGTTATTCTAGTGTTCCAAACAGCTTTATTATAGTCTTGGAAATTGGAGATCAGTCCAAGTTGCAATACAATTTAATATCGCACGTAAAATTAAGACAATAAAGCATAATATTATAACTGTTACTACTTCAATATATTGTATTTTATTAACGGTTTGTACAATGTAAACGCCATGAAACTACTCAACATAAGCGGGTGTTTAAATGTGTATCCGAAAACTAATAGTAAGTGGTATATTGTTAATGGAATGCTACCACTACAAACTGATCAACATTAGAAAGTGGACCAAAACCAGGTAAACGAAGTATTTAAGTGTTATTTTCAATAAATATAATAAGAAATATTCGTTACTATTTTGATCTATTCTATTATGTTCTATTCTGTTCTATTCCATTCCATTCCATTCCTTTCCATTCCATATCACTATATGAAGTAGAACGGCACTCCGTTCCACTCCGGTCCGTTCCATTTCATTCCTTTCCATTCTATTTTATTATATTCTATTCTACTTCATTTTGTTCTATTCTATTTTCGTCCAGTTTATTTCATTAAAATTCATGAATGAGCCGGAAATATGAGTACGTATTTGCGATGGATTGCTTGTTAAAAATACTTACTCTGATTATACGGAAAATATATGTCAACTAAATATTAAAATTAAAAATAGAAATTATAAATAGAAATCGCAGTCAAACACGCTCACGCGCCTTACCGCTTATACATTATTTTATGATAGTAGTTAATGTATGTATTACGTAGGTATATGCGGTGATCACATATCGAAGAGTGCAATGGGGGAAGCCATATCCTAGGAGCTCAAGTAAGGTGACACCTTTCACATTTTCCTATATTACTTATTCTGAACCTTCTCTGTGAATTTGTCCGGTTGTTACAAAATAACCCTGTCTAATTACAGGCTGTGAATCATTTTATATGAGCCCTCAAAGGTGACAAAGTATCTGACTAGTCTTCTTTGTTTGTAGTTAAAGTGTCAGTTTTATAAAAAAATACTTTATACGCCTGCAATGTAAGTCAACCCCACAAAGTATAATCTTTTTCACGCCATGCGCTAAATACCCAGACCGGCGTCAGACATCAGCGTCATAAGCTCTCAAAGCTGGTAAGTGCCAAAGCAAATCCTCGTGACCAACTTGGAGATTAACGTGAATTCTCCCAACGAGAAAAACCTATGACCAGCAATGGACTTATACTTGCTGAAGAGGAAGAGAAGGATATTTACAAAGGATTCCCGTTCTAACGGTGTAGTGACGGTGTAAGAATACCCACTATTTCAAATCGTCTCCTGAGTTAAGCAGCGACGGAGGGAAATTGAAAGAGGAGTGGGCAGCAGCATCTTCCTAATAACAACTAAAATAATAAAAAACTGATTTTATTAACCCGCTTGCCAAGTGTGGCAACTATGGTAAAATAATCTCAATGAGGCAATCTTTGGGGAAACCTATATTTAGCATTGGAATTTTATGGGATGTTATAAATGAGAAAAATCTGATTAATAATGACCTGACTTATTGTTTTTGAGAATGGTATCAGAAAGATAAAAATAAAACTATCTGATTATTACAATTTTTTACTATAAAATTAATGTAAACGATTTCATACCATAAGCACGCTCGCAATCGCACGTTAGCGTTGCATATTCTGGAACCACTACGGATTTAAAGCAAACCTATGTTTAATGCAAATTCCAATCTTTTTTTTTTTTTTATAGTAGAGGGGGCAAACGAGCATGCGGCTCACCTGATGGTAAGTGACTACCGCCGCCCATGAACAACTGCAACACCAGGGAGGGAATTGCAGATGCGTTGCCGGCCTTTTAAAAAGGAGTACGCTCTTTTCTTGAAGGTCCCTAAGTCGTATCGGTCCGGAAAAATCGCTGATGGTAATCGATTCCACAAGGAAGTCGTGCGAGGAAGAAAACATCTTCTAAATCGCACAGTGGTGGACCGCCAATCATCCAGATGGTGTGGATGGTATCGGGAGTTCTGCCGCGATGTGCGTTCGTGAAATTTGGCGGCTGGGATTAATCCGAACAATTCCTCAGAGCACTCCCCATGGTAGATGCGAAAGAAAATGCAAAGAGATGCAACATCTCTTCGCAGCGCCAATGAGTCGAGCCGATCGGAAAGAACTCGGTCGTCGACGATTCGAGCCGCTCTGCGCTGGATGCGGTCAAGTGGAAGGAGCTGGCACTGGGGAGCCCCTGCCCAGAGATGGGAACAGTATTCCATGTGAGGCCGAACCTGCGCCTTGTAAAGTTGCAGGCGGTGTGCCGGCATGAAATACTGTCCCGCTCTGCTGAGCACGCCAAGCTTTTTAGAGGCCAATTTGGCCTTCTCTTCCAAATTACCACGAAACTGCACGTCACTCGATATGTCGACGCCGAGGATTCCGATACTGGCTGAGGCAACCAGGGGAGTGCCTTGAAACTGAGGAGATACGACAAAGGGGTTCTTTTTAGCGGTAAACGCGCAAACTTGTGTCTTCTGAGGATTAAACTGGACTAGATTTAGTCGCCCCCAGTTCGAGACTTTGTCCAGCAAAGACTCGACTTCAGACACAAGTTTGTTCCGGTACTCGGAGACGTTTTCCCGAGAAATATTAGCACGGCCGGTGTATAGAGCATCACCAGTGCTGTCATCCGCATAGCAATGAATGTTACCAGTTAGCAACATATCATTGATATGCAGAAGAAACAGCGTTGGTGATAGCACACAGCCTTGTGGAACACCAGCGTTAATAGGCTTGTAGTCAGAACATGCACCGTCTACAACAACCTTGATGCTCCGATCTGCAAGGAAGCTGGTGATCCAATTGCACAATTTCTCGGGAAGCCCATAGGAAGGGAGCTTCGAGAGAAGCGCTTTGTGCCAAACCCGATCGAAGGCCTTCGCAATGTCCAGACTAACGGCCAACGCCTCCCCCTTGGACTCTACTGCCTCCGCCCATCTATGGGTCAGGTAGACCAGAAGATCACCAGCTGATCGACCCCCACGAAAACCGTATTGGCGGTCACTAATCAGCTGGTGATCCTCAAGGTACCGGATGAGCTGGCAGTTGATAATGGATTCTATTATTTTGGAGAACAAGGAGGTGATCGCGATAGGCCTATAGTTGGACGGGTCTGAGCGGTCGCCTTTTTTAGGGATCGGGTGGACAAAAGCTGTCTTCCATGAATTCGGGACTACGCCTTGGGAGTAGGAGTACCGAAAAAGACACGTTAGGACCGGTGCCAACTCCGGAACACACGTCCTCAGCACAATTGGGGGGATTCCGTCAGGCCCACTCGACTTCTGGATGTCCAGGGAGAGAAGTGCTTTGCGAACCGAGCGCTGTGAAAACAGCACATCCGGCATAGAGCACTCACACCGCGGGATGGTCGGCGGTGTTTTCCCCCCGCCATCAAGAGTCGAGTTGGACGCAAAAAGGGAGCCTAAAAGGTCGGCTTTGTCTTTTGCGTCATGGGCCAGTGAGTCGTCCTCCCTGTGCAGAGATGGTAGTGATGGCTTACAGAAATTCCCTTGGACAGCCTTGGCGAGAGACCAGAATGCACGGGTTCCCGAAGGAAGGCGAACTAGTTTCTCGCCAATTCTGCCTATGTGCTCTGACTTTGCCTTGGCAATAACTCTTTTGAAGGACCTGGAGGCGAAGTTATACTTCTTTTTAAGTGTGCTGGTGTTTACATCCCGAGTCGCCGAAGCCGCAGCCCAGACTTGATAACACTCCTGCTTACTGCGTAATGCAGTTTTACAGGAGCGACCAAACCAAGGCTGAGATCTGCCTCCGATGGGTACCACAGATGATGGAATAAATAGTTCCATTCCCTGTAGCACCACATCAGTGACAGAGTCAGCAACAGCGCTGGGATCATCCGGCGAGAAGCAAACCCGCCCCCATGGGTAGGATGCAAAGAAAGACCGCATTCCGTCCCAATCCGCCGACCTGTAATGCCAAACACGGCGGCAACCTGCAGAACGCAACCGCGAAGGGAGCGTGAGTGGCACCATACTCCGGATCAAACAGTGGTCCGAAGAGCCGAGAGGGGCATCGACGGAAACCTGATATCCGTCCGGATGAGAGGTCAGCAGAAGGTCCAACAGGGAAGGTGTATGATCCTCCACATCTGGAATCCGCGTAGGCGAAGTAACCAGTTGTGTCAGACCATATGCCAAGGCAAAGTCATAAACAGATCTCCCCGCATGATCGGTTAAACGTGAACCGAGCCATTCGGCATGGTGGGCGTTAAAATCGCCAAGGATCACGATCTCTGCGGATGGGACCTGTTGTAGCAAGGAATCTGTAGCCATTTGGACGTGGTCGATGAGTCGGTCTGTTTCGGCATTACCGCTATGGGGCCTATAGAGGCACCCGTAGACGCGCGGATGG
The DNA here is from genome assembly GCA_033319125.1 of Parnassius glacialis. Classification (NCBI taxonomy): domain Eukaryota; kingdom Metazoa; phylum Arthropoda; class Insecta; order Lepidoptera; family Papilionidae; genus Parnassius; species Parnassius glacialis. The sequence continues at coordinate 26,402,205 of JAVANC010000007.1, forward strand.
TCGTCGCTGTCTACGCGTAGCCAAAGGATGGACAGGTCCGAACCTTCAAGACTGCCGAGGCGTCGAGAACAGATGTCCTCTCTGACATACACGCAAACTCCAGCCCGAGGCACAAAGGAGTGCTCCAATTTGTACCCAGGGTAGGAGAGATACGAAATATCAGCCGGAGAGGAAACCTGCGTCTCGGTCAGGAAGAGCAAGGCCGGCTTCGCCGTCTCGAGATGGTAGTGGACGGCGTTTAGGTTAGAGTTAAGTCCCCTGATGTTGCAGAAATTCACGGATAGCGTGGCAGGGGTCGCCTTGGTATTGTCGCTCTGTTTACCCCGAGCAGTTATGTTTTTGAGCGGAATTTTGCCCCCCCCAGAATACGCGGGGCAGCCTGAGCACCCACGCTCAGGATTGGAATAACATGGTCGTGGATGCTCAGCGAGGGATTCTCCAGGGGTACTGGTACCCTCCTGGGGTAGTCTATTGTGTAATTCCGCTACCATGTTGATGGGGGGGGGGATTGGGCCTCCGGCCACCTGCACTCACCAGACGAAACGCAGAAGCAGAGCTTCTACTTCACGCCGGTATTCTGTGAGGTCGTGGTACTAACCCGGCTCGAGCCGGCCCATACGTGCAACAGCAAAAACTGCTGCATGGCTCTACCACCGTTAATCTGGTCTGTATTATTATTTAAAGGATATATTGTTAACATAATATTAATAAATTCCTCGAAATCGAATTCCGGTCAAGGCACCTAGTCATAACTGAGTGTAACAACACTTACCATCAGATGAACTGTGTGCTCGTTTATCAAGCAAATCTAATGGAGCTAGACAGCGTTCAGGAAATTTCGATACATCGTCTCATTTAGTATTCTTTAAATTTAAAATCAAAAATATGCAACCAGTGCGTGCTGCTAGAGTTGGCTTACGAAACCAAGACTTGACTTTACTGCTAGCCGTATGCGGAAAATGCTCAAAATCAACACTGAGGGCTAAGATGCATATTTACCAGTCAATATTTTCTTTATATTCGAAAACCAATGTACTCTTAAATGGGGAGGAGTTGAGTCTTACTACCACCACTTGTTGATACCACTGTTTTTTTTTGGTATTACTATTGACGCGAAACTTCAATGGGGCCCCCATATACTCGTATCTCAATTAGCAAATAGACTTATTTCTGCAGCATATGCTGTAAGAAAGATTAGAAGTCTCACAGATGTTGAGACAGCTAGGTTATTGTATTTTAGTTACTTTCATAGCGTATTGTCTAATGGAATTTTGCTATGGGGTAATGCCACTGATATTGAAGCTATATTTGTTTTGCAATAGAGAGCCGTACGGGCGATTTATAATCTAAATTGTAAAGAGTCCCTCAAAAAAATTTTTAAAGAAATAAACGTATTAACTTTGGCATCGCAATATATTTATGAAAATGTAATGTATGTATATAAAAACATAAATAGCTTTAATAAGAATAAGGATGTTCATACCTTAAACACTAGGGACAAACATAAGCTTGTAATGGCAGTTACTAGACTCCACAGAATTAGTAATTCATTTATGGGGCAATGTATACGATTTTACAACAAAATCCCAGAACATGTTCAAAGTTTGTCAATAAACAAGTTTAAAAGTTTTTTAAAGAAAAACTGTACAAAAAGGGTTATTATAATATTAAGATATACATGAATGAAAATAACCTCTGGGAATACGGTGATCGCCACCATGCTGGTTCTATGAAATTTCATTTAAAATTGTATAAACAAAATTATTGTTAAGTGAAATTATGTGTCAAAAAAAATAGTCTCACAGGGTTTCTTGCTGGTTCTTCCCAGGACAGAGGTATTTTCCGAACCAGTGGTAAATAAAAAATGACTTTCAATAAGTATTATGTAATAATCAATATTGAATAAAAATCATTCTATTCTATTTATGGTGTCCGATTCTCCATACACGTATAAATCTCCGTCTCAGAAATTATTAATTACTTTATATTAGTACGCTAGATATGTTACGAGATGTTAATCCAGCTAATAAAATCACTTGACCCCAATACTAACAGAGTTGTTTATATCCCACGCGCGTCTTGATAGTCAGCGGGATTAGAGAGACAATACCGAATAATGAAGGCTTGCCTTGATTTTATTATCATTTACTGCTTCTTCCTGGTCGCAAAATTAAACATACTCGTAACAAAGCAACTATTAAGTAGTTACTTAATTTCTATTTAACATTAGTTCTAGTTATAGTTACCTGATAGTTACTTTCTACAATCGTAAACGCTGATAGAAAACGATAAAAATGAAAGGGGACATTATAAGAGTCAACTTGGTTAACTCCGCTGAACAAATTTATCAAATTTTACGTCTTTATTGTATCATTTTTTCACACATATTACTTAGATATATTTTTAGATAGATCCGCGTAGAAATAAAATAAAAATAATGTGTGTTGCCTAGCTTAAGAGCACCTTCCGCTCTCCCTTAAGCACATTCCATCCTCCCTAAAACCAGGCCATACATTTCACACATAGGCCAAGCCTCAGCCAACGCGAGAGTAGGTGAATTGATACAAAGCAAGTGCTACAGTCTACATGTTATATAAAAAAATATAAACAAACGACCTACATTAACATCTTTTACCAGGTCGTCACTCCATCAAGTGGGGGAGCTGCGCTGCACTTCGCTTACCGGTACGAGGCTACCACTCGCGATCCTTTCTTTCCCATCGGTTGTCGGTTCATCGAGCTATATGGCCGGCCTATTGCTGTACCACCTTCTGATCCGTTGGAATATGTCGGTTACACTTGTTTCACTGCGAATATCTTCGTTACGAAATCTATCACGCAGTCAAACTTTTGTATAATACGAAATAATAATAATATCATAACGACAAACAACTCGAAGCCAGGTTTCATTTCAGATAACAAGCGGGAAAAATCGACGCATTTATCCTGATATGAAATTATTCAGTAACGCCTTATTGCGTCTTTGATACTGAATTATTCATTTATGGCGGAAGCTTTTTCATCCTTGTTTTGTTTGCGGAAAAACAGCCGTCTTAATATTGTTGATGACTATATCCTTCTGAACGAAATCAGCCACGTGAAATAAAGAAAAACACATTTATTTGCACACAGTACAGATGGTACCAGATTTAATAATGGTTCAAACTGTATTCTTCCTGTATTATGAATGCAAATATTTATATAAATAACATTAATGAATAACAAATAGCTCTAAAACATTTCCTTTGTGCAATGAATGTAATCAACCTTACGCTATTTTTACGTGGGAGAGCCACGCTGCGGTTACATAATAGTTTCTTATATTTACGCGAACACTACACATTTGCATGAAACCACATTTTACGGATTTTATCGCATATATTAAGTTATTTTATATTCTCGACGTTTTGACGAGACGAATAGGTCAGCTCGATCGGGGAATGACAACGTTCTCACTGAGTACTAGCTATAAATTAGTGAATACCTCAGTTCTCATGAGTGGCAAGGCATGTGCATTGCATTTGGTTTAGTAATAAAATATTATTTAATCGTCTTCGTCATCATTATAATGGCGCTTGCAACGGTATTTTATTATTTTGAGTTTTTATGTGTGTGAGGTGGGCAGCAGATATTTAATTTCCCTCTGTCGCCTCTTACGACACTTACGTGACAATATGGGATAGTGCATTCCCTGACGCCGCCACTACAGCCATCTGCGCAGGACAAGATATAAAGTGTACGGGTGTATGTACAAGCACAAGTTCACTCTCTATTCCCGCACTCTCATAGTCCGATGGGACGGTAATCCAACACGAGCGGAGAGAGATCAGGTACAGAACCAACGGCTTTACATGCTTTTCGAGTGTTTCGAGGGTTGAAATACCGCCAATTCTCAGACTTCAGGATGCTACTGAGATGAAGTATATAATTACAAGCGAACCGAAATAGAACTACAAGCGAATCTTGACAGACTTGTTAATGGTGTGAAACAAATCAAATGATGCTTAATCCGGGAAAATGTAGTTTTCAGTAAAAATATCCAATATTGGGTTCTTACAATATCTAGGGTAAAAAAAATAAAGGAAACCGATTCTATTCGAGACCTGGTGTAGTACTTGATAGCAAATTAAGATCCAGTCTAATGATTTCAAAAAATGTAGTTTTATAAAAATTTATTAAAAAAAATCCAATATTGAGTTCTTACAATATCTTGGGTAAAAACGTTTTTAATTAATATAATATATTATTTTATTATATTAGTATTAGTTTATAAGGGATGGGCCATTTAAGATTTGGAATTTCAATCGGCTATAAAAAAACTAATGAATATTTTTTCAAAGTAATGAGTTTAATAGAAAGATCCTGTTAATTTAGGAATGGAAGACAACATCTTTCAAATGACTACCACGACTAACCTGACGATATCTCATACCCACACGATCAGTTCAATTTTTCAGTACATTTTCGGTTGTATAGGCCTCTATTTCGTCAATGGCAACTTCGATTTCATTTTTCAAGTCGTCAATCGTCTCTAGATAGTTAGCGTAACGCTTGTACTCAACGGTTCCCTACAAAAAAAGTCCAACTTCGAGGTGGCGAATTGGTGGTGGTGACTGAATAAGGCTTGTACATTTTTTTTTAATTATCCCAAATTGAATGTGATTTATGGGCAACAAGGTTTTTGCCAACCAATCCACCCATTATGAATGTGTGTGTGCGTAGTAAAATCTTTTAAAATAATGCATTACCACGCATTTTCAATTTAAAAGACAAAAGGGACATAATGTTTGAGATTTTTTTTAAATAAGTTTTTCTTCACCATTTGCCTATATAACTTAGTCTGAACCTTTTCTGAAAATTTTGCGAGTTATTATATATAAAATAACCCTTATATATTTGAGAAGACGGCCTGAGGACTGACTCATCTATCAACGCACAACCGAATCCGCTAGATGGGGAGAACTGAAATTTAGACTGTAGCTGCTTTTTATGAAAAAATTATTAATCTTATGTTTTATTTTTCGAAACCTGGTTACTTACGATATATGCAATTTACTGTATCCGCTTAGCCACTGAGCTTAAATTATATTTTCATTTATTTCTGTATCTGATTTACATTTACAATAAAGAACAAATTGATAAAACTGGTGAATTACATTGAAAGGCTAAAAGCGAAATTGTCTTATACTTCGTACTCGTTTTAGTTACACAATGAAAAGATTTCTCCCGTTGAACCACAAGGTACAGAATCCCGAATTCAGCCAAAGATACTGACGAGTGGTGGGGACTGGTGGCCACCAATTATCCACTAGTGGCTGTGATTGGTGGCCGCGTCTAGTGGCTTGACTGAACCTCTAGTGGTCGCGTCTAGTGGCCGTCACTAGTCATTCAGTGTGCGGCTGCGTTATTAAAGTCCTGTAGAATGACTGCTTCAAACTATTTGCTTTCACCGCAATTTATATTACTCAAACGCGTAGTAGTTTTGAGTTCTACCCTAACTTCGTTGTATTTTCTAATGTCATCATATATTATTGGCAACCGTAGTTTTTATTATTTTCAATTTTTATCAGGCAAGTGCTGCTGTGCACCTTCAGTTTCAGTTTCCCTCCGTCGTATCATTCACGAGATAAAATTAGGTGATCGATTCTCTTAAGCCGCCAACATGTGACCGACAAAGTAAAGAAAGTGATAGTTGGTTTTCATGTACGTAGTAGAGCCATGCTGCAGTTGTTTTATAGTTGTAGCTTCGACCGGGAAAGGACCAGGCTCTCAGTGTTTTGTATGGTGTGACACTTTTCACTGGAAACGAGGCATTCTATCTTAGTCGCACGCATCTTCGTTTTGATTCTTAATCGAGGATAAATGTTTGACGGCTCCGTGGCGCAGTGGCTTAGCAATGAGTTCCAGCGCTTGGGGCTGCGAACGAGTGTTTGTATGGCCTACAAATAATTGTTCCGGGTCTGGATGTTTGTCCTTGTGCAATTTATGTTTGTAAACTGCCTCCACGATACAGGAGAAAATCCTAGTGTGGGGGAAAGTTTTTTAAAAAAAGAAAAAGATAAAAAGAAATGTAAATGTATATGGACCACAACCTCTACTTACCAAGTTACCTTAGGTGGATTGTGTGTTCGTTTGTTATCCTAATTCTATTTAAAAAAAAAGAAGAGGTAAAGAGTAAGAGTAATGTAAACGAGATTTAGGGCATTCGCCTCGTTAAGCTCCCGTATAACGTTCCCGCATCAAAAGTTCGTAGTCGCTTACAAAGGACTGTTTCTAACGGGTAATTGCTAAAAGAATCTGTCTCGCTGGCATGGATTATTTAAAGACAAATCTTGCACCTATAATCATATTATTTTTTACCTAAAGTATCGGAAGTTGTGATTAAAATTTCATTAAAAAAATTACGTGGTAGATTAATTCTGCAACGGTATAATTAGCCTGCATCTATCTTTCCATCCGATTACAATCCGGGTGTCTTCAATGCAAGAGTGAAAGATCTTTAGTTACGCTGATACAATGCGAATTGCCATCTAGGGATTCGTCACCTGTTAAGCCAGTTGAGAATTGTCGTAAAGCACTTGTCTCTAATAATAAAAACAAACACAGATACTGTAATTATACTGATTACTTTAATACGCTTGTAACAAACGTGTGTCTGAAATCGAGTTGAACAAAATCTCGGATTGAGAGTATCTATACGTGGTAGAGCCATGCTGCAGCTATATTACTGGTATAGTTGTAGCAAGAATGGGTCGGCTCGACCGGGGAAGGACCACGCTCTCACAGAATACCAGCGTAAAATAGCAGCTAACCACTGCTGTGTTTCGTATGGTGAGTGCAGAGAACCTAAGGACCGTTTTACTGGAAAAGAGGCATCCCATCTTAGTCCTCATGGGTGATAACGCATCTGCATTTTGATTTGTTATTGAGGATATATGCAGATGTCTAAGAGTCACAGCAAGCACTTACAATCAGGTGGACTGTGTGCTCGTTTGTCACCCTAATTCTATAAAAAAAATTAGGCACATCGCTTGCAACTTTACAAGACGCAAGTACAGCCTTACATGGAGTAATGCTCTCATCTCTCGAAATCCAGTACCAGCTCCTTGCACTTGACCGCATCCAGTGCAAAGTGGCTTGAGTAGTCAGCGAATAAGTTATTACTGATAGACTTAACTCACTGGTGCATGACATGTTGCATACCTTTGCATATTCTATCGCATCTACCACGGGGACTGCTCAGAAGAATTATTCTACGAGACATATATTATGGTTGCAGTGCGAATGGGTCGACTCGACCGGGGAAGGACCACGCTCTCACAGAATACCAGCGTAAAATAGCAGCTTAATGCTGCTGTGTTTCGTATGGTGAGTGTAGAGAACCGGAGACCTTATTTACTGGGAACGAGGCATGTCATCTTAATCCTCACGGGTGACAACGCATCTGCATCTTGATTCGTAATTGAGGATAGATGTAGATGTCTATGGGCCACAGCAACCACTTACCATCAGATGAACTGTGTGCTCGCTTGTTACCTTTATTCTATAAAAACCTATATTTTCAAATACAGCGTACACTACCTTATAACCAGCAGCCGCGCGACCGACTAGTAGAGCAACGAGGCAGTAAATATACAGATCATGATACAGTCTTGAACGAATAATTACCTCGGTTTGAGAAACGCTCTCTTGAAGAACTACAGACCGATTTCCCTTCTGAGCCGCGTCTACGTGCTGTTTTCGAGAGTCATTACGAATCGTCTCGCACGCAGACTTGACGACTTCCAGCCTCCCGAACAAGCCGGTTTCCGAAAAGGGTTTAGTCTCATAGACCACATATACACCCTTCGGCAAATTGTACAGAAGTCCGAGGAGTACAATTTGCCACTATGTCTGGCGTATGTGGACTATGAGAAAGCCTTTGATTCCGTCGAAATTTGGGCGGTGCTGCAGTCCCTTTAGCGTTGCCAAGTTGACTGTCGGTATATCGAAGTGCTGAAGTGCTTGTACAGTAGAGCTACGATGGCTATCGGAGTACAGAACCAGAGTACGAAACCTAGCCAATTACAGAGAGGTGTAAGACAGGGTGATGTTATATCCCCGAAACTCTTCACCGCTGCATTGGAAGACGCTTTCAAACTTCTGGAATGGAAAGGATATGGTATTAACATCAATGGCGAGTACATCACTCACCTTCGATTTGCCGACGATATAGTCCTTATTGCAGAATCGCTGGAGGACCTAAGCACCATGCTCGATGACCTCAATAGTGTCTCCCAATGGATAGATAGGTCTTAAGACGAACATGGACAAAACAAAGATCATGTTTAATGTCCATGTCGCACCTATGCCGGTAATTGTTGGGAGCACTAAGCTTGAAGTTGTTGACGAGTATGTTTACCTGGGACAAATAGTCCGACTAGGTAAGTCCAACTTCAACCGAGAGGTCAATCGACGGATTCAACTCGGCTGGGCAGCGTTCGGGAAACTACGACACATCTTCTTGTCAGACATACCTCAAAACCTTAAAACGAAGTTGTATAACCAGTGCGTGTTGCCAGTGATGACTTACGGATGACGTACGTGGTCCTTCACTGCTAGCCGTATGAGGAAGGTCAAGGTCGCTCAGCGAGCTATGGAGAGGGCTATGATCGGGGTTTCTCTGTGTGATAAACTTAGAAATGAGGATATCCGCAGTAGAATCAGAGTAACCGACATAGCCCAATGGATTAGTAAGCTGAAGTGGCAGTGGGCCGGCCATATAGCTCGAAGAACCGACAACCGATGGGGAAGAAAGGTTCTAGAGTGGCAGCCTCGTACCGGTAGGCGAAGTGTAGGGCGATCCCACACGAGATGGAGTGACGGCCTGGTAAGACATGCAGGAAGTCGATGGATGCACGTGGCTCAGGAACTTGCTTTGTGGCATTCCTTGGGGGAGGCCTATGTTCAGCAGTGGACTTATGAAAGGCTGTAATGATGATGATGATGAGAAAAGATCTAACTAACAAATTCAATTTATATCAACCCTTCTTTTAACTAATTTAGGCTAATGCTAATGCTGGCATATCATTATACAAAATCCCTCAACTGTGACTCTGTTGTGTTAAGTACGCAATAAAAGTTAAGATTGCAACAAAAGTTACCGTAAGCGACGTGAGTCGCAAGTTGTCGTTATGTACAATGTGCAATGGATTTTCTATTCATCTCTTCACCTGTCAAGGGCGTGTACGCAGATTATCTCTATTTTATGAACTCGCAATGCTCGTAATATTATAACCAAAGATATCCGGTACCAGCTTATTTTCAAATTTTTTGAGAGGGGATCCTACCTTCGTATCCAAAATGTCACGCCTCTTAAACCTATCACTCCTCCCCATACTACGCCTGTACATTGTGTATATTGGTGTTTTTAAAACAAATGTATATAATATATTTGTGTATAACATTACAGTACCAGAATATGTATTAATATTAAAAAGATAATTAAAATCTAAGCGCATCGCAACAGAAATTAAAGCTTCTTTGCCAAAAAATAGAGATAAAGTTATTATCAGTACGAACGACGCCATTTAAATGTTAGTCTTACGAATGGAAGTCGAATGTAAACATCTAAAGGTATCAAGTCGGCTTGACGCAATAAATATTAAATACGGTCTTAGGCCCGCCACATACATACGGAATTACGTTCCGGGATTCAGTTTCAATATTCCGATTCGGAATTCCGAACGCAGCAAGTCCATATAAAATCTATGACCCGCCACACACGTATTGTAGTTTTACGTTCGAAATTTTGCGGGCACAACGGGATTCCGTATGTGTGGCCGACTCGTTTGGTTTGGTTCGTTTGGTTTGGTTTCCAAAGAGCGTAACATATATAATCCTACCTTCGCGAAACCTGTATAAAACAAAATTTATACTGTGGTAATATAGTATTAATATAAGCAATTTTGTAAAAAAATTACTTTAACTGAAAATTTCAAAAACATCCGAAACAAAAGAATGCAAATCACTCGTCTCCCTGGACATATACAAATCGAGTGATATCGTACGGAATTCCGCCAATCGTGCTGAAGAAGTGCGCTCCAGAATTGGCACCGGTTCTAACGCATCTTTTCCGCTAGTCCTACTCCCTAGGCATTGTCCTGAAAGGCGGAGGCGAAGGCGATTGAGTCCAAGGCGGATCCGCACGCACCGTCTACTACGACCTTGATGCTCCGGTTAGCCAGAAAACTGGATTACTGAACTGGTAATCCAGTTTTCTGGCTAACCGGAGTAGCACAATTTTTCGGGAAACCCATAGGAAAGAAACTTCGAAAGAAGTGCTTTATGCCAGACCCGATCGAAGGCCTTCGCTATGTCTAAACTAATATCCAACGCCTCCCCTTGGACTTGCGCCCATCTATGTGTTAGGTAAACAAGAAGATCACCAGTTGAGTGACCCCGATGGAAAACGCACTGGCGGTCAGTAATGAGTTAGTGCTCCTCAAGGTACCGCATGAGCTAGCAGTTAATAATGGACTCCATTATTTTTGAGAACAAGGAGGTGATGGCGATAGACCTGTAGTTGGACGGATCAGATCATTTTTAGGGATCGGGTGCCCGAAAGCTGTCTTCCATGAATTCGGACCAACGCCTAGGGAGTAGCAGTACCGGAAAAGACGCGTGAGAACCGTTGCCAACGCTGAAGCGCACGTTCTCAGGACAATTGGCGGGATTTCATCAGGCCCACTCCACTTGTGTATGTCCAGGGAGAGGAGTGCTTTGCGCACTGAGCACTGCATAAATCATACATCAGGCATAGAGCACTCCCACTGCGAGGTGGTCGGCGGTGTCTTGCCCCGTCGTCGAGAGTCGAGTTGGATGCAAAAAGGGAGCCTATTAGGTTGGTTTTCTCTTTTGTGGCGTGGGCCAGTGAGTCGGCCTCCCTGTGCAGATACGGTAGTGATGGCTTACAGAAATTCTCTTGAACAGCCTTGGCGAGAGACCGGAATGTACGGGTTCTCGAAGGAAGGTGAAATAATTTCTCGCCGATTCCGCCAATATGCTCATACATTGCCTAGGCAGTAACTCTTTCGAAGGACCTGGAGGCAAAGTCATACTTCTTTTTAAGCATGCTGGTGTTCACATCCTAAGCCGCCTAAGCCTCAGCCAGGCCCGAGAACACTCCTGCTTACTGCGTAATGCTGTCTTACAGGAGCGACCAAACCAATGCTGAGGTCTGCCTCCGACAGGTACCACAGATGATGGAATAAATAGTTCCATTCCCTGTAGCTCCACATCAGTGACAGAGTCAGCAACAGCTCCGGAATCATTAGGCAAAAAGCAAAATCATGGGTAGGATGCAAAGAAAGACCGCATTCCGTTCCAATCCGCCGACCTTAATGCCAAACACGGCGGCAGCCTGTAGAACGCAACCGCGAGGGGAGCGTGAGTGGCACCACACCCCGGATCAGACAATGGTCTGAAGAGCCGAAAGGGGCATCGACGGAAACCAGATATCCGTCCGGATGAGAGGTCAGCAGAAGGTCCAACAGGAAAGGTAGATAATCCTCCACATCTGGAATCCGCGTAGGCAAAGTAACCAGTTGTGTCAGACCATATGTCAAGACAAAATCATAAACAGATCTCCCCGCATGATCGGTTAAACGTGAACCGAACCATTCAGCGTGGTGGGCGTTAAAATCGCCAAGTATCACGATCTCTACGGATGAGAGGTCCCTTCAAGACTGCCGAGGCGTCGAGAACAGATATGTTCTTTTACGTATACGCAAAGTCCAGCCCGGGGCACAAAGAAGTGTTTGTTGAACTGTTATACAAAGGTTCTACTTATTCCATAATTTGCTGAAATATCTTCCAGTAGACCCACCAAGGAAAATATATTTTGAAAAAAGGCAAACTTAGTGCGTACAATACTAATACTAATACTATAATAATAAATGTTACGTAAAATATATTAAATAATACTATAAATAAAAATAAAATAATACATACAATAGCTAAATACTCGTCTAATATATATAGCTCGGCCATCTAACGTTTGGAATTGGAACTATCAATGTCTATTTTAAGGCATGAAGATTTGATGACATTTCTGAAATGACAGAAAGTTAGTTTTATGTTTGACATTTTTTCTTCTTAAATATTCCGATTTTAAAGTTCGGAAATATTAAAAATTTATTTCCAAAGTGGTTAGTCTTCTACTCAAACTAAGAAATTTACGAAAGACATTTCACAAAATGAATGTGCCGAAAACGCAGTTTGTGGATCAATTTGTGAGGAGAGATCGTGAAACTAGATCGTATTTGGATAAAACAATCCGTATACGTACTTATCCAGTGCGCTCAACCGAAAACATTGCTGATGTTGCTCAGAGTGTGCGTGAACAACCATCAACATCAACTCGTCATCGTTCTCAAAAATTGAACAATTCACGCACTTCTTCAAGAAGAATTTTGCATAAAGATCTCGGTATCATTGCGTACAAAGTTCAATTAGTGCAAGAGCTGGAGCTACATGACCATCCATCCTACGCGTTTTTGGTTTGCTCAATGGGCCGAAGACTGTTTGATCGAAGACAAGCATTTTTACCGAAAAATCATCTTTTCAGATGAAGCTCATTTCCACCTCCAAGGATACGTCAATAAGCAAAATTGTCGTATCCGGGGCTCAGAAAAGCCACACGTCTTCGTGAAGAAACCGATGCATCCACAACGAGTGACTGTCTGGTGCGAATTTTGGTATGGCGACATTATGGCGTCATTTTACTTCGAAAATTAGCAAAGAAACGCCATTACAATGGACGGCGATCGCTACCGCGCCATGCTAAGCGATTTTTTGTTTGCCAAAAATTAAAGAAGATCGTTATCCTCTTTAATTTAGACGACATTGGGTTTCAACTGGACAGCGCAACGTACCACACATCCAACGTAACAATCGATCTTTTCGACGGCTCCGTGGCGTAGTGGCTTAGCAATAAGTTGCAACGCTTGGGGCCGCGGGTTCGAACCCCGCACGGAACAAGTATTTGCACGGCCTACAAATAATTGTTCCGGGTCTCGATGTTTGTCCTTGTGCAATATATGTTTGTAAACTGCCTCCACGATACAGGAGAAAATCCTAGTGTGGGGGTAACGTTTTTTAAAAAAACAGATTTTTTTAAAAAACAGATTTAGATTTAGAAAAACAGATTCAGATTTCTACCGACTTCAAAAAGGAGACGGAACTCAATTCGACCGTATGTTTTGTATGTTGTGAGTGACCTCATAACTTTTTACTGGGTGAACCGATTTCGATTAATCTTTTTTTATTTGATAGCTGGCGCTTCACATGTCATCATCATCATCATTACAGCCCTTCACAAGTCCACTGCTGAACATAGGCCTCCCCCAAAGAATGCCACAAAGCACGGTCCTGAGCCACCTGCATCCATCGACTTCCTGCATGTCTTACCAGGTCGTCACTCCATCTTGTGGGGGGACGCCCTACACTTCGCCTACCGGTACGAGGCTGCCACTCGAGAACCTTTCTTCCCCATCGGTTGTCGGTTCTTCGAGCTATATGGCCGGCCCACTGCCACTTCAGCTTACTAATCCGTTGGGCTATGTCGGTCACTCTGGTTCTACTGCGGATATCCTCATTCCTAAGTTTATCACGCAGAGAAACTCCGAGCATAGCCCTCTTCATAGCTCACTGAGCGACCTTGAGCTTCCTCATACGGCCAGCAGTGAAGGACCACGTCCGTCATCCGTAAGTCATCACTGGCAACACGCACTGGTTGTACAATTTTGTTTTAAGGTTTTGAGGTATTTCTGACGAGAAGATATGTCGTAGCTTCCCGAACGCTGCCCAGCCGAGTTGAATCCGTCGATTAACCTCTCGGTCGAAGTTGGACTTACCTAGTCGGACTATTTGTCCCAGGTAAACATACTCGTCAACAACTTCGAGCTCAGTGCTCCCAACAACTACCGGCATAGGTGTGACATGGACATTAAACATAATCTTTGTTTTGTCCATGTTCATCTTAAGACCTATCCGTTGGGAGACACTATTGAGGTCATTAAGCATAGTGCTTAGTTCTTCCAGCGATTCTGCCATGAGGACTATATCGTCGGCAAATCGAAGGTGAGTGATGTACTCGCCATTGATGTTAATACCGTATCCTTTCCAGTCCAGAAGCTTGAAAACGTCTTCCAATGCAGCGGTGAAGAGTTTCGGGGATATAACGTCACCCTGTCTTACACCTCTCTGCAATTGGATAGGTTTCGTACTCTGGTTCTGTACTCGGATAGCCATCGTAGCTCTACTGTACAAACACTTCAGCACTTCGATATACCGACAGTCAACTTGGCACCGCTGAAGGGACTGCAGCACCGCCCAAATTTCGACGGAATCAAAGGCTTTCTCATAGTCCACATACGCCAGACATAGTGGCAAATTGTACTCTTCGGACTTCTGTACAATTTGCCGTAGGGTATGTATGTGGTCTATGGTGCTAAAGCCCTTTCGGAAACCGGCTTGTTAGAGAGGCTGGAAGTCGTCAAGTCTGCGCGCGAGACGATTCGTATTGACTCTCGAAAACAGCACGTAGACGCGGCTCAGAAGAGAAATCGGTCTGTAGTTCTTCAAGAGAGCGTTGTCACCTTTCTTGAAGAACAAGACCACCGCACATCTGCTCCACGCCTCCGGTGGAATGCCACCATGGAGGACGGAATTAAAGAGCTTCTGAAGGACTTCAAGTACCGGTCTTCCACCCGCTTTCAGAAGCTCCGCTGTAATTCCATCCTCGCCTGGGGCCTTGCCGTTTTTAAGGTGCTGGAGAGCCATTCTAATCTCGCTCAGACCGACGTCCGGGATATCTTCGGAATAGTGTCGAATAAGACTCGCTCTTGGATCGTTACTCACACTTGCGTGTGGCTCCAACGATGACGTGTACAGCTGCCCATAGAACCTCTCAATCTCACTCAAAATCTCAGGTGCCCCGGAAATGATGCTGCCCCATTCGGTCTTCAGCTTTGACAGTTGGCTCTTTCTGGCAGACAGATCTCTGGCAAAGACTTTGAAGCCTTGGTTCCGCTCGATCGCTTCTTCAATGCGAGCTGTATTGAAGTTGCGTAAGTCTCGCCGCATGCATTTGGAGATCTGTCTGTTCAGTTGCCTGTATGCTGTCAAATCTGTTGAAGAATGTAGCCTCATCTCCCGTCTAACAGCCATGAGATTAAGAGTGTGATTGGAGAGTTTTTGTGTTCTTCTGCGGCGGGTCTTGCAGAACTTAGCTCCGACCGCATTGACAGTTTCCACGAGATTTTCATTCATATCGTCCACTTCATTGCAGTCTTCTAGGCACTGAAAACGGTTTTGTAACTCGAGCTGAAAGTTTTCGGGACTCTTGATTAGAGCACGAGGGGGACGGAGCGTTGACTTTATTAGACGAGACCTCTCCAACTTAACATTTAGGTTCAGTGTGCCTCTAACCATTCGGTGATCGCTGCCGGTTTTCACCCTCGCGATCATTAGACATCACTGAACAGTTGTCGTCTGGTCGTCATAATGAAGTCAATCTCATTTTTTGTCGAACCGTCGGGGCTCGACCAGGTCCACTTCCTGTGGGGCCGCTTCTTGAAGAAAGAGTTCATCATAAAGAGTCCCTCTTTCTCCATGAAGTCGGCCAGCTGCTGGCCCCTTGGTTTCCGTTGCCCTATTCCAAATTTCCCTACTTTCAGCTCACCGTTCTCTCTTGTGCCTAGTTTTGCATTGAAGTCTCCCATTAACACCGTATATTGGGTTTTGGAGGAATGCATGGCTCTAGAGATATCTTCATACATTTCCTCCACCTCCTCGTCGGGGTGTGCCGAGGTTGGTGCGTAAACCTGTATGACCTTCAGCGAATACCGTTTGGTGATTCTGAGTATAAGGTACGCAACCCTCGACGACACACTCCCGATCTTTACAACGTTGTTAACGAGAGACTTGTGGACGATAAATCCGACACCTCCTTGGGACAGATATTCGCCCTCCCGGTGATAGAGCAAGTTGCCGGATTCGAGGATTACCGTGTCCTCTCCCTCTCTTCGGACTTCGGATAATCCTATAATATGCCAGCGCAACTTGTCTATCTCTTCTTCCAGCTCCACGATCTTCTCGTCAGTCCTCAGGGTGCGTGCGTTGTACGTTGCCAGGTCGAGTCGTCGTTGGTGGCAACCGAACCTCCACCGGAGATTCTTAGCACCCCCTGCCCCGCCGTTACCATGGTCGCCACCGTAGCCAGGAATAGCGGGGCCGCCGGGGACTGGGGGCCGTCTGTTTGTTGTTTTGATCATTGGGGGGTATTTGCCATAGTTGCCACGCTTGGCGAGCGGGTTGGCAACCGCAGTTTTTTTATTGTAATTTTGGCTATTATCAGGAAGATTCTGCTGCCCATCTCCCGCCTTTTTTCCTTTGTCGCCTTTTACGACACCCACGGGAGGATATGGGGTAGTGGATATTCTTGACCGCCACTACACGGCTTCACATGTGGTCTCATATAAATGGTCCCATAATTGATCAAGGTCTGACCAATATTTTTGACTTATTCTTAATAATTTACATTGAAGTCGGTTGTACAAAACTTTAATTTTAAATTATGCGCACTGTTTTCGAAAATCGCATAATCAGCCGAGATACTGATGTCAATTGGCCACCTCGAAGTTTGACTTTTTTTGTAGAGAACCGTTAAGTACAAGTGTTACGCCAACTATCCCGAGACAATTGACGACTTGAAACATGAAATCGAAGTTTCCATTAACGAAATAGAGGCTTAAACAACCGAAGATCTATTTTTAGGTAAGCCGTGACAGTCATTTGAATTATGTTGCCTTCCATTCCTATATGAAAAGGTTCAACCTTTCTAATAAACTCATTACTTTGTGAAAATATTCGTTAGTTTTTTTATAGCCGATTCAAATTCCAACTCTTAAATTGCCCACCCCTTATAAACTAATATTTAATAAAATAATATAATGTTAATTAAAAACGTTTTTACCCAAGATATTGTAAGAACTCAATATTGGATTTTTTTATAATTTTTTATAAAACGTCCTATTTGAAATCTTTAGATTTAATCTTAATTTGCTATCAAATGTTACGCCAGGTCTCGAATAGAATCGGTTTCGTTTATTTTTTTACCCAAGATATTGTAAGAACCCTATATTGGATATTTTTACTGAAAACTACATTTTCCCGGATTAAGCATCATTTGATTTGTTTCACACCATTAGCAAGTCTGTCAAGATTCGATTGTAGTTCTATTTCGGTTCGCTTGTAATTATATACTTCATCTCAGTAGCATCCTGAAGTCTGAGAATTGGCGGTATTTTAACCCTCGAAAATCTCGAAAAGCACTTAAAGCCGTTGATTCTGTACCTGATCCCTCTCCGGTCGTGTCGGATTACCGTCCCATCGGACTATGAGAGTGCGGGAATAGAGTGTGAATTTGTGCTTGTGCATACACTCGTACACTTTACATCCACTCCTGAAGATGGCTAGTCTCCGTTGGGACTGGCCGACGTGACCGAAATTCTGAGACCGACATTATTGTTACTGCACGAGATGATATAAGATACATTTTTCATCGACACTTTCATGATTACATCGTATCTAATGAATAAACGATAGAGGTTTGTTACGTATGAACCAGTGAAGGAGCTCGGAAAAACATTCGAGTGAACTCCACCTGAATATTAATGAGTCCGTGCACGGTAATGTTTTGCGAATAAATACTCTACACGTATACAAGTGTCGGTCTGTAATATCAAAATAACGACCTTATATTGAGCTGAGGGAGTTATTTACGAGCTATTAAAGCATTTATAACCATTTATAAATTTTTGTCTGTCTGTCTGTCCGAGCCAATCACGAACAGATAGAGAACATTCATTGTCTGAAGGGATCTAGGCTATTACATAGTAATTTATAGATGTAAGGCATGTGTTATATGTAAGTTAATATGTACAACTGTTGCAGATCTATACAAATAAATAAGTAAATTACTAATTTTAGCCTGACTCGGGATTCGAACGCGGGACTTCACGATCATCAGCCGCGTTTTTGAGCACTAGACTAACGAGGCAGTCTCATGCTGTATAGCAGCAGCGGAAGAAGAATTTATCACGCAATTGTTTCCTATTGATGTTGTAAGAGGCATTTATGTCATATACCAAAATATCGTATATGGCTTCCAATAGATGAAGTTATATATCTCGATTTCGATAAAAAGTTATAAAGATTACAGATATAGTTATGTACCTTGCAGATATTTTTTTACACAGTGTGCTTTGCAGATATTTCATCCGAAAATCATGGCCATTTAATAATTAATAACAGTGGTAGAGCCACGCGGCAGCGTTTGCTGTCGCACGGATGGGCCGGCTCGAACCGGGGTGGTACCACGACCTCACAGAAAACCAGCGTGAAGTAGAGGTTTACCTCTGCGTTTCGCTTGGTGAGTGCAGGTGGCCGGAGGCCCTTTTTACTGGAAATGAGGCATTCCATCTTAGTCCTCACGGGTGACAACGCATCTACATTTTGATTTGTAATAGAGGATAGATGTAGATGTCTATGGGCCGCAGCAACCACTTACCATCAGGTGGACTGTGTGCTCGTTTGTCACCCTTATTCTATAAAAAAAAAATTAAAATTTAAAATTTTGTACAGCCGACTTCAATATTAGTTATTAAGAATAACTCAAAAACTATTGGTCTGACCTTGATCAAAATATGGGACCACACGAAAAGTATCAGCTTTCATATAAAAAAAGAATCATCGAAATCGGTTTATCCAGTAAAAAGTTATGAGGTATGACACGTTAAAAAAAAAACATACAGTCGAATTGAGTACCGTCTCCTTTTTGGAAGTCGGCAGAAAAAAACGAAAAATTGATAAAATAAATTTTCTTAAATCAAAGCATCCTATCCTAACCAGGCGTAGTTATGAACAATGAAAGACTATTAAATTAAAAATAAATATATTGTGTTATCGTTGGGAAGCCAAGTCAGATACAACTTGAACGTTTGCGACGGCAAATAAGACGATTCGTTGCGCGTTTAATGACCGAAATATATTGTTATAACTATTCGTTTTCTAACGTAATATCATTTATTCACGAGCGAGTGCGTTGATACCGATACAAACGGGTTGAAATGCTCGTACGTTTTTATTAGTTCGGTCGATAAAATTCATATCTTATTAGGTATTCGACTTCAAAAAGGAGGAGGTTCTCATTTCGAGTGTAATTGTTTTTTGTATGTATATCACGTGATATCTTCGCAGATTGTAAACCAATTTTGATGATTCCTTTTTTAAATAGGTTATAATTCAAGGATGGTCTCGTATAAATGTGGAGAAAAATTTCATTCTCAAGGGTAGCAAATAAATAACTTATTTTTTAGGGAACCCAAAGCACCTGAAGGGTAACCAACTAAGCCTCCGCTGTTCGTCCGTCTGTCTGCCAGCGGACTGTACCTCATGATCCGTATTAGGTAGACAGTTGAAATTTTCGCAGAATATGTATTTCTGTTGCCGCTGTAACAAAACAAATAATAAAAATAAAATTAATTAAAAAATAAAGGAGGCTCGCCGACTATAAACGTGTTTTTACCTACATAGTACTAAATCTTGTACGATGGTACGGAACCCTATATGCGCGAGTCCGACTCGCATTTGGCCTTTTTTTCGCAACTTGAAGTCGGTTTTTACTTTTTGTTAAAAGTGATCACAATAACATACATATTTTTCTCATAACGACTGTGAGTTAGTAAAATAATTAAGCGTATTGTGAGATTGTGTGTATCTCGTGAATCGAAATTATTTTGATAATTAATAGTCAAGCACCTCCCGCCTTCTCTCAATTGCGTACACTATCCCCGCGATCACATGTTCGGGAGTATAACGGAATTTTAAAATAATGCAACTTGAATGTGGTCTTGGACGATTGTATTAATCTCACAGCAGTTGAGCGGGTAATAATATATTGCAAAGACAAAGAAGCTGTTTAAAATTAACATTATGTACTGACGTAACTACTACGAGTACGTAGTTTAACTCGTTGCTCAGAAAGAAGGCGCAGGCGCTTCAACATCAATAACCCCAGCGCTACTGCACTGGGAAAGGCATACCACCGTCGTGTATGACTCGTTTAGAGGCGAAACTTGCAGCAAATACCTAGCAACTGTTTCAAGTTGAACTAAGTCCTTAAGTGTCGCGATTCCGTTACCTTGTTGTTCTTTGATTACACGTATAGGAGGTTGTGTTGCGGATAGTCTGCCTTCCATACGTCTATTTTTAACCGACTTCAAAATAAGAGGAGTTACTCAATTGACTGCATTTTTATGTGTGATTTTGATGATTCTTTTGTATTTGAAAGCTGGTGCTTCTCATGTGGTCCCTATAAATTTGAACAGGATCATTGAACTTGATTAACTTACATACACAAAACACATACATGCATCCACACATTTGTCATATTACGAGTACTTAGTCAACACCACATATTATTATCCTTTTTTTTTAAATATTTTAATTTTTTAATGTTTATCTTTAATTTAATTTAATAATTTATGTAAACTGTTCTTGTCAATTTTAAATAAAATAAAGTAGAATATAATTTAGTATAATTAAATTAAAGTGAAATTTATAATTAATGTTAATAATGTTTGTGCATAATGTATGGAAGGGACTAGCTCCTGACATACAGGATTCCTAGTTCAGGGGTTAGTGAGCCCTATCGGAATCATTATTATTTATTAGTATTATTTATTATTAACTGGCCAGTTGTTGGTGGTTTATCTTTATATAATGCGTATTTAATTGACTTCGACTACATTTATGACGTTCTCATTTTATTTTTATTGAAATCGGTTGTACATAATTGTGAATTTTACCACTTGTGGTCTTCAAGTAACTTCTTTCTGCGTACTGTGTTCCATTAATGATTATTAACTTAAATTCTAGTTCAATTAAAGAAATGGAAAATACAACTTTATTAAATAAATTATTTTTCCCTTTTTGAGATTAGTTTCTCTATTGGTTACAAATGTCAGTACTCATCCAAATTTTGTCATTATGAATTCAGTAAATTTGTATTCATGATGCTGCTAACCTTGATACTTTGGAAACTATTGCTCATTACGCCTAGCCGTCTGCTGCTTACACATACGGGACGATGCCAACATGAATTATTCATATTTTGTGTGCCTTGATTGTGAGAGGAGGGTGTACTCGTATAATAATTACATATGCTTTTATAGTAAACATAGAATGTACTGCTAGCCACGTCAGAACTAACATCGTTCTTGTTTCTTTCCTTTACCTGCCCCTACCTTCCCGTTTGGGTAGGATTAGCCTTAATGAGTGCATCCACGATTTTTCAGCCACCAGGGCGGCGCCACTAGAAAGTGAGATATAATATTTGACAGATTTCATAGCGGAGTAGTTCATTTGTTCGGAAAATGTAGTTATTGTTTCTTTTTGTACTATTAGCTATATTTTATACTAATAACATTAAAAATAAATAAACCAAATCACAGATATTTATAAAAGTAGAAAAATTTAAAATATGTTAAAATTATTCAAAAAATAATAGAGCAAACGAAACTGATTGTTTTGTTTATAACTAGAGCCCAATGACTTCGTCAATCTTACTTAGCGGTACCATGTAGCGACATCTATGGAAATGTATTAAATAAAGAACGATGTATTTAGCGCGTCAAATTTTCATATCGATATACATCGCAACCGCTTCCGTAGATAGATAATAGATGGCGCTAGAGTAGTCAAGTGAGCTCGGCCACGGTCCTTATTGCTTTGTAAGAGAGATTATAATATTCTAGAAACTGATAAAATTTTATTAAAAACTAACTACTCAATTAAATCCGACATCTGTTAAGTAGAAAATTATTAGCCCTCATTGTCACACTTGGCTGGCGTATCTATGATCGCAGTACAATTTCTCATAGTTCCCTCTTAAGGCTCCAACAGGACCAAGTCGGGTGACGGATTTTATAACACTGCTAGTTCATCATTATATAAACGATATATATATATATATATGAGAAGACGGTCTGAGAACTCATCTATCAACGCACAACCGAATCCGCCAGACGTGGAGATATGAAAATTGGACTGCAGCTGCCTTTTATGAATATTAATTTTAAAGTTTTATTTTATTTTTCGATACCGGGATGCTCACGAACTGTGTAATTTACTGCGGTCGCTTAACCACTAAACTTAAATTGTATTTTCATTTATTTATGTATCTGATTTATATTTACAACTAGCTGTTCACCGCGACTTCGCCCGCGTATTATTTGGGGTTTTAATTTTTTTGCGCGGAACTGTAATTATTTTCTAAAATAAAAGTAGCCTAAGTTACGCCTTGTGACATCAGCTATCTGCCAGTGAAAATCCCGTCAAAATCGGCCCAGACGTTTCGGAGATTAGCTGGAACAAACAGACAGACAGACGGCCAGACCGACAGACAGACAGACAAAATTTTAAAAATTGCATTTTTGTTATTAGTACCGTATATACTTTCATATCCATTTAGTAAAAAGCTGTAATTTTAACATTACAAACAGACAATTCAATTTTATTTATTTGTATAGCTTACAATAAAGAATAAATTGATGAAATTGACGAATTACATTGAAAAGTTAAAGGCGAAATTTTCTTATATTAAAACCATACATTGAAATTAGCGTTTTGTCGTACTGACCACTTTGATCTGAAATATTTCCTCTTTGGTTAAGAATTCCAAATTACCTGGTACATTTGAGTTTTGAAAACGGTTATTCGTTTGTTTTTTCCTCATTATTTTTTTCTTTGACGTCGCTTATTACCGCACAATGGAAAACATGAAATATCGGTATATTTACGAGTACGAGTTCTACCGTGGCACCAGTGCTGCAGAAACAGCTCGAAGGATAAATGGTGTGTACGGCACTGGTGTCGTAAAAGAAAGCACGGTACGTTTTTGGTTTCAACGTTTTCGTTCTGGAAATTTCGACCTTCAGAACCAACCCCGTGGACGGCCGGAGACCAAAGTGGAAAATGAAGAGTTAAAGGCTATTGTGGAAGCGGATCCATCACAAATCACTTCAGAGATAGCTGCAGGCTTCGGCCTATGTGAAAAAACTGTATCAATCCACTTGAAGCAAATCGGGAAAATAAAAAAACTTGAACGATGGGTACCTCATGAATTGAGTGAATCGAACTTGCAAACACATGTCGATTGCTGTGTTACTTTGCTCAACAGACACAATAATGAAGGGATTTTAAATAGAATCATTACTTGTGATAAAAAGTGAATACTGTACGATAATCAGAAGCACTCGTCGCAATGGCTGAACCCTGGAGACCCAGTCAAATCCTGCCCTAAACGAAAATTGAATCAGAAAAAGTTACTTGTGTTTGGTGGACTAGCGCCGGTGTCATTCACTACAGCTTTATAAACTCCGGCCAAACGATTACTGCAGATATCTAATATCAGTAACTGCAAACCATGAGGGAAGAACTAACTGCTAAACAACCGAGATTGGTCAATCGGTCTAGGTCACTGCTGCTTCACGACAACGCAAGACCACACACAGCACAAACAACTACTAAGTTAGATCAGCTACAATTGGAATGTCTGCGACATCCACTGTACTCCCCGGACCTTGCTCCAACAGATTACCATTTTTTCTGGAATTTGGATAACTTCTTACAAAGAAGCCATTAAAAGGAAGTATTTCTTCAAGGTCCATAGACCAAAGCATTCACAATTACTTTTATTACCATCAGGTGGATTGTGTGCTCGTTTTCACTCATATCCTATAAAAAACGTGTGTGTGTGTGTACTTATATACGCATAGGAAGTTATAATTCTTAAGCGTAACAAAACAAAAATAACTAAAAATTATTTAAAAACCTGGTGACAATTGATTGACGGATTTGTGGCGCAGTGGCTTAGCAATGAGTTGCAACGCTAATGGCCGGGGGTTCGATTCCCGCATGTAACAAGTATTTGTATGGCTTACAAATAATTGTTCTGGGTCTGGATGTTTGTACTTGTAAAATCTATGTGTGTAAACTGCTCCCGAGATACAGGAGAAAGTCCTAGTGTGTAGGTAACATCATTCTCTAAACCATTTCCCATTATCTGGGGTCGGCGCAGTAAATCTTTTTGTTCCATTCCTCTCTATCAGCCGTCATTTCCATACTTACTCCTTTCATTCTCATATCACTCTTCACACAATCGATCCATCTTTTATTCGGCCTTCCTCTGCCCGTGTGTCCCTCCACATTCATATTCAACACTCGTTTTGTGACATGACTTTCATTCCTCCGCATCACATGCCCAAACCATGCCAATCTGCTTCCTCTCACCTTTTCTACCACTGGCGCTACTTTCAGGCTTCCTCTTATATACTGTGTAGGTAACGTTTTAAAAAAAATGTTATTTGTTGTTATTAAGTTTTTTAATCTTTATATTTACTCTTAATATTGTTTCACAAAATAAACATACATCAATCACGTCTTTTGATGGGTAAATTTAACCTCTTTTATCTTTATAAAGATACGAATAACTTTGTTAACGATTTTACATCATTATGCCGAGAATGAAACTAAGAGACAGTCTTCTGTCTGGGTGTTTCCTTCCGAGGAGATGCCAACTAAAGTGAAGAGAGGTCGAAGCGTGAAAACAAAGATGGTTGCCTCGTTCTTCGGAAGGACAGGTCATTACGCAACAATTGTTTTAGAGAATCGAAAAACAGTTACTGCAGATTGGTACAGTAACAATTGTTGGCCACTTGTCTTGGAAAAAGTTTGGGAGAAACGACCTCGCACTAGGATCCTCGTCGCACACGGCCAAGCAAACAATCGACTACTTGTCGACGTCAGACGTGGAATTACTGGGTCACCCGTTTTTTGCGATTTTTATTTTTTTCCGAAAATAAAATATAAATAAAATAATTCCGATAGTAAAATAATAAAAGACGCCGAGGAAGCAGTGGCTATGTTTCAAAATTCCGTCGAAGAGACCCCTAAAGAACGAGTGGGCTAAGCGCTTTTCTCAGTGATTCCATCGCATGCAGTGATGTATTGATGTAAATGGACACTATTTTAAAAAGATAAAATAAATTGCTAATTTGTTCAGTTTTTGATTTTCTAAGAACTTTCAGTGTAACCCTCGTACCAGCGTAAAATAGCAGCTTAATTATTTTTACTAGCAAAACAGCTGATTAACGGAGATCCTTTTTACTGGAAAAGAGGCATTCCATCTTAGTCCTCACGGGTGACAACGCATCTGCATTTTGATTCGCAAACAAGGATAAATGTAGATGTCTATGGGCCACAGCAACCACTTACCATCAGGTGGACTGTGTGCTCGTTTGTCACCCTATCCTATAAAGAATAAAAATTTAAAAATATTAGTTCTCACGAAAACTTGAGAGTCAATTACCCACTGAAGTTGTCGTTTTTAGGTTTCAGTGGGCGCGCGTATGGTAACAACTTCATGGTGTCGTCTTTAGGGGCCGCTGTGCGCGCGCATCGAAAAAAAATCGCTGTCATCATTTTTCTCAAACGAAAAGAAGTATAACTTCAAAAGGATGTTTTTTTTATGATATGATTCTATATAAAAAAAGAAGAGATATAAAGTAAGGAGATTTTGGGCATTCCGCCTCATTAAGATCTAAAGGGTTTTTTCCCGCATCAAAAGTACCTGGTTATCGCGCACAAAGGACTGTATCTCACGAATAATTTCTAAACAAATCTGCATCGTCGCCATGAATTCTGTTAAGGCACATCTTGCATTCACGTTCATTGTATTTTTTATATAAAGGATCGGTAGATGTGATTAAAATTTCATTAAATTAGTTACTTACGTAGACCTTGGGGCTTCTATACCTGCAGCACGGAATAATATGCCTGTATCTGTGCTTCCATCCGATTACGATCCGGTATCTTCTACGCAACAGTTAATAGATTTTTCCTTGGGTTCTTTCGTGGGAGATTTTCATTATTTTGAGTTAATATCAGGAAGATGCTGCTGACAATCTCCTGTTTCACCCACGGAATAATACGGGTTGGAGGATTATCTTACAGTCTTAAGCCAACACTACACGAGGTTCTAAAAAGCTATAAAATAAATAAAAGATAGAAAAAAAATGGTAAATCCAATTGGGCATGCCTTAAACGCATTAAAAATTACATATAACATGATTATACGAAATTCTTAAAGTAGTTTAAATACATTTCGACAGCACTATCGGCTTCAGCACCCTCATAAACCATGAAAATGACACCCATGATGAAAAAATTGGTACCTACTTCAGCCGCCATCTTGGATTTACATTTCGACAGCACTATCGGCTTCAACACCCTCGAAAACCAGGAAAATGACACCCATGATGAAAAAATTGGTACCTATTTCAACCGCCATCTTGGATTTACATTTCGACAGCACCATCGGCTTTAACACCCTCAAAACCCATGAAAATGACACTCATGATGAAAAAATTGGTACCTACTTCAGCCGCCATCTTGGATTTACATTTCGACAGCACTATCGGCTTCAACACCCTCGAAAACCAGGAAAATGACACCCATGATGAAAAAATTGGTACCTATTTCAACCGCCATCTTGGATTTACATTTCGACAGCACCATCGGCTTTAACACCCTCAAAACCCATGAAAATGATACTCATGATGAAAAAATTGGTACCTACTTCAGCCGCCATCTTGGATTTACATTTCGACAGCACTATCGGCTTCAACACCCTCGGAAACCAGGAAAATGACACCCATGATGAAAAAAATTATACCTATTGCAGCCGCCACCTTGAATTTACATTTCGACAGCACTATCGGCTTCAGCACCCTCGAAAACCATGAAAATTATACCGATGATGAAAAAATTGATACCAATTGCGGCCGCCATCTTGGATTTACATTTCGACAACCCTATCGGTTTCAACACCCTCGAAAAAAATGAAAATGCCACCCATGACAAAAATATTGATACTACTTACTTTTAGTACGTACTACTATTATTTATTTTGTGCTTTTAAAATATTGTAATACAAAAATCTCTCATTATTATTATAATCAAGTATTTAAGAAATTTGGTTATTCGAATATTGTGTATTTGTACAGCGATCTTTTTGAGCCGCTGCAAACAACCGTAACAATGTCTACTCACGACGGCGACTGACACAGAACACATGTACCCTGACGGGAAGAACGAAAACTTCATACAATAAAAATGCCAACAACTTGCGACACTAGCGCGCCAGTTTTTGATCCATGAACTAACAGATGTGAATGTGTGCGTGTGTATATGTATAATGCTCATTGCCCACCCCCACATTCAATATTCTTTTTTTATCATAATATATTAACTACTATTTCCATTCCAATTTTCTACGAATGTAGAAATTACATTCTACATTAGTAAAAAATTGGAATGGAAATAGTAATAAATGAACAACACGTTGGAAATTTTAAATATTTAATAACACAAACCTTAAGAGAATTATTAAAATTAACAATTAGCTATGCATTGATACATAAGTAGAAAATTGTATTGGAACACGGTTAATAGTTTTTCAGGAATAAAACAATTATTTTCATAGAGATTTAAATATATTATTGACTAGTAGTATTATAGACACAGAAATAAACTTGGGCACTCAATTTTAGATGATTAAAGACGCATCTTAGAACACATCGTTTTCAGTAATCCATTATTATTCGTTAAACATCTTTATTGAGTAAAACAACTCTAATAAATCACCATAAATTAAATATTCACTGGCTAGTAACACCACACTTAAGTTATTTTTCTACGAAATATACTAAATCGATATCAGTTTTCATTTTGGCGTAGAAAAGTTAAACAAAACTGACTCAATTTAATTTGAAAATGATTTGAAACATTCCCGTTTAAAATAATATCTAATTGATGTAAAATGAACTTTGAAACTTCTTCTTTTCTTAATTTTATGAATATGTAATAAATAATAATCTAGTTTACGTTTTTATTTCACAACAGCCATAGATACATTTATATTTTCGGCTACAGAGCTTGTTGCACAGAGTAATCATTTCAATCGGACATAAAAATAATCGGAACGTATCATTTAATTTATACTTTCATGGATTAAACAACTTTTATTTGTTATGTATATTACAAAATATATAGTTTATAATTTATAAGATAAGTAAAGATAATTTTTAATGGGCAGGCGACAAAGATATTTAAAATGCAAAAATAAAAGTTCCTAAACTGTAATTGAAATACAATGCGTAACATGGTTCAATAGTGATTTCTCTTTCTTGGGTATAGCGCTGTCTCTGTTTCGCTTATTTTGCCCGATGTTTGCATCGGTTCCATAGATACTTGACCCCCCATGGCGACTGACGCCGAACTGAGTGAGTAAAGTACTATGTGGCTGTAGCTCAGAGTGCGGCTTCCACCTATTTACAGAAATAATTTACATACAAGGCTACCAAGTCAACGAAAATTTCGCCATTTTGGAGCCGAAATAAATTAATTATAGCTAAACAAAACAAAATTACACTGTCATTTACATTCAGTGGCTTCCCACATGATAGATGAAGAGATTGAAAAATAGACTGAGTTAAACAATTGATATTTTCAAAAGTTATTGTGCTTACAAGCCTTGCGGACTTGATAAATCCACACCATAAGCCACTAAAACCCCTTTTTTTATTTAAAAATAGCAATTAATCGATTTATAAGAAATATTAATAAGTTTAACAATCATTTATCTTTCTAACAATGTGCTTTTTATTTCATTTATATGTATAATATGATTGCTAGATACGATTTCATTCGATAAAACGTTGGAATCTTAATTTTTGTGCGATAGTAGAACATACCTTGCACTTTCGCTTAAGGCATGCAATATGTTTATAACACCATATTTTTTTATAGGATAAGGGTGACAAACAAGCATACAGTCCACCTGATGGTAAGTGGTTGCAGTAGCCCATAGACATCTACATCTATCCTCGATTACAAATCAAAATGCAGATGCGTCATAACCCGTGA
This sequence comes from Parnassius glacialis, assembly GCA_033319125.1. Lineage (NCBI taxonomy): Eukaryota > Metazoa > Arthropoda > Insecta > Lepidoptera > Papilionidae > Parnassius > Parnassius glacialis. The sequence goes on from JAVANC010000007.1 coordinate 26,431,296, forward strand.
GGACTAAGATGGAATGCCTCGGTTTCAATAAAAAGGGTCTCCGTTTCTCTACATTCACCATACGAAACACAGTAGCGTTAAGCTGCCATTTTACGCTGGTATTCTGTGTGAGCGTGGTCCTTTCCCGATCGAGCTGACCCATTCGTGCTACAACTATACCACTAATATAGCTGCAGCATGGCTCTACCACGTCAATAAAATTATCATGGCCTACATACCAGTGGCATTCTTTGCGCGGAACCTTTGTTCAGTAGTTGAAATGTAAAGGGCTGTACTTAATGATGATGATGATGGTATACCCAGTTAATTTGTAATAAGAAAATGTTTTTAAGACAAATAATTATTTAGGTTGTATCACTGTCAATTGTTTTTAGCACTAAGATATTTGTTACACACCAGTTTGCCTGAATAAGGATTGTGTAGAAATTACAATAGAACTTTTGAAACAACTCATTGGAAGGGAAATACAGTTTTAAAGCGAAGCAAGGCATATTGTAGAAGGAAATTACAATGTACCGCCTACGAAGAGTTTTGTACTGAGACAATGGGCTTAAGTTTATTAACTTTGAAATTAATATACATTTGTTTGAATCATATATTAAATAGTACTAGAGCTAATATTCTAGGCATACCATTTTGTCTGCAAATTAACAAAGCATTTATCCAACTCGATAGATGTAGGACCATGCTCTCACAGAATACAAACGTAAAATATACCACATGTGTATATGAAGTTTTAAATAAATAAATAAATAAAATAGCAGCCTAGTCCTGCTGTGTTCCGTATGTTGAATATAGAGAACCGGAGACTTATTTCACTGGATACGTGGCATTCCATCTGTGTCCTCAGGTATGACAACGCATCTGCATTTTGATTCTGAATCGGGGATTCATTATTCGAAAAGACTTATTTGTTTAGATTTAGTTAGATATATATGTATTTATTAATAGACTGCAGTAGAGACCTCTAATCAGTCACTCATTGTTGAGTCGTTCATCACTTTTCTACCGACTTCAAAAAGGAGACGGTACTCAATTTGATTGTATGTTTTTTATGTATGTTACCTCATAACTATTTACTGGGTGAACCGATTTCGATGATTATTTTTTTATTTGAAAGCTGGTGCTTCACATGTGGTCCCATATAAATTTGATTAAGGTCTGACCAATAGTTTTTGAGTTATCCTTAAAAAATTATATTGTACAAAATGTTTAATTTTAAATTATTTAAAAACGTGATAAACGAACACAGTCCATATTATAGTAAATGTATGTTATGGCCCATGAACCTACATCTTTTATCCATTAACAATCAAAATGCACATGCGTTGTTAACCTGACGACTAGGATGGAGTGCATCGTTACCAGTAAAATGGGCCATTCTTCTCACCAAAAGAAACGCAGCTGCTTCAGTTGCAATTTTACGCTGATATTCTGTGCAAGTGTGTTCCTTCCTCGGACGAGTCGACCAATTCGTGCTGCAACGGTATTATAGATGCAGCAGGGATCTACCATTTTAATTTAAAAAAAACGACTAACAATAAGAATTATATTAATTACGATTTTTCAGTTACTTTCATTCATGCTAAATTTTATTTTATTCCATTGATATCACTAAATTATCAGTAGCAGCATCTGAATAATAACAACCCAAAATAATAAAAACTCTGCGGTCGTGAACCCTCGTGCCAAGCGTGGTAAAAACAGCTATATGGTAAATACTTTTGATAAGCTGAGATGAATGAATGCATTATGAAAAAGACAAAATTACATTCGTCGAATATGTAATGCAAATGAATGACTGGGAAATGTACCGGTCTAACATAAAGGTTGTGAATTCACAAAACGCTTTGACACTCAATTTCCAGCCGGCAGCTGCGCGGGAAATCACTAACAACGATAAGCGGATATTAAACGAGATTGACTAGTCGTGCGCATTGACAGAGCGTTAAATATTGCAATGATTTGCATCGTAAGCACAACGTTTATAAAAATATGATTGCAGTTTCTTTATTTCTTGTTTTTTTTTTTATTGTACCGAATTTCGGTCACGGTGGCCAGTTCAAACGGAAACTAACGATCTACGCAGAACACGAGTGTATGAGTAAACACAGGTGCACTTTTTATTCCTTCACTCTCAAAGTCCGATGGGATGGCAATTCGTGACGACCACAGAGAGATCAGGCGCAAAGCAATCAAATGGCTTTACTAGCCTTGAGCCGTTTACTAGAGCCGTGGTAGCTCAGATGGTAAGCGCTCGCTGTAAGCTTCATAGTACTCGAGCAACCCGAGTTCGATCCCCGCCGGCACCAATGAAATTGTTAATTGCAATTTTAAGTGCTGATTTACCACGTGCTCGGCAGTGAATGAAAACATCGTGAGAAAACCTGCATGTCTAAGAAATAAGAGAAAATAATATTTCGAAGAAGAGATTTGAAAATAACTGAAAAATCCGGATTTTTTAGTTTTTAAATCTGGTTTTTGAGACTCAAATCCGGTTTCTTCGGATTTTAGTCAAAATTGAGTTCAATGGATAATATTTTACATTTATGCACAAATTTTCATTATAAGTAATGGTTAGATAGTTATTATCTACTCTAATACGCAAATTCAAACAATATTTGAATTGGTAGGATTAGGTATTTGGCTATAGGTACGTTGTTTGAGCGAATTTTAACGGTGGTAGAGCCACGCGGCAGTTTTTCCTGTTGCACGTATAGGCCGGCTCGAGCCGGATTAGTACCACGACCTCACAAAATACCGGCGTGAAGTAGAAGCTCTGCTTCTGCGTTTCGTCTGGTAAGTGCAAGTGGCCGGAGGCCCAATTCCCCCCCCCCCCCCTCCCCCATCAACATGGTAGCGGAATTACACCAAAGACTACCCCAGGACGGTATCAGTACCCCTGGAGAATCCCACACTGAGCATCCACGACCATGATGTTATTCCACTCCTGAGCGTGGATAATCAGGCTGCCCCGCGTATTCTGGGGGAGGCAAAATTCCGCTCCAAAACATAACTGCTCGGGGCAAACTGAGCAAAAATACCAAGGCGACCCCTGCCACGCTATCCGTGAATTTTTGCAACATCAGGGGACTTCACTCGAACCTAAACGCCGTCCACTACCATCTCGAGACGGCGAAGCCAGCCTTGCTCTTTCTGACCGAGACGCAGGAGTCCTCTCCGGCTGATACTTCGTATCTCTCCTACCCGGGTTACAAATTGGAGCACTCCTTTGTGCCTCGGGCTGGAGTTTGCGTGTATGTCAGAGAGGACATCTGTTCTCGACGCCTCGGCAGTCTAGAAGGTTCGAACCTGTCCATCCTTTGGCTACGCGTAGACAGCGATGACCATCCGCGCGTCTACGGGTGCCTCTATAGGTCCCATAGCAGTAATGCCAAAACAGACCGACTCATCGACCACGTCCAAATAACTACAGATTCCTTGCTATAACAGGTCTATCCGCAGAGATCGTGATCCTTGTTGATTTTAACACCCACCACGCCGAATGGCTCGGTTCACGTTTAACCGATCATGCGGGGAGATCTGTTTATGACTTTGCCTTGGCATATGGTCTGACACAACTGGTTACTTCGCCTACGCAGGTTCCAGATGTGGAGGATCATACACCTTCCGTGTTGGATCTTATGCTGACCTCTCAACCGAACAGATATCAGGCGTCCGTCTCAGCTCTTCGGACCATTGTCTGATTCGGAGTGTGGTGCCACTCACGCTCCCCTCGCGATTGCGTTCTGCAGGTTGCCGCCGTGTTTGGCATTACAGGTCAGCGGATTGGGACAGAATGCAGTCTTTCTTTGCATCCTACCCATGGGGGTGGATTTGCTTCTCGCCGGATGATCCCAGCGCTGTTGCTGACTCTGTCACTGATGTGGTGCTACAGGGGATGGAACTATTTATTCCATCATCTGTGGTACCCATCGGAGGCAGATCTCAGCCTTGGTTTGGTCGCTCCTGTAAGACTGCATAACGCAGTAAGCAGGAGGGTTATCAAGCCTGGGCTGAGGCTTCAGCGACTCGAGATGTAAACACCAGCATACTTAAAAAGAAGTATAACCTCGCCTCCAGGTCCTTCAAAAGAGTTATTGCCAAGGCAAAGTCAGAACACATAGGCAGAATTGGCGAGAAACTAGGTCGCCTTCCTTCGGGAACCCGTGCATTCTGGTCTCTTGCCAAGGCTGTTCAAGGGAATTTCTGTAAGCCATCACTGCCATCTCTGCACAGGGAGGACGACTCACTGGCCCAAGCCGCAAAAGACAAAGCCGACTTTTTAGGCTCCCTTTTTGCGTCCAACTCGACTCTTAATGACGCGGGGAAAACAACGTCGACCATCCCGCGGTGTGAGTGCTCCATGCCGAATGTGCGATTCTCACAGCGCTCTATTCGCAAAGCACTATTCTCTCTGGACATCCAGAAGTCGAGTAGGCCTGACGGAATCCCCCCCCCCTGTGCTATGGACGTGTGCTCTGGAGTTGGCACCGGTCCTAACGCATCTTTTCCGGTACTCCTACTCCCAAGGCGTAGTCCCGAAATCATGAAAGACAGCTTTTGTCCACCTTATCCCTAAAATAGGCGACCGCTCAGAAAGTCCAACTACAGGCCTATCGCCATCACCTCCTTGTTCTTCAAAATAATGGAATCCATTATTAACTGCCAGCTCATGCGGAACCTTGAGGATCACCAGCTGATTAGTGACCGCCAATATGGTTTTCGTTGGGTTCGATCAGCTGGTGATCTTTCTGGTAGACCCGACTCATAGATGGGCGGAGGCAGTAGAGTCCAAAGGGGAGGCGTTGGCCGTTAGTTTGGACATTGCGAAGGCCTTTTTTATAGGATAAATATATAAATCGGTCTTTCAAATAAGAAGGAATGGTCGGATTGAACAGATATCTAGTGTACTTTTTTATTCTATAAGTGCAATATATAGCTGGTGGAACTTATTTAATTTGAGTGGATCGCGATTTTTTGATTAAGTCGCAATAGTATAGAATATAATAATATAAATTTTGAGAAAATTGTTGTGAGCGTCTACAGACCCCCATGTTCTACATACGATACTTTTGAAAAAATTATGGAGGAAGTTTTTGCTAAGCTCAATAAACAGAATAGATCTGTTGTTATATGTGGAGATTTTAATATCAATCTCCTAAAAGCTTCCTCCATCAATATTAAATTTAGATCATTGTTTTAATCATACGGTCTTTTTAATTTTACTTTTCAATTTTAAAATATAAATAAAAGTAAAAACTTTTTTTTATATAGGATAAAGGTGACAAACGAGCACACAGTCCACCTGAAGGTAAGTGGCTGCTGTGGCCCATAAACATCTACATCTATCTTCGATTACAAATCAAAATGCAAATGCGTTGTCACCCGTGAGGACTGAGATGGAATGCCTCGTTTCCAGTAAAAAGGGGCTCCGGTTCTCTACACTCACCATCCGAAACAAAGCATCGTTAAGCTGCTATTTTACGCTGGTATTCTGTGAGAGCGTGGTCCTTCCCCGGTCGAGCCGACCCATTCGTGCTACAACCATATATAGCTGCAGCATGGCTCTACCACGTAAAAAAATCTGCCTTCGATCGTGTTTGGCACAAAGCGCTTCTTTCGAAGCTCCCTTCCTGTGGGCTTCCCGTGAAATTGTTCAATTGGATCACCAGCTTTCTTGCAGGTTGGAGCATCAATGTCGTTGTAGACGATGCATGCTCCGACTACAAGTCTATTAACGGTGGTGTTCCACAAGGGTGTGTGCTATCACCAACGCTGTTTCTTCTGCATATCAATGATATGTTGCTAACTGGTAACATTCATTGTTATGCGTATGACAGCACTGGTGATGCTCTATACACCGGCCGTGTCAATATTTCTCGGGAAAACGTCACCGAGTACCGAATCAAACTTGTGTCTGAAGTCGAGTCTTTGCTGAACAAAGCCTCGGATTGGGGGCGACTAAATCTAGTCCAGTTTAATCCTCAAAAGACACAAGTTTGCGCGTTTACCGCTAAAAAGAACCCCTTTGTCGTATCTCCTCAGTTTCAAGGCACTCCCCTTCTTGCCTCAGCTATTATCGGAATCCTTGGAGTCGACATATTGAGTGACGTGAAGTTTCGTGGTCACTTGGACGAGAAGGCGGCGACGAGCGGGACAATATTTCATGCCGGCACACCGCTTGCAAATTTACAAGGCTCAGGTTCGGCTTCACATGGAATACTGTTCCCATCTCTGGGCTGGGGCTCCCCAGTGCCAGTTCCTTATACTTGAGCGCATCCAGCGCAGAGCGGCTCGAATCGTCAACGACCGAGTCCTTTCCGATCGGCTCGATACATTGGCACTGCGAAGAGATGTTGCATCCCTTTGCATTTTCTTTCTCATTTACTACGGAGAGTGCTCTGAGGAATTACTCGGATTAATCCCAGCCGCCAAATTTCACGAACGCACATCGCGGCAGAACTCCTGATACCATCCACACCATCTGGATGATTGGCGGTCCACCACTGTGCGATTTAGAAGATGTTTTCTTCCTCGCACGACTTCCTTGTGGAATCGATTACCATCAGCGATTTTTCTGGACCGTTACGACTTAAGGACCTTCAAGAAAAGAGCCTACTCCTTTTTAAAAGGCCGACAACGCATCTGCAATTCCCCTGGTTCCCCTGGTTTTGCAGTTGTTCATGGGCGGCGGTAGTCACGTACCATCAGGTGAGCCGGATGGTCGTTTGCCCCTCTCCTATAAAAAAAATTGGCGCGAAATCCGTGATTGATTCTGTTTATGCCTATATAAGGAAATAAACCGAGCATCGAGATGAGAAGCGCGCGCCCCGCCGGCGTGGTGCTCCGCGAGCCCGCGACCCGCCAGCGCGGCGCCCCGCGCCCAGCTTCCCTGCTCACTCACGCTCATTCGGCCAGCAAATTTTATAGGAAGTGGTTGTGTTGAATTTTTTGTCGTCTATCGTGTGAATTCGTATGCGTACATGTACAAATCGACGCGCGCTACACAATTAAGTAAGTATATAATTTTTTATACTATTTTTATGTGTTTAATTTTCCTTTATGGTGTAAATGAAGCGATGTGGTGGCTTTAAGTTTAAATTTATAAATAAAGTAATGAAATGGTTAGTGTCCCGGTGTAAATAGATATAAACTATACTGATAAGTAAAATGTTTCATTTGCGTAACCGTGAAACATATCAATAATCCTTTACCATCCATCTTGTGACACTGTTTACAACTGGTTTAATGAGTTTAAACATGGACGCACTAATCTCACCGATGATCTGCGTGAGGGACGGCCTTCTACTTCTTTCTACTAATGATGACATCAGTGTTGAGCCGACTATCTTTAATTTTTATTCAGTTAAAGTAACATTTATTCTGTCACTACGAAAAAACTAAAAGAGTTCAGCATCATCATCATCATTACAGCCCTTCACATGTCCACTGCTGAACATGGACCTCCCCCAAAGAATGCCACAAAGCACGGTCCTGAGCCACCTGCATTCATCGACTTCCTGCATATCTTACCAGGTCGTTACTCCATCTAGTGGGGGGACGCCCTACACTTCACCTGCCCGTACGAAGCTGCCACTCGAGAACCTTTCTTCCACATCGGTTGTCGGTTCTTCGAGCTATATGGCTGGCCTATTGCCACTTCAGCTTACTAATCCGTTGGGCTATGTCGGTCACTTTGGTTCTACTGCGGATATCCTCATTTCTGAGTTTATAACGCAGAGAAACTCCGAGCATAGCCATCTCCATAGCTCGCTGAGCGACCTTGAGCTTCCTCATCCGGCCAGCAGCGAAGGATCACGTCTCAGTTCTGTATGTCATCACTGGCAACACGCACTGGGTGTACAGTCTCGTTTTCAAGTTTTGACAAATACCTGACGAGAAGATGTGCCGTAGTTTCCCGAACGCTTCCCAACCGAGTTGAATCCGTCGATTGACCTCTCGGTCGAAGTTGGACTTACTTAGTCGGACTATTTGTCCCAGGTAAACATACTCGTCAATAACTTCGAGCTTAGTGTTCCCAAGAACTACCGGCATAGGTGTGACATGGACATTAAACATGATCTTTGTTTTGTCCATGTTCATCTTAAGACCTATCCGTTGGGAAACACTATTGAGGTTATTGAGCATAGTGCTTAGGTCCTCCAGCGATTCTGCCATAAGGACAATATCGTCGGCAAATCGAAGGTGAGTGATTGTCTCGCCATTGATGTTGATACCGTATCATTTCCAGTCCAGAAGCTTGAAAACGTATTCCAATGTAGCGGTGAAGAAATTCGGGGATATGACGTCACCCTGTCTTACACCTCTCAGTAATTGGATAGGTTTCGTACTCTGGTTCTGTACTCGGATAGCCATTGTAGCCCTACTGTACAAGCACTTCATTACTTCGATATACCGACAGTCAACTTGGCACCGCTGAAGGGACTGCAGTGCCGCCCAAATTTCGACGGAATCAAAGGCTTTCTCATAGTCCACATACGCCAGACATTGTGGCAAATTGTACTCCTCGGACTTCTGTACAATTTTCCGAAGGGTATGTATGTGGTCTATAGTACCAAAGCCTTTTCGGAAACAGGCTTGTTCGGGAGGCTGGAAGTCGTCAAGTCTGCACGCGAGACGATTCGTAATGACTCTCGAAAACAGCACGTAGACGCGGCTTAGAAGGGAAATCGGTCTGTAGTTCTTCAAGAGAGCGTTGTCGCCTTTCTTGAAGAACAAGACCACCGCTTTTCTGCTCCACGCCTCCGGTGTAATGCCACCATGGAGGACGGAATTAAAGAGCTTCTGAAGGACTTCAAGTACCGGTTTTCCAACTGCTTTCAGGAGCTCCGCTGTAATTCCATCCTCGCCTGGGGCCTTGCCGTTTTTAAGCTGCTGGAGAGCCATTCTAATCTCGCTCAGACTGACGTCCGAGATATCATGGGAATAGTGTCGGATAAGACTCGCTCTTGGATCGTTACTCACACTTGACTTCCAACGATGACGTGTACAGCTGCCCATAGAACCTCTCAATCTCACTCAAAATCTCAGGTGCCCCGGAAACGATGCTACCACACTCTGTCTTCAGCTTTGACAGTGTGCTCTTTCTGGCAGACAGATCTCTGGCAAAGACTTTGGAGCATTGGTTCCGCTCGATTGCTTCTTCAATACGAGCTGTATTGAAGTTGCGTAAGTCCCGCCGCATGCATTTGGAGATCTGTCTGTTCAGTTGCCTGTATGATGTCAAATCTGTTGAAGAATCTAGCTTCATCTCCCGTCTAACAACCATGAGATTAAGAGTGTGCTTAGAGAGTTTTTATGTACTTCTGCGGCGGGTCTTGCAGAACTTAGCTCCGGCCGCATGGACAGTTTCCACGAGCTTGTCATTCATATCTTCCACTTCATTGCAGTCATTTAGGCACTGAAAACGGTTTTGTAACTCGAGCTGAAAGGTTTCGGGACTTTGGATTAGAGCACGAGGGGGATGGAGCGTTGACTTCATTAGACGAGACCTCTCCAACTTAACCTTTAGATTCAGTGTGCCTCTAACCATTCGGTGATCGCTGCCGGTTTTCACCCTCGCGATCACTGAGACATCACTGAACAGTTATCGTCTGGTCGTCATAATGAAGTCAATCTCATTTTTTGTCGAACCGTCGGGGCTCGACCAGGCCCACTTCCTGTGGGGCCGCTTCTGGAAGAAAGAGTTCATCATAAAGAATCCCTCTTTCTCCATGAAGTCGGCCAGCTGCTGGCTCCTTGGGTTCCGTTACCCTATTCCAAATTTCCCTACTTTCAGCTCACCGTTCTCTCTTGTGCCTAGTTTTGCATTGAAGTCTCCCATTAACGCCGTATATTGGGTCTTGGAGGAATGCATGGCTCTAGAGATATCCTCATATATTTCCTCCACCTCCTCATCGGGGTGTGCCGAGGTTGGTGCGTAAACCTGTATGACCTTAAGCGAATACCGTTGGGGGATTCTGAGTATAAGGTACGCAACCCTCGTCGACACACTCTCAATCTTTACATCGTTGTTAACGAGAGACCTGTGAACGATAAATCCGACACGTCCTTGGGACAGATGGTCGCCCTCCCGGTAATAGAACAAGTTGCCGGATTCGAGGATTACCGTTTCCTCCCCCTCTCTTCGGACTTCGGATAATCCTATAATATGCCAGCGTAACTTGTCTATCTCTTCTTCCAGCTCCACAATCTTCTCGTCAGACCTCAGGGTGCGTGCGTTGTATGTTGCCAGGTCGAGTCGAGTCGTAGGTGGCAACCGAACCTCCACCGGAGATCCTTAGCACTCCCTGCCCCGCCGTTACAATGGTCGCCACCGTAGCCAGGAGTAGGGCCGCCGGGGACTGGGGGCCGTCTCTTTGTTACATTCATTCATAGGGGGGTATTTTCCATAGTTGCCATGCTTGGCGAGCCGGTTGGCAACCGCAGTTTTTTTATTGTAATTTCGGCTACTATCAGGAAGATGCTGCTGCCCATCTCCTGCCTGTTTCCCCTTGTCGCCTTTTACGACACCCACGGGAAGATATGGGGTAGTGGATATTCTTAACCGCCACTACACGGCATCCCATCCCATCGATACCTAAATTTAAATGTCTGCAAAAATCTAGGATAAGTAAGGATCGTAGGGTCTATGGGAGCTGAATCTAGTGTTTCGCTCCAAAAATATGTCCAAGCTGAATTTGGAAAAGAGTAACAATTACTCCTAAACTGCAAAACCAGGTGGACCATCAATTATGCTGGAACGATTTTAAAGCTAAAATTATGCATATAGAAGGTATTGATTAATATGAAATCTGGTATTAAATTCTCTGATATAGAAATCTTACGTCTAGAAAATCTGCAAATTTATTTTGACATGATCAAAACTACTGTGGAAGTATTCTGCCGCAGAGATGCTACCGTTCTAACGGCGGATACAGCTCTTATATTTTTGATGAAATCATTAGACAGCCAAAACATGATGTCTGCCAGGAAACTGTCAATTTAAATGAAACGAAGGATTAAAGAGAGGCGACTCTATGATGTTGTCGGCGCCTTACAATACTTACACAACCCTATTAAATTTTTAAATGAGACTGAGGAAGACGAAGATATATTTAAAAAACCTACATATGAAGAAATTAAAAATGTGTTCTATCAAGCTGCATCCCTGGATGATGACGATTGCACGACCCCGTCGACTAATACGATCTCTACTTCAGAAACTCTGTGCGATAGTTCTGATCCGTCGCCGCTCAGTTTTAAAGAAAAGCTCAATCGTCAACTTTCTCTTGCAAATGTGGGTAGTGATCAATACCAGTCAACGAGTGTAATCAGCTCAACTGATTTGCCTTCAATGATTCACGTTGAAATGGCTTTATTTAAAAAACGGTGGAGGTCGTGGAGAAATCTTAAAAAAAGTTCTGAACAGGTTGCTTTCCATACCGCCGACCAGTTTGAGTCTGAGAGAGCTATTTTTTCACAGCTGGCTTGTTCTGTAATAAAATAAGATCACGTCTAAACGATGAGACACTTGACGCTATCATGTTTTTAAAATCTCGTTTTCTAAAATAGCCTGATTAATATATTATGTACTAAATTAATGTCATAAAAATAGAATTTATTAATTATTTCTTCTCTTATTAAGTGGCGAAGCTTGCGAAGTCACTTATTGATTTCACGATGTCTGTCCGTCTGCCCGTCTGTCCGTCTGTCCGTCTGTCCGTCTGTCCGTCCGTCTGTCCGTCTGTCCCACGATTATCTCGAGAACGGTTTCGAATTTTCAAATTCTGTTTTCAGCAATCGATTACTGATCACCCAGGCATCTGAACCCCCTATTTTGAAACTGATTGCTCAACAGCAACCGTTAGAAAGCGCTACAAAGCAGATTGCTTCGCCACTTTGCTATGCTGTTAGCTTGCTAGGTTTATTTGTGACTGAGTTACCTTAAACATTCGTTTTTTTGAAACTACAGTTTTATAAAAAGGATGGATACCTAAATACGTTTTGTTGCATTTGATTTTATGTTATGTTTAGGTTATGACTGTATTTTGTTGTTTATTTTAGTTCATTTTATTTTGTCGTGTCTGCATAAATGCAGATTTTAAATAATTTATGCTGTTTTATTTCTGTTTTATCAAATCACCCTAATACTTCTAAAAATCCGGATTATCCGAATTTTAATTATCCGGATTTTGCAATCTCTATTTCGAAGACATGTGAAGTTCGCCAACACGCATTGGGGCAGCGCAGCTGACACTTCTTTGCCCTATAACCCTCTCAGAAATGAGAGGAGGCAACCAAAGTTCTGGGCACAGGCCCAGCAATGGGACGTAAATAGGCTGCAAATTTACTAGCTTTCCAAGGCACAAGGATGAAACATCGGCATCTTCCCGACCCTATAACTGATTTTAGCTCGCTCTTTGATTTGAAGCTGGAACTTCATCTTCAACTGCCACTCGTATAACCACAACACCAACGAAGGAATCCAACTTTGTAATTTTGTAAGAAACTGTACAAGACTTTCTTACAAAGTATACTCAAATACAGTCGGGAAACATTTCTGAGGTTTTATTATTACATTGCTAGTGGGAGATTGAAGTGACGTAGTAGGATATTAAATATACAGTTAAACTCAAGGCAAGAGGGAATAGGCTTTTGTTACACCAGTGTTGTTAAGGCGTTTCCCTGATCAAATAACCTTGAGCATGCAGTGCACTCCCGCCCGCACTCTGCGTACGCCCAATTATCATAGAATTCACACAATTTTTGGAATTAATTTTAATTAAAAAAGAAAAGCGAACTTTAAAAATTAAATAAAACGTGAATGATATAGATTTTTAAATTATCTATCCATTAATGTAATCCTCAAATGATTACAGCGTTTCCTTTAGCAACAGATGCATGTAATCAACAATTATAGTCATTTTTTAAAAGGAGATTGTAAATGTATTTATAACTTATTTAAACAAATTAGAACGTGGAATGTGATGATAGGATATCGAACATTAATAATGTGCTTTTAGATGTATCTAGTTTATTTCTCATAACTAATGAGATAATAGTCTCTGAATAACGAAGAAAAACGCACTATCGCAAGGTTTTGGTCGGGGTATCGCCTTAAAACAGTGGCATCTATGTGGCATTATGATCAAGCACTGACTTATAATATGTAAAAAAAAAATACATTTTTTTATTATAGCAGTTTCAATGAAATACACGTTTCAGCTTTGACCTTACGCTAGCTTGACAAAAATGTATTGTTGTATTTAACCTCTAGCTTGCCATTACTTCAGAAAATTTAGCTTTGTGCAAACTATTTAATTATGAGAAATAATTAATTTCGCTCGCTCATTTCGCTGGGTTTCTTGCTAGTTCTTTCAAGGACATAGATATTTTCCGAAACAGTGGTAAATTAAACATGAGACTTTTTGCTATGATTATTATTTATCATCATCATCATTACAGCACTTCACAAGCCCACTGCTAAATATAACCTCCCACGAAGAATGGCACAAAGCACGGTCCTAAACCACCTGCACCCATCAACTTCCTGCTTGTCATTCACATGAGCCAACACACAAACAACTATTATATTATAATCTATATATAATATAAAAGATATAATGTCGTACAGACGGGATGTCAGTCATGGTGGCCAGTTTCAACCGATCAGCGCAGGACAGGGTTGTTAGTAGACGAGTGTTTGCACAAGCACAGGTGGACACACTTCTCCCTTACTGCCGTGATCCGACCGTGTAGTTGCAGTGTAACAATAGTCCCACATCGTATCGTGGTTGTTGTAAGATGCAACCGAGGGTAACAAACCAGGAGTACACCATCTTCCGAATAACAGCTAAAAAATAAAAAGCAATAGTGGCCAATCCGCTATGGATAATTTACATAGGCTGGTTTATGTTCAGCAGTGGATTTTAAGGCCCGCCACATACATACGGAATTCCGTTTCGGGATTCCATTTCGGAATTCCGAACGGGCCGGCCACACACATACGGAATCCCGTTTTGCCCGTAAAATTTTGAACGAAAAACTACCGTACGTATGTGACGGGTCATAGATTTCATATGGAATTGCTTCGTTCGGAAATCCAAATCGGAATATCGAAACGGAATGCCGAAACCGAATTCCGTATGTATGTGACGGGTTTTAAAGGCTGTATTAAAAAAAATAGCCTGATGCCGACATGAAGGGAGAGAGATTAGACGCATTACCAACTGTTTTACGGGTTTTCCGATGTCTTTTTTTCATGGGGAAACGCGTACCCAACTCGCGAGAGCAAGGATGGATTAGCCTAAAAATAAATAATTTATATTATATTTTTATTTATACGTACATGTATAAACAAAATTAACACTAGGATTTTCTCCTGTATCGTGGAGGTAGTTTACAAACACAAATTGCACTAGGACAAATATCCAGACCCGGAACAATTATTTGTAGACTATAGATACAAATACTTGTTCCGTGCAGGATTCGAACTCGTGGCCCCCAGCGCAACAACTCATTGCTAAGTCACTGCGCCACGGAGCCATTTACTCAAATTTACGTCAAACTTACATTTATTTAAATTTACAATAAAGAATAAACACAATAAAGATTACATTGAAAGGGTAAAAGCGAAATAGTTTTATTCGTACAGTATAGTTACTAAATAAAAAGATTTCTCTAGATGGTTCCAAGTTGTTTTGTTCCACATTGTTTTACTACCAAACTGTATTTCTCTTGCGTTGTTTGTTTCGAAACTAATGTAATAAACTCCTGACATTTTCTATGGAAACAATCTTATTCACTAATAGCGACCCGCTTTGACTTCGCCTGGGTATGACTAGACCACATAGAATTTTTTATTAGAGGAGAAAGTTTCATTAATTAAAGCAAAATGATATCGTCATAATAATGAAGTTCCGTAACGGTAGCAATATTCAATTTGTAAATGATTACTTATACTTTACACTGACACTGCTATGTTTCGTATGGTGAGTGTAGAGAACCGGAGACCCAAAGTACTGGAAAAGAGGCATTCCATCTTAGTCCTCACGGGTGACAACGCACGTGCATTTTGATTTGTAACATGCCGCCTCACATTTCTAAAAGGGATTTTAGAGAAAACAAGTGTCCCCCGCGCTGCCTCAATGCGTGTTGACGAACTCCACATGTCTACGAAATATTTTTTTCTTATTTCTCAGACATGCCTGCTTCTTCGCGATGTTTTCCTCCATCGCCGAGCACGTGGTAAAGAAGGGCACTTAGTAGCCGTTCCTTTGTCTTCCACGGGGAACAAAGAGATAGGAGAGAAGGGGATCCGCTGCGCAGGTAAATTAAGAGAGGCGCGTCTGGTTTTCTAGTGCGCCTTACCTGACAAGGTAAAGGAGATGGGGGAGGAGTTGTACTTGTGTACGAGAGCTCTCTCGAGCAGAGGCCGTCACAGATCAGGTGGCGCTGGTGAGGGGCGAAAGAGTTCCCATGGCCCCGTCGATATGCAGCGAAAGTGGAACAATATGGGGTTTAGTCGGTGCTAGACCGACCTAAGGACTCTGTAAGTTTCAAAACAAAACCGGCACCGATGGAATTATTAGTTGCAATTTCAAGTGCCGATTGAGCATGTGCTCGCAGGTAAAGGAAAACATCGTAAGCAACCGAAGACCCTTTTAACTGAAAAGGAGGCAGTCCATCTTAGTACTCGGTGACATCGCATCTGCATTTTGATTTTTGAGACAATTATATTATAACTATAATTTATTGAAGTGGCTTCTCTTGTAGTATTAATATCTTATTATATTATTACTATTATATACAGTTATAATATTTTAATAATTGTTTTCATATTTAATAATAACTTAATATAAATTTAAATCTAACTAAAAGGTTACACACAATATTAAATAACAAGATTTAATTCTTAATTTAATATAAATGTAGATGTTTATGGACCACTGCATCCATTTACCTTCAGATGGATTCCTTGTGGGCTCCTTTGTCACCGTTATTCTATAAAAAAAAAGGTTAATCTATTGTCACTATAGAAAGACAAAACTTTTAATTTATTAAAATTTACACGAACGTTAACGCAGTCTGTTAAATTCTAGAGATCTGTTCAAATGTTAAAGGATGAGTCATAAATAATATAATAGCACGAGATATCCAGACTAAATCCAATCAAGTTCAATTGCTGAGCCAACATTTGAATTTTGGCTCAGTAATTAAACCACCTACTTAATTTCCAAAATCTAATTCCAGATAGTTTCTACAGTTATCTGGAATAAGAACTTAGTTATTAATGTTGACGATCTAGTTTATTTAATACTTAAATAAAAAGTGAATACCTCAGATCTAAGCTTCATATAGCGTAAATGTGATTCATTAACAGGCCGGCCACATACATATGGAATGCCGTTTCGGAATTCCGTTTCAATATTCCGATTCGGTATTCCGAAGGCAACAAGTCCATATAAAATCAAGGACCCGCCACACACGAACAGTAATTTATAAATTTTTTTACGTACGGAATTTTCTCCGATTTGAGATTCCGTATGACCGCCTGTGCGTTCGGAATCCCAAACGGAAAAAGGTCGCTCCGAACGCAAGTCTTCCATAGATTTTGTATAAGTCGCAACGCACATTCGTAAATTCCATACGGAACGCGTAGACAGTATTCGTCGCACGACTGTAGCGAGTAGGTGTATTTATGTAATTTTTTACATTTAATCTTATATGTGTATAGCTTTTCGTAACCTTTCATTTTATTTTATTTAATATTTCGTGGAAAGGGTTTACAGACATCCATATTTAAAAAAATATCTCTCCATAGATATATTATTTTATATTATATTAACTATATTGCAAGCTTAGGGTGATAAGGGGATGCAGCCAGTAACAATGATACAGCAACAATGGAATCGCAATCAGAAAATCGTCGTCATTGTTCGCTGGCAGAATGTCTAGACTCAATGGCTAACGTCTCTAAACTGACCCTTGTTATTCCAAACGGAAATAAACGTATGTGTGTGATGTATTCACGAGATCCCGATTCGGGATTCCGAAACGGAATTCCGTATGTTTGTGGCCAGCTTTAAGGTGGCACAAGTTGTGGGTTTGAACTCACTTGCGGGCGTGGCCAAAAATCACGCTGTCTCTTCTGGCATCGTGCCCGACAGACATAGTATTAGTGAGGAGCAGTTAGACGCCAGTCTTCACACACGTCTACATATCGTATAGGACAGAATTATAGTGCCCAATTGTATGCGGAAGCACAGGTGTACTCTCAATTTCTTCACTCTTACAGTCCGATAAAACGGTATACGATAAAAAGGTGCAAAACCAACGGCTTCACCTGCTTTTTGAATCGCTGGGGAGAAATACCACCAATTTCCTGTTCTTTTTTATAGGATAAGGGTGACAAAAGAGCACACAGTCCACCTGATGGTAAGTGGTTGCTGCGGCCCAAAGACATCTACATTTATTCTCTATTACAAAGCAAAATGCAGATGCGTTGCTACTCGTGAGGACTAAGTTGGAATGCCTCGTTTCCAGTAAAAATGGGTCTCCGGTTCTCTACACTCACCATATGAAACAGAGCAGCATTAAGCTGCTATTTTACGCTGGTATTCTGTGGGAGCGTGGTCCTTCCCCGGTCGAGCCGACTTATTCGTGCTACAACTATACTACTTATATAGCTGCAGCATGGCTCTACCACGTATAAATAACTCTGGACTGCTAGCTAATTTCTTAAAGAAAAACCTAATTACTGATTTTGGTCCAACCCGGGATTCGAACCCGGGATTTCGTGGTCAGCAATTTTGTTTACGACGACTAGACCAACGAAGCAATCAAAAAAAGTCGTACGACTACATAGCTGTCCAAGCTTTGACTGATGCAAGATTGGTAAACGCGTTCACACTGTCAGTCTGCCTTCAATACAACCAAGAATGTCGAAAATTCCGTCTATATCTGAAAAGGCTGTCCATCAATCAGACACCCACTTTGACGTCAGTTTAACCAGACTCATGGACTGAACTGATGGCAAACTGAGTTTAAAACCTTCGTTTAAAAATCTGTCAGTTTGGTCCATCACTTTGACAGTCCATCAATTAGACGATCAATTTGACGTCATTCTGACCATACTGATGGACTGAACTGATGGCAAACTGAAAGTGTAATCTATGGCATACGCTATCAATAATTAACATGTGTTGTACATATTAATGCACGTGCAGTGACGGTGTTGAAATAACCACTTCCCGGTTTCGTTCTGTGGGTGTCGTAAAAGACGACAGAAGGGAAAAACCAGAAGATGGGCTGCAGCGTCTTCTTAATAACGACTATAAAATAATAAACTGCGGTAGCCAACACGCCTGCCAAGTTTGACTACTATGGATAAAACCTCTTTATGGTGCAATGTAGGGACTGGGCTTCAACAGTGGACTGTGATGGATTTTACAAGTTGTGATGGATGATGGAATAAACATGTTAGGAACAGATCAAGAGATTATTGTTAAAGTAATATAGCTTTACTCACGAAATGAATCGTAACAGCAATAAACAGCGTAACGCACTACACATTCAGCGTAACGCAATTACAATGCTTCTGTAGTGTAATACGTGTTGGTTACTGTATAACACGTTGCGTAAGGAACGTCACTACCCGATAACACCAAAATAGATTCAGCATGCAAATTAATAACAACATATCTTTGTTGTACCCTAGCCAACTATTAGCTTACTTACTTACAACTAATTAACTTACTCTTCCAAGTTTATTTGAACGGCATAACCATAAACAAGACTTTCTCTCTCGAGAATGTTCTCTCGGCTTGAGGCGGGGCGCGCTGGGACGGTGTTTGCGACCACGCGCTTATAATTATGAAATATATACTCTTATATGGTTATTTGGAAGACATTGTGCTAATATACAGAATATTCGGATGTATTGTGTACATTTTTTTTTATTTTTTTTTTTAAAAAACATTACCCCCACACTAGGATTTTCTCCTGTATCGTAGAGGCAGTTTACAAACACTCTTATATGGTTAATTGGAAGACATCGTGCATACAGAATATTCGGATGTATTGTGTACATTTAACCATATTTTTCATAATTATATTCTTATTTTTCATATTTATAACCAATATTGTGAAGAGGATTGCAAGGATAGGTAATAGGATACAATCTCCGACCGGAGGCGTTTCAAGGATCACACCACTTCGCTATAAAAATCAGGTTAGTCCATTTGACTTTTCGGGGTGATTATAAAGCCTGTGAACTACTACGGAAGCATAACCGGATCCGACCTTACTCACCACTGTATTAGCTGTAGAAGGCACGCATTAGCGCAAACATATTTTTGGTAGAGAGATA
Source organism: Parnassius glacialis (assembly GCA_033319125.1). Lineage (NCBI taxonomy): Eukaryota > Metazoa > Arthropoda > Insecta > Lepidoptera > Papilionidae > Parnassius > Parnassius glacialis. The sequence continues at coordinate 26,450,671 of JAVANC010000007.1, forward strand.
AGAATGGCTTTGATGATTGATTGATATTGAAGATGGGCCAAATTAAGAGTACACTTAACCGCCTGGCATGTCAGCGTAGGATGTAAAGGAGGTGAGGGAGGTGTGCCAGGATCTTGCCAAATGGAAGTCCGTATCCGTAATCATCTGGGTGACGGGCGTAATTGTTTATTTTAATATGTTATGCACTCGTATGATTTAGTTCAGTTATAAGCAAAGCACCTTCAGAAATACTCAAGTAATCGAATTAAATACTAGGAAACGATGACAATATGACGTCTTGTCTACGCCCCCACGTTTCAAATTCTAGTGTTTTCGCTTCAAACATAATGTCATCATGTGCTAGCTTGAGTGATTTACAAGCGGCGTAGCTGCGCGCTGCTTGTGTACAAGAGAAAGTCCTTTTTCTTTCTCTTGTATTGTAAACTTATTTAAGATTTTTTTTTATTTTAGTATAAAGTAAAAGCCGACTTTAGAGAGCAAACGGAATATTTCTTTTTTCAAATAATAACTTCAGATGTCGGTGCTAGGACAAAATACCAAACCGAACAGAAGCTATTACGTGAAATCTGTTACATATATTTTAGTTCTATGGAGGCGGTATTTTGCTTTTTATTAAAAATTAAAATTTTCTAACCATTTAAAGTGACCACTGCTGGCTGGATGAGGTAGCTCAAGGTCACTCAGCGAGCTATGGAGAGGGCTATGCTCGGAGTTTCTCTGCGTGATAAACTTAAAAATGAGGATATCCGCAGTAGAACCAGAGTGACCGACATAGCCCAACGGATTAGTCAGCTGAAGTGGCAATGGGCCGGCCATAGCAATGCAGGAAGTCGATGGATGCAGGTGGCTCAGGACCGTGCTTTGTGGCATTCATTGGGGGAGGCCTATGTTCAGCAGTGGACTTGTGAAGGTCTGTGATGATGATGATGAACCATTTAAAGTGACTAAAGAATATCTCAAACATAAAATTTTATATATAATTTGACTTTTTATATTTATATAATATAAATATGGTTTAACTTTTTATCGTCATTTTCTATTTAGATTTACGCTGCACCGCCTCTTAGGTATTATCTATCTCTGTTTAGCCTAGTTTTCGACTAGGAGAGAATGCCCTTTGGCATTAAGTCACCCATAAATACTACTTTGTGCATGAATTATATATAAATAAATAAAATCTCAAATGTCATATAATTAGTTACATTATAAAACTTCATGCCCTATTTTAAAGCCAATCCTGAATAACATAAAAGTATCATTGAAACCGGTTCATAATTGACAAAGATATCACGTAACATATACTGGATTATTTTTCAAAGAGTAGACGGATTTTAAACTTAAGTTCCAATACATAAATAATGATATAGCGTTTTTGAAAATACGAGTAAAAAGGGCTTCTACTTTTATTTGAAATTATCCAAAATTGAACGTGATTTATAGGTAACACTGCGCGTACGTGCTCTCTGTGTGTGAATTGAATCACAATGTTTTTGTCAACCGATCAACCCTTACGAATGTGTGCGTGCGTAGTTAAATAATTCATAACCACGCATTTTGAATTTAAAAGGTAAAAAGGACAGATAATTTTGAGATTTTTTTTATTCATATTTCTTGTTCATTTGCCTATATTACTTATTTTGAACCTTCTCTGCAATTTGGCCGGTTATTGCAAAATAACCCTGTATACAAAAAAACTTATTATCAGGTGATCAGGTGAACTGTAAACTAACTCGCAGTCCCCATGACAGTAAGAGGCTTCTTCCCCCCTAGTCACGCCGAACATGCGCTCGAATTAATCTATTCGTATTTATCATAGATGGCGGTGATGTGAGTAAAAATTGTCACTCCACTTCACCTTCAAAAGGATAAGGGTCATTAGTTCAATATAGTCTTCGCTAATCCGCGCCCGCCGCCCGCTGTTGCACCTTGTTGTGCTCCTACCGCAGTATCAATTTAATTAGTTTTAAATTTTATAATCGCTAGTGTTTTCGGCTATACACTATCATACATACAGTAACATATACAACATTACACACCACAACATTTAGAACGAACGCCGATTAGTGATTGTGAGTACGAGCTTCTTGGTAAGTAAATTTAATTCCTCTAATTTAAGATACATACATATATTCTCCCGCGCAATCACTTAACTAACGGCCACGAGGTGATAGCTAGTGCCCGGCGTGATTATTTTTCTGGTGCCTCCTGTGAGGTCTTCGATTTCTTACCGAAATTTAAATTTTCTCACATAGCGTCGGTTAATTTCTTCGCTTACCGCCCGCCATTTTTATTTCCCGCAATTATTATTCATGTGTTTTGGATGACGTTGATCATTTTATAGTGTGTGTGACTTGTTAAAATATTGCATTTATTATTATTTGAACCGTTATTTGTGCGGATACTGGTATAAATACTTTGTATGTTTTGTAATTTTACATCATTAATTTGCACTCCGTTTTCATTAGTTCGAAAATATGGCAGCCACTCGCAAAACTCTGACTAAGGAATTACTTATTAAGGAAACATGCCGTGATGGTTATTTTACTCGCATGCAACGTATTTTCGATCTTTCAAAACAATAAACGATGCCGCTATTCAGGATATGTTTATATCACAGTGCGAAACCATCGATGATATCAGGAGTGAATATCATAAGTGCATTCATGACATTAATTCTATAAATATGGAACTTACTCCCGAATTAAACCGAATTTACTCCTGATTTCAACGCCTGGTGTAGCTTTGAAGACCTGTACTGCCATGTTAGACGTATTAAGAACAAAATATGCAAGCCGCAAACGATGAATGCTTCCAAGCCAAGCAAGGTCGCGTTATCTAAGTTGCCTCCCGTAGAAATTCCAGAGTTCCACGGAGACCCTTCCAAATGGAGCCTCTTTTATGAAACATTTAATTTGACGATGAATTCTAATACTGAGTTAACGAACTCGGAAAAAATCTATTATCTAGTTAGCAAACTTAAAGGCAAAGCGCAACATGTTTTTTCGGGTATTAACCCCACCGCTGATAATTACGATTCTATATGGGATGCTTTAATAAAAAAATATCAATGGTAAAGTAAAAAATGACTTTCAATAAGAATTACACATGTGATCTATATTGAATAAAAAATTATTCTATTCTATTCTATTCTATTCTATCAGGACAAGCGTTACCTCGCGAGCACCTTTCTCGACTCAATATTAGAGATGAAAGCTTTACCTAATCCCGCAACTTCAACTCAATTGGAAGCATTCATTGATAAATATGCCGCATCTATCGCTGCTCTTAAAGAATTAAATATACCAAATCTTTGTGATTACGTGTTTATTCATTATGCGCTCAAGCGCTTAGATCGCGACACGTCGAAGGCATTTGAAATGTCTGTCCGAGACGTGGACATACCTACTTATGACAGCTTTATTAATTTTGTAAAAGGTCAAGTCAAAATAATGCAACGCGTAAACGCACCCGCATACAAAGTGTCAACGAAAGAAAGTGATAAACCCAAGTTGCCTGCCATTCCAAAGATCTCGCATTCTTATATTAAATCGAATTTTAATGACGTCACATTGACATGTTGACTTTGTAGTAAATCGCACGACCATATTTATAATTGTCGCGAATTCATGAAAATGTCACCCGAGCAACGCCATAAATTTGTGAAAGAAAATAGTTTATGCATAAATTGTCTCAGTTCTAAACATATTTGTAACGCTAACAAAAGCACTAATGTTTGTCGTATATGTGGGTCACGCCATCATTCGTTAATTCATTTGCAAAATTTAAATTATATCAATAAGCGAGATAAGGATTCTCAAATTGTTACAAATCCCGACACGGTTGCAACGCGCAAACTATGTCTTATTCCAAAGCCACAAAATATTAACACATTATTAGATACTGCGCAAGTTAATGTGCTAGTCCGCCATAATAACATGGTGCTTACATACGTGCGTGCATACTTGTAGGTGCATCATTGATCCAGGTTCGCAAAATAATTTTATCACGACCGCATGTTGCCACAAATTAGGGCTGAATATTAAACAGTTAAATCGGAAAACTATCATAAAAGGATTAGGCGATCATTCGAGTCTTGCAAAAGGAAAGGTGAACATCAACTTATTTAACCGAATAAAACCCTCCAAAGCATACGCTATTGAAGGTTTGGTTTTAAATCAAATTACGGGTAATTTACCTACCGCGCCCATTAATACCACGTCGCTAGATTAACTTAAATGCCTACCGCTGGCTGATGAAGAATTCTCTAAGCCGTCAGAAGTCGAGATACTTCTCGGGGCAAAATTATTTATTGAGCTGTTGCTGCCCGTTAAAGTAACTGGACCCCCGCAACAACCCTCTGCGTTTTTTACGACATTAGGCTACGTAGTCATGGGAGACGCGCAGGTTCAAGTCAACGACTCAGTTTACGTATCTCACTCTTATCTGTCCAGCGTTTCCTCCCCGCATTCAATTCATGACCAGTTAAGCAAGTTTTTTGAAATAGAGGACCTCGGCGATACCCCGATTCTCTCCGAACAAGACAGATATTGCGAGGAGTTTTATTCTGTCACTACACAGCGTGAGGAGACCGGGCCCTTTGTTGTAGGTTTACCTTTCAGGGTCAACTATCCTCTAAGGAGATTCGTTACAAACGGCTCGTAAACGTTTCCTTCATTTAGAATGTAAATTTCATAAAAATCTAGCATTTAAATCGCAATATGATGAAGTCATCCCTGAATACCTATCTAAAGGTTATCTTAAACAAATTCTGGAACCGCAAAATTATAGCAAGGGTTACGTTATACCGCACCATGGAATGATCCGCGATGATAAGCTCACTTCCAAACTGCGCATCGTCCTTGACGCAAGCACTCACACCGACTCTGGAGTATCGTTAAATGATATTTTACACGTCGGACCGCCGCTACAGTGTAATTTATTTCAAATCTTATTAAACTTTCGCCTTTTCGAAATCGCCGCAACTGCTGATATACGTCAAATGTATTTACAGATTGTAGTTCGTGAAGAAGATCGACCTTATCAGCAAATAATATACCGCTTTGATAATAGAGAACCGCTAAGATATTTCGCTTTCCAACGCGTATGCTTTGGTTTACGATCTAGTCCCTTCATAGCCATCCGAACCATTCGTGAATTAGCTAAACGCGAGGAAACTAATTTTTCCCTCGCTGCGAAACTCGCTACTACCCAACTGTACGTTGACGATATAGCCTGCTCTTTTCCCAATAAAGATGTTGCGCTAGACGGATTACAACAGCTCATCAAAATGTTCGCATCAGGTGGTTTCAAATTGGTAAAGTGGTCCAGTAACTCCCATGAGTTACTAGAAAATGTTCCCGAATCGCATCGGTTAGATAAACCAATTTACCTTACAAAAGATGAGTCTCTTAGAATTCTTGGCATGCAATGGTTGCCGACTTGCGATAAATATTCGTTTACTATTTTACCATCCGACTGCACTTGCACGAAACGCAATATGTTATCAACAGTGGCTCGCTTGTGGGATATTCTTGGGCTGGTAGGTCCAGTTATTACATACGCCAAACTCCTTATCAAGGAAGTTTGCTTAATGAAGTTAGATTGGGATGATACCCCTCCCGACTATCTTGTTAGTGCATGGACTCAGTTTCAGTTAGAGTTACCGCTTATCGCAGATTTCAAAATACCGCGGCATGTGAAGGTGTTCGAGAATACCAATATCACCCTTTTAGGTTTTAGTGACGCAAGCGAGCGTGCATATGGAGCCGCTGTATATTTACATGCGAACAACCACGGCAAGCGAACGACTACCTTAGTGTGCGCAAAATCCAAAGTCTCGCCTAGTAATCGGGTTATTACGTCGCCGCGACTCGAACTTATGGCCGCCTTTTTACTTGCAAAGTTACTAAGCGCTGTGTCAGATAGCTATTCATTGCGTTGTAACATTAACCGCATTTATGCATTCTCTGACTCCACCGTAGCACTACACTGGATTAGCACATCTCCACATCGCCTGCAGATTTTTGTCACTAACAGGGTTTCCAAAATTCAATATCTCTTACCCGCGAAACATTTTTATCACATTCCTGGGTGTGACAACCCCAGCGACTGTTTATTCCGCGGTTTATTACCTTCGCAACTCTTAGTTCATCCACTATGGATGGGCGGTCCTAGCTGGACACAAAGAGAAGAGACTGATTGGCTCATATCATGTTTTAATCTGGAACCTTCTTACGACGTTCCAGAACTGAAATCGGTTTCTTTCACCACAACCACCGAAGATATCCCATTATTGTGTCATATCGCTTCTCGACATTCTAAATGGACCAAACTTTTGAACACTATTGTGTATATTTATAGATTTCTTAAATATTTACCGCGCATTAATTTTATTTCCGTTTCCGATTTAGAGTTTGCTGAAAGTAAACTTCTTACCGCTGTGCAAATAACCCATTTCCGCGAAGAATTTAAGCAATTAAAATCGGGCAATAAATGCCAGAAACACGTACAGAACAGTGGTAGAGCCAGGCGGCAGCTTTTGCTGTCGCACGGATGGGCCGGCTCGAACCGGGGTGGTACCACGACCTCACAGAATACCAGCGTGAAGTAGAGGTTTACCTCTGCGTTTCGCTTGGTGAGTGCAGGTGGCCGGAGGCCCTTTTTACTGGAAATGAGGCATTCCATCTTAGTCCTCACGGGAGACAACGCATCTGCATTTTGATTCGCAAACGAGGATAGATGTAGATGTCTATGGACCGCAGCAACCACTTACCATCAGGTGGACTGTGTGCTCGTTTGTCACCCTTATCCTGTAAAAAAAAAACAGAAATTAAATCCGTTTCTTCACAACGAACTTATCCGCGTTGGAGGAAGATTAAGTAACGCTAACTTAACCTTCGACCATCGGCATCCTATTTTGTTACCTAGGAAAGATCATGTAGTGAACCTCATTGTAGACCATTATCATCGCATGCATTGCCATACTGGTCCTAATTTATTAGACGACAGAGGTATTGGATTATTACCACTAGACGAACGATCCGTTCGGTAATAGATAAATGCAATCATTGTTTTCGCACATCACCCAAATCTATTTGTCCACTTATGGGAGATTTGCCCCCGGTACGAACTCAAGTTGTACCTAAAGCGTTTGTTCAAACGGGTCGCGATTACGGAGGCCCGCTGTTCATTACTCCGAAACGTGGCCGTGGCGTTCGTAGCCATAAGGCGTATATATGCCTATTTGTGTGTTTGACAACTCGCGTGATTCACATTGAGCTCACCACCGACTTGAGTACTCCTACGTTCATGTCTGCCTTCAAACGATTTATATCGCGTCGAGGACCTGTGTCGGTGATGCATTCTGATAACGCCAGTAATTTCCGGGGTGCAAAATCATAAACTGACGAGCTTTTTAAATTCATAACGTCAACGCAATATCGCTCTGCTTTAGTGCATCAGCTTAATGAGTATAAAATAAAATGGAAAAACACACCGCCTAGTGCACCTCACTTTGGATCATGGGAACCATTAATTAAATCAGTAAAATCGCATCTTTACAGATCTATTGGCTCGCAAATATTAACTTACGAAGAAATGAAGTACAGTACAGTAGTGCTAGTAATACAGGATACCAAGGTTCCGCCATTACAGTGGGAGATGGGAGTTATAACTGACGTTCATCCAGGTCCAGATCGGATTGCAACAGTAGCTACTATCAATACTAGCCGCGGTATCTATAAGAGACCTGTGGTACGCTTGTTTCCACTGCCTACACAATAGTTATTATTAAAAATAGATATTAATATATAAGTTTAAGTATTGTTTGTCAATCTCGCAATTTCGTAATACTATTTATATCTTGTTTGCAAATTTTAATTAGTCATCACACACTGTCCGTAATTCGCATCATATCTCTCTATATCAGATATATTTTGTCACTTATGTAATTAATAATAAGTTACTCTTAAAATATTTTGAAAGGGAACCTTTCAAAGGCCGGGAGTATAGTCGCGCCGAACATGCGCTCGAATTAATCTATTCGTATTTATCATAGATGGTGGTGATGTGAGTAAAAATTGTCACTCCACTTCACCTTCAAAAGGAAAAGGGTCATTAGTTCAATATAGTCTTCGCTAATCCGCGCCCGCCCCCCGCTGTTGCACCTTGTTGTGCTCCTACCACAGTATCAATTTAATTAGTTTTAAATTTTATAATCGCTAGTGTTTTCGGCTATACACTATCATACATACAGTAACACATACAACATTACACACCACAATATTTAGAATGAACGCCGATTAGTGATTGTGAGTACGAGCTTCTCGGTAAGTAAATTTAATTCCTCTAATTTAAGATACATACATATATTCTCCCGCGCAATCACGTAATTAACGGCCACGAGGTGATAGCTAGTACCCGGCGTGATTACCCCCATATGGACACCTACAACTTCAAACAAAGAAGAGTTGCCATCCCTGAGGGAGACACCTACTCAAAATGGAACGCTTTACAACCTTAAACTATACTGTAACTCTATACCCTTCAGACCGAAACATAGCAGTGCACGCACTGCTATTATTCGCTATGCTGCTATACCTATTTTTTTTATAAGACAAGGGTGACAAACGAGCACACAGTCCATCTGATGGTAAGTGGTTGCTGTGACCCATAGACATCTACATTTATCCTCGTTTGCGAATCAAAATTCAGATGCGTTGTCACCCGTGAGTACTAAGTTGGAATGCCTCCTTTCCAGTAAAAAGGGTCTCCGGTTCTCTACATTCACCATACGAAACACAGCAGTGTAAAACTGCTATTTTACGCTGGTATTCTGTGAGAGCGTGCTCTTTCCCCGGCCGAGCCGACCCATTCGTGCTACAACTATACTACTAATATAGCTGCAGCATGGCTCAACCACGTTGATAGCTTCTTTCCCCATATGGACACCTCCAACTTAAAACAAAGAAGTCTCGCACGTGTCATCGCTGAAGGAGACACCTACTCAAAATGCAACGCTTCACAACCTTTAACTGTACTGTATCTCTATACCCTTCAGACCGAAACATAGTGCACGCACTGCTTGTTATTCGCTATGCTGCTATACCTATTCAAAAGAACTCCTGGTAGATAAGGAATCCTACCACCCAATTTAATAATATATAAAGAGAATTGAAAAATTTTATATTGGTAATAATAGGCAATGACCTCATTACAAACCCTGATATTGCTTATAATATATGAACAATAGCTGTCCCCCGCGACTTCGCCCGCGTGGAATTTACTACAATTTCATGGGTTTCAATTTATTCGCGCGGAACCCTAACTATTATTTTTTAAATAAAACTATCCTAAGTTAGACGTCAGCTATTTGCCAGTGAAAGTCCCGGCAAAATCGGTCCAGCCGTTTCGGATATTAGCCGGAACAAACACACAGACAGACAAAAATTTTTAAAATTGTGTTTTTGTTATTAGTACCATATTTAATTTCATATGCATTCAGTAAAAAGCTGTTATTTTAACATTAGAAACAGACACTTCAATTTTATTTATTTGTATAGATGAGTAACGCCATAATCTAGGTTTGCGTTTGCTCTTTGCAAGACTTCTTTTCATACCGTAATACACCGATTTGGAATAACAGATACCAGGTTTTATTTCTTCAGTAAAGGACTCGTTCGTACTTTTGCATACCTTAAGCGAAAGCGCAAGGTAATGTTCTACTATCGCCTAAAAATTAAGATTCCAACATTGTATCGAATAAAATCGTATCTAGCAATCATATTATACATATAAATGATATAAAAAGCACATTGTTAGAAAGATAAATGATTGTTGAACTTATTAATAATTTTTTTAAATCGATTAATTGCTATTTTTAAATAAAAAAAAGGGTTTTAGTGGCTTATGGTGTGGGTTTATTATGTCTCTGTGGCTTGTAAAGACTATAACTTTTGAAAATATCAATTGTTTAACTCAATCTATTTTTTAATCTCTTCGTCTATCATGTGGGAAGCCACATGATAATGTGGCATGTAAATGGCAGTGTAATTTTGTTTTGTTAAGCTATAATTAATTTTTTTCGGCTTCAAAATGGCGAAATTTTCGTTGATTTGGTTGCCTCGTATATAAATTGTTTCTGTAAATGAGGATCTACAGCCACAGAGTAGTTTAGTTCACAGAGTACCTTTGTATTAAGTTTAGTTCGGCTATAAAGAGTAATTGTGTTCTGTGGTTCGGCTTCAGTCGCCGTCGTGAGTGAACATTGTTTCGGTTGTTTTCAGCGGCTCAAAAAGATCGCTGTACAAATACACAATATTCGAATAACCAAATTTCTTAATTACTTGATTATAATAATAATAAGTGATTTTTTTATTACAATATTTAAAAGCACAGAATAAATAATAGTAGTACGCACTAAAAGTAAGTAGTATAATTTTTTTTGTCATGGGTGACATTTTCATGCTCATCCAAGATGGCGGCCGCAATAGGTATCAATTTTTTCATAATGGTTGTCATTTTCATGGTTTTCGAGAGAGTTGAAGCCGATAGGGTTGTCGAAATGTAAATCCAAGGTGGCGGCTGCAATGGGTATCAATTTTTTCATCATGGGTGTCATTTTCATGGGTTTCCAGGGTGTTGAAGCCGATAGTGCTGTCGAAATGTAAATCCAAGATGGCGGCTGAAGTAGGTACCAATTTTTTCATCATGGGTGTCATTTTCATGGTTTTCGAGGGTGTTGAAGCCGATAGTGCTATCGAAATGTAAATCCAAGATGGCGGCTGCAATAGATATAAATTTTTTCATCATTGGTGTCATTTTCATGGTTTTCGGGGATGCTGATGCCAATAGTGCTGTCGAAATGTAAATCCAAGATGGCGGCTGCAATAGATATCAAGTTTTTCATCTTGGGTGTCATTTTCATGGTTTTCGAGGGTGTTGAATCCGATAGTGCTGTCGAAATGTAAATCCAAGATGGCGGCTGAAGTTGGTACCAATTTCTTCATCTCGGGTGTCATTTTCATGGTTTTCAAGAGTGTTGAAGCCGATAGTGCTGTCGAAATGTAAATCCAAGATGGCGGCTGCAATAGGTATCAATTTTTTCATCATGGGTGTCATTTTCATGGTTTTCGAGGGTGTTGAAGCCGATAGTGCTGTCGAAATGTATTTAAACTACTTTAATAATTCCGTATAATCATGTTATACGTATTTTTTTTAATGCGCTTAAGGTATGCCCAATTGGATTTACCAATATATATGTACTTTTTTCAGAGTAAATTAATATTTGTTTAAAGACTTAAACATATTGTGAATTTTTATGAGATTTAGACGGCAGCTTGAGCCATGAGGCATTCGTTGACGGTAGTATCACAAGAGGCCTAATTGACAAACTAATCTGAGGTTTAATTTCATCGAGTTTCAAATCACAACGGTTCTAAAGAAGTTTCCACTTCTAAAACTTTCTAGTTATCTATCTAACTGCACACATCGGAACGTCAAGTCGTACGTGGAATTTAAGCGATCGTTACTGTCAGCCCCACGTTACTTGGCAAGTTCCGTGACAAAGTCATTAGGAAATCGTTCCGTGCTTGAAGCGCTGTCAGTAACTTCGAGTTTATAACGATAATAATATTTGTATAAAATATTGTTTTCATTTGCTTTTAAATATTTTTTAAGAAGGAGGTCTAATTTATGATATTTATTTAAATACGTTTTTTTAGTTTGCATTTTCAACTTGTTTTGACAATAAACAATGATATGTTTAGTATTTTGAGCATTAATAAATTGGCATTGTGCTACCAACATTGTGCAAGGGTTTTAGATCATCGACACCTATTTAATAAATTATATACATACATGATTATTAGGTGTACTTCAGATACGTGGGTAATCAGAACAGCGTTGTACACTATAAAAGGAACTGTTATATCTTAGTGGTAGTTTTTTATTTTAGGAGAGGGGGCAAACGAGCATGCGGCTGACCTGATGATAAGTGACTACCGCCGCCCATGAACAACTGCAACATCAGGGGAATTTCAGATGCGTTTCCGGCCTTTTAAAAAGGAGTAGGCTCTTTTCTTGAAAGTCCCTAGATCGTATAGGTCCGGAAAATTTGCTGAAGGTAATCGATTCCTCAAGCAAGTTGTGCGAGGGAGAAAACTTCTTCTAAATCGCACAGTAGTGGACCACCAATCATCCAGATGGTATGGATGGTATCGCGAGTTTTGTAGCGATGTGCGATGGTGTAATTGAGCGGCTAGAATTAGTCCGATAATTTCCTCAGAGCACTCCCCGCGGCATATGCGATAAAATACGCAAAGAGATGCAACATCTCTTCGCAGCGCCAGTGAATCGTGCCAATCGGAAAGGACTCGGTCGTCGACGATTCGAGCCGCTCTGCGCTGGATGCGGTCAAGTGGAAAAAGCTGGCACCGGGGATCCCCAGGCCAGAAATGGGAACAGTATTCCATGTGAGGCCGAACCTGCGCCTTGTAAAGTTGCAGGCGGTGTGCCGGCATTAAGGCCTGAATTCCTCCTACGCTGACGTCAGTCGCGCGTACTAATGTACATTGTGTTCTAATTAGCCCCACACTACGACGCTGACGACAGCAGCGCGTAGTTTGCTACGTACGCGTACGCGACCGACCGTACGCAACAACTAGCTGAGGCAACAAGGGGAGTGCCTTGAAGCTGAGGAGATACGACGAAGGGGTTCTTTTTAGCGGTAAACGCGCAAACCTGTGTCTTCTGGGGATTGAACTGGACTAGATTTAGTCGCCCCCAACCCAAGATTTTGTTCAGCAAAGACTCGACTTCAGACACAAGTTTGTTCCGGTACTCGGCGATGATTTACCACGAAATATCGGCACGGCCAGTGCTATCATCGGCATAGTATTGAATGTTACCGGTTTGCAACATATCGTTGATATGTAGAAGAAACAGCATTGGTCCTAGCACGCAGCCTTATGGAACACCAGCTTTAATAGGCTTGTAATCAGTGCATGCGCCGTCTACTTCGACCTTGATGCTCCGATCAGCCAGAAAACTGGTGATCCAATTGCACAATTGGTTCAGTCGTGAGTTCACTGTCTACAAGTGCATTACTCTGCTGGTATGTAGTTGTACTAGAGCCCAATGACTTCGTCAATCTTACTTAGCGGTACCATGTAGCGACATCTATGGAAATGTATTAAATAAAGAACGATGTATTTAGCGCGTCAAATTTTCATATCGATATACATCGCAACCGCTTCCGTAGATAAATAATAGATGGCGCTAGAGTAGTCAAGTGAGCTCGGCCTCGGTCCTTATTGCTTTGTAAGAGAGATGTACTTTAAGTGAAGTATAATTATTGTGATTAGTTATTTATTAAGTAAATAAAAAGTGATACAAGTTATTTGTATAACTTCATACTTATTAAAATATGGCAATACTTAGACTTTGTAGTGGTAAGAATAACCACTACCCTATATCGTCCCGTGTGCCATAGGGAAGATATTATATCTCTATCGCAAGTGGAAACGTAGTTTTTTTTTTAATAATATCATAATTTTTCTAATCAATTAAAATTTCAATATTTTTTAAATGAAAGACGAAGATTCGACATGTTTCACAATTTTTAAAGCGGTTTTCATATATCATCGAAGCCCACTGTTGAACATGAGAATATCCAAACTCTTCGTTTCTTAAAACTGCCACAAAATAAGGTACTCATCGACTACTTTCATTCTGTCTTATCAGATCGTCACTACACCTAGTGTTGAGACGGTCTGCATCTTGCTTAGCGGTACGAGACTGCCACCTGAGAACGTTTCTTCAACATAGGTTGTCGGTTATTCGAAGTGTATTTTGTTTTATAGAATAAGTGTGACAAACGAACACACAGTCCACCTGGTTATAATTGGATACTGTGGCCCATAGACCTCAATATTTATCGAAAGATTTCTTATATTTACGCCAACACTACACATTTAAATAAAACTAATTTTTACAGCGACTTATTTCGACGTTCCAATGTTTTACATACAAACATGTAATCACGCCTCTTTCCCGTAGGGATAGGCAGAGACCACTTCTTTCCACTTGCTACGATCCTTACATACTTGTTTCGCTTCGTCCACTTTCATTATTCTCTTCATGTATGCTCTACGGTTTAGGGTGCTCTTGACCTGGCCTTTTTTCAAGAGGTCCCTGATTTGGTCTTGAAATGTCCGCCTAGGTCTACCCCTTCCAGCACTTTCATTCACACTCGCCTTATACACTTTTTTCATCAATCATTCTTCATTCATACTCTTGACATGGCAATGTTTTATATAAAATAAAATAAAATATGATCTGTAATAAAAACCAAGATATTTGCCGATAGTAAAAAATTACATATGTTATATATTTTTTTGTTAATTTTTATTCAGTAATAATTGACTGCCTCGTTGGTCTTGTAGTCATAAACTCGACTAATCCCTGTATCATGTGGTCCCGGATTTGAATACCGCGTAGCTTTTTCTGTCAAGAAAGTTTCAGTAGCAACCCGGACTCAGTTAGTTAGCGATACTTGCCGTTGGTCCTGCGCCGGTCTCTCTTAAATCGTATCAGATTACCATCCCATCGCACTATGAGTGTTAGGGAATAAATAGTGCACCTGTGTTTGCGCACACAGTCGGGCAATATAATCCTGCCCTGTGAAGATGGCTATTCTCTGTTGAGACCGGGAAACCGACCTGGAGAACACAATTTATATTTTTTTTATAGTATAAGGTTAACTAACGAGCACACAGTCCACCTGATGGTAAGTGGTTGCTGCGGCCCATAAACATCTACATCTATCCTCTATTACAAATCAAAATGCAAATGCGTTGTCACCCGTGAGGACTAAGAATGAATGCCTCATTTCCAGTAAAAAGGGTGACCGGTTTTCTACACTCACCATACGAAACACGCTGCTATTTTACGCTGGTATTCTGTGAGAGCGTGGTCCTTCCCCGGTCGAACCGACCCATTCGTGCTACAAATATACTACTAATATAGCTGCAGCATGGCTCTACCACGTGTAAAAGGTTTTATTGTTAAATAACTCTAGAATTTTCTGAAGTATATGCAAAAAATGGGCTATCTGCACATAAAACAAAGATTATCTCACGGCGGAGCTTCACGGATACAATAAACTCTTTATTGAATTTTTCTCTCGTTGTGAACAGGAATTCATTTTTATCACTTTACTCAGTCAGGAATGAACTGCGCTTGAATTTTAATTTCTTACACTTTATCGCTGATGTAATTTTAGCCTTATTTTGAAAAATCCAGTATTTACTCTACGATGTAAGTTATATACGGAGTTACATATTATATACTGTTTGAAGGTTGCTCTCTCTAAATCACTTATTATTATTATATTTATTTTGTGTGTAGTGGCAGTGTAGGAATATCCACTACTCCATTTCATCCCGTGGGTGTCGTAAGCTGAACCAGGAAATGCAGGTGAATTTTCCTGAAAACAGCTGAATAAAAATAAACGCCACGGTTACCCACGCGCTTATCAATAACAAATATGAGAGAGGCATTTGTTCAGAAGTGGACATTTGATAGACTGTAGTGGTATGGTAATTTATTTTGTTTTAGGTACTGAAGATGATAATATAATAGTGTACTAAGTCAGAACGAAATGAAAAACTTTAGATGTTTTAATTTCCAATGTTATCAAGACAGGTTTCGTTTCTTAGAAAATTTTAATTTCTTTTTCTAACACACACCAAAATTTGTTCACCTAGGTACTTCAGTTTACTAGTTACTGTCGATGATCAATTTTATTTATAGAATAAGGGTGGCAATTGAATGCTGTGGCCCTTAAATATCTACATTTATCCTCGATTAAGAATCAAAATGCAGATCCGTTTTCATCTCTGAGGACAAAATGCAGAAGCGTTATGGAATAAGATGAAACGCCTTGTTTCCGGTAAAAAAAGTCTCCGGTTTACACTCACCACACAAAACACAGAGTTTACGTTGGTATTCTGTGAGAGCGTGGTCCTACCCAGTCGAGGCGACCCATTTATCCTACAACCGTAATATAGCTGCAGCGTGGCTCCACCATGTATAAAAACCACTGTCCTACGACGGGACGTCGGCGTAATAATTTATATGTCGAAACCAATATTTTCAACATACTAATTAACAAATGACTTGTTAGAACGTATAGTAGTAACTCGCAGTATTACATCAGATGCAAGTAGAATGAGTAAGTGCCTTTGTGTGCTATGTCTCTCTTTGTTTACGATCATGCGTTGGTGTAATATATCCCGAGCAGTTGACAATATCTGATTGTTTAACCGGAAGTCATCCCTGTAGTCTAAGCCTTACCTAGGCTGTGGTCTAAGCCTAAGTACATTCATTGTAAACTATGTCTACTACATACTATGCACACTTCGTCAGTATTTCATGCTTGATATTTATTTATAGCTCTCAAAAGTCTATCATTGGTTGGTGTCCAGAAGTAATTTTATTTTAATTTTTGTAAAACCTGTCATTTTTATTTTACGGTACGGTCCTCTCAAAACTCTCTTCATATTTTGATTTATAATCTATAATATATGTATGTAAATAATGTTTTTTACACGCTATTTTGTTAAAAAATATCTCGGTTTTACCAAATTTTTCGTATGATGAGTGTAGAGAACCGGAGACCCTTTTTACTGGAAACGAGACATTTCTCGTTCTCGAGATCTTAGTCCTCAGGTGTGAGTCAGCGTATAGTCATTTTGATTCTTAACCGAGGATAAATGTGGATGTCTATGGGCTACAGTATCCACTTACCATCAAGTAGATTGTGTGCTCGTTTGTCACCCTTATTCTATTAATAGTTATATATCTTTATATATAAAAACTACGTGTTACGTTTTTAGCCCGCGATGGACTTCTAAACTACTGAACTGATTTCAATGAAATTTTGCACACTCTGTGCAGTTTGGTCCAACTTGAGAGATAGGATAGTTTTTATCCTGATAAGTGACGCTCAATATTTTTTTATTACGAACTTAAGGATTTTTTATACGAAGGGTCGTCGAAAAGGGCAGAACAACGTCTGCCTGGCAAGCTAGTATATATATATATATATATATATATATATATATATATATATATATATATATATATATATATATATATATATATTCGACAACATTTGGATATTACATAACGTAAACGACACAAGCAATTTTATTTCCAATTTTAACACACTTTGCAGGTGTCAAAGCTCTATTTTCTCGGAGCGCAGCCATTGGGAATACAACGCAACGTAAGAATAGAAATATTTTTAAATTTCTCAGTTGTTATTGCGTATTTTTGTCGAAGGTATAAAGATTTCAGTAGCTCTACACCTCTAGTATCTTAGTAAGACCGCATCATTGGTTAAGTGATAGTAAGCCATTTGCTGATCGTGAGGTGTGGGGTTCAAATCCCCAAAATCAATCTATCGTGCGCTGATGGCTAGTCTCCATTAAGACTGGCCGCAGAGACCGAAACTCGATCTGGACGACATTGTTATTATCTTAGTAAAAGAATAGTTATATTATATTACACATAATAATAATAATATTATATTTTTACTCTCCGTGTGCTGACAGCATGAGAATAGAATAGAATTAATTTAGATTACCTTTAATTTACTAACTACTACTACTTAATTTAATTACCATTAATAGTTATTGAAAGTAATTTATTACCACTGGTTTCGGAAAAAACGAAGAACAAAACAAAGAAAAAGGATTTCGAAGAACCAGCATGAAACCCAGCGGGACTTTTCTTTAAACAATAATTTACAATATAATGTTGTACAATTTAATATGAAAATATTAAACAGAAACAGCATGGTAACGATCACCTCCTTCCATTAACGTATTAAAAGAATCCTACACCCTGTGGTCGTGAAAGCAAAGGGGACATCTCCCGCCGGGCAAGGTGTTCTGCCCAAGGTGTGCGGCCAACGCTCCAAGTAGTTTTTTTTTTTTGCGCCCAGATGCAATAGAAAGGGCTACCCTCCGGGAAGCGAGGAAGGGAAGTGGTGAATTATCTAAGCATACCACGACAGCCGGCTGACGTGGTTATGTGGGACTCACTGCGAGAACCTAAGTGCCTACCCACTAAGCACCACCTGTGGGACTGACATTGGCTTTTGTGGCCTTTCCACCGAATCGAATGCGATCCTCTTTAGGGAAAAGGGGGAGCAGATGGCGAGGAGCCGGTGAGATAGGAGCCTAACTAAGGCAATTTTTTTTTATTAAGGGCGGGGAGAAGATTTCCAATAAGAAGAAAATATAAGAAAAATTATTTTTCTCAATAATAAGAAGATAAGACCTAAACCACCAGGAGGCGCTTTAGGTCGGCCGAAAGCTTGTTTGGGAGGTCCGTGAGAGAGTTTCTCGCTTTTCGGACTCGAGAGCGAGAGGGGAGTGGGGCTGCATAGGAAGCTGCCTCACGAATGACGTGATTAGAGTGAGACTAGAGTTAGAGTGAGGCTTTGAAGAAGTTCTTAGAGAGTGTTTTTAGAAATTGCTGGACTGTGGGTAGCTCTAAGTCTCGATGGAGGTCGGCGTTACGGTCGTACCAGGGTGCGTTCGTAGCTCGACGACAAAAATTGTTTTGAACTATTTGAAGTTCATTGAGAATATTGGGGTTAGCGTGAGCAAATATGGGGCCCGCGTAAATCGTATACAGACCTTATAAAGGGTTCACTTATTACGGAGGGACATTTTACTGTGTCGGCCCAGCATAATGTTAAGCCTACTCAGATAGAATCGCGCGTTTCGGGTTACTCGCTTGACATGGGGCTGAAGGTGAGCCTCGTGTCAAGGGTGACTATTTTTACAAGGGTGGTAAATATTTGGCGGTCGTATGCCAGCAGACAGGGGTCCCTAGCATACAGATTGGCGGAAAGGTAGTGAAGCGGCGTCGTTTATGATCGAAGTGAACGGCAGAGCTCTTCTCCGGGTTCACATCGATACGCCATTTATGGAACCAAGCTTCTAAGTCATTAACTAACTTTTGGATCTTGTTCTGTATGAAAGGTAGTGAGATATCTTTAGAATAGAGGGCAGTGTCGTCTGCAAAGAGGGAGAGCTGAACACCTTGCGACGGGATGGGAATGTCGTTGGTGAACAGGATATATAAGAGAGGGGCAAGCACTGAGCCCTGAGGGACACCGACTTTGATGGGACGCTGAGAGGAGAGCGTGCCTTCGTGTCTAAAGCGAAAGGCTCCTTCAAGTACGAGACCACGAGACGGACAAGACTATCAGGGAGGCCTATTTTATAGAGTTTATATATAAGGCCTTCGTGCGAGACTCTATCGAATGCCTTTGCTATATCGAAAAATACCGCGATGGTCTTATGACTACGAGTACAAAAACCGCTGAGTATATATTCCACAATACGGTGAACATGTTGGGGACAAGAGTGTTATTAGCAACCGGGACGACCTTTTCATTCTTCTTAAGGGAGGATTTTATAAGGATGGAGAGGCTCCGAGTGGTAGTTCGGTATTCTATATATACTACTTTTACTTCGGAACTTTGATAGCGCGATTTAGGCTTCGATATGTTTCGGTTGTGGCGCGCCGACAGCGCCTCCACAACCCTATTGGCCTTGTGATGGTTGTAATTGGCGCGTATGGAAGATTTCAGAAAGATCTGACTGATGTCACATACTCGGACCAGCGACAGGCAGCAGCGAAGATGCGAGACATCTGATACTGTGTCTGCCACTCCATGCGTTATGCGAGGTGATTATAGTACAGTTATAGTAAATGCTTCCTACAACGTGAGAGGAATGCGTCCAGCATTGAATTCTGCAGGCTGGTAATCAAGAAGAAAACCTGAACTGGAATATTAAAAAATCATAATTGTCTTATCAATTATACATTAACTTAGGCCTCTCAGTGAATTTATAAAAATTATATAGTGTACTTACATATATAGCACCAGAGTATAGAACCAAAGTAACCGACATAGCCCAACGGATTAGTAAGCTGAAGTGGCAGAGGCATATAGCTCGAAGAACCGATAACCGATGGGGAAGAAAAGTTCTTAAGTGGCAGTCTCGTACCGGTAGGCGAAGTGTAGGGCGACCCCCCACGAGATGGAGTGACGACCTGGTAAGACATGCAGGAATTCGATGGATGCAGGTGGCTCAGGAGCATGCTTTGTGGCATTCCTTGGGGGAGACCTATGTACAGCAGTGGACTTGTGAAAGGCTGTAATGATGATGATGACTCTGTGAAAGCGTGGTCCTACCCCGGTCGAACCGACCAATTCGTGCTACAACCATTATATAGCTGCAGTGTGGCTCTACCACGTTTGGCATTGGTGCTACAACCATAATATAGCTGCTGCATGGCTCTACCACGTTTGATCTGTTACGATTGACCTCTTAGTCAAAGCTGGACTTACCTAATAGGACAATGGCAACCGACGGGAAAGGATGGTTCTCAAGTGGTAGCCTCGTACTGGTAAGCAAAGTGTAGAACGGCTTCTAACTAGATGGAGTTACGACCTGGTAAGACATGCATGAAGTCTGTGGATGCAGGTGGCTCAGAACCGTGTTTTAGGGCATTTCTTGGGGGAGGCCTATGTTCAGTAGTGGACTTTTGAAGAGCTGTGATGTCAGTGATGATGATGATGATAATAATTTACATAAACACTCAACCTTTCACCCAGAGGGGTAGGCAGAGACTATGGAATTCCATTTGGCACGATCCTGACACACCTCTCTCGCTTCCTCCACATCCATATACCTACGCATACACGCTCGTCGGTTCAAGGTACTCTTAATTTGGCCCATTTTCAATATTTCGCCAATTTGGTCGATAAACTTTCGCCTAGGGCGACCCTACCCGACTCTGCCATTCACCTCTGCAACATAAATTTGCTTTGTCACTCTTTCCTCATTCATTCTTTCTACATAACCAAACCACCGAAGCATTCCTTTCTTAATCCTAGTCACAACATCAACTTGCAAACCACACATTTCTCTTATCACACTATTTCTCGCCCTGTCATTCAGATTTAGCCCTAGCATACTACGTAATGACCGCATTTCTACAGCATTTATTCTACTCTCGTGCTTCTTCTGCCACACCCAACTTTCACTACCATACATTAAAGTAGGCACTAACACAGCATTGTGAATTGCCATACGTGCCTTTTTGGACACATTCTGACTTTTCACAATAGAGTGTACAGCCCCATTCACTCTATTTCCTGCATTCACTCGTCGTTCTATATCCTTATCACATCTACCATCCCTGCTAAACACACATCCCAAATACACAAACTCATCTACTTGCTCTACCAACTCCCCTTCTATTCTTATTTCACATATCGTTTTACTTTCTTCTTTTTCAAAAACCATAACTTTCGTCTTACTTGCGTTCACTTTCATTCCCTTTTCTTTTAATGTCCTGTTCATTAATGTAACCATCATTTGCAACTCGGCCGCCGACGACGCAAGTATGACTTGATCATCGGCGTACAAAAGGCATTTGACGGTTAACTCACCCATTCTTAACCCGCATTCTTCTGCTTTCAAATATTCCAAACAACTGTCCATAAATAGGTTGAACAGCCACGGGGAAGCCACACAGCCCTGTCTGATACCTTTATAGATGCCAAACCAGTCCGAGTAGACCCCGTTGATCCTGACGCAAGCACTAGAGTCCCCATATAGAGACTTCAATGCCTGTATCAAGCCAGCGCTCAACCCAAATGAGTTCAGTGTTTGCCATAACACATCCCTGTCCACTCTGTCATAAGCCTTCTCCAAGTCTATGAACGCACAAAAAACTCTTTGGTTTTTGGCCAAAAACTTCTCCGCGATCACGCGCATGGAAAAGACGTGATCCGTACATCCCATTCCCTTTCTAAATCCCGCTTGCACATCCCAAATTTTTCCATCAGTTTCTTTCATAACTCTTTCAATTAGTACCTTAGCATACAGTTTTCCCACAATGCTAAGAAGGCTGATACCACGGTAGTTTTTACAGTCCTGCTGTGATCCTTTTCCTTTATATATTGGGACTATCACGGCTTTGCACCAGTCTCCCGGTACACGCTTAAGTTCCCAACATAAGTTAAACAAGGTGTACAGCAGGTCTGCCACCACTCCTTCTCCAGCCCTTAGCATTTCGAGAGATACTCTATCATAACCGGCTGCCTTACCTGCTTTCATACTTTTCATTGCTTTCATTATTACATCTATACTTATATCTCTATCTATTTCCTCTTCTTCCGGAATTTCTATTTCATTTAATTCAAACGTCTCATCACTCATAAACACGCTTTCAAAGTATTCTTTCCATCTCCTTAGACTCAAAACTTCGTCATTCAGAATACAGCTATTCTGGTCTCGTATAGCATTAATTCTAGGCTGTTTTGAATGTCCTCTGGTAGTTCTTACGAGTTTCCAGAACATTTTAATGTTTGCCTGAAAGTTATCCGATATTTTTCTATCATTCTTATCCGTTCTTTCTTGCTTTTTCCTTTCAACTACTTCTTTTACTCTCTTATTTAGGTGTCTAAAGACTGCCTTTTTCCTTTCAATATCATCATTCATACTGCTAGAATTACTAGCCTTGGTTGCTAGTAAATCTAGCCATGCTTTCTTCTTTGCTTCAACTTCCATCCGTACCTCATCATCCCACCATAACGTGTTAATTTTCCTTTCATTCGTTCTCTTACTGACACCACATACTTCGGTAGCTGCATCTACTAAACCTTTCTTGACATTATACCACACAGTCTCCAAGTCTAAATCATTCATACACAATTCAGCCATACCACTTATATTTTCTCTCAATCTATATTTGAACTTCTCTCTCACACCTTCATCTTGTAACCTCTCTGTTCTTATACGCTGTAACGCAGTGGTAGACACAGATGTCCGATGCCTCCAACGTCTGAAAAGACCATTAATTCGGCATAAGACCAAGTAATGATCCGTCCCTACGTTAGAGCCCCGGTAAACCCTTGTATCTACCACCGCGCTCCTCATTCTTTCATCAACAATTATGAAATCTATCATACTTCTATCATCACCTCTTTCCCATGTATACGTGTGAATCTTCTTATGACGAAAGAAAGTGTTCGTCACAAAAAGATTCTTTTCCACGCATACGGCGAGAAGGCTTTCACCATTCTCATTTATACTTTCATCACCAAACGTTCCCAATATCCTTTCATAACCAAGCCTCCTCACCCCAACCCTTCCATTAAAATCGCCTAATATCACAATATTTTCATTAACCTTGCATTTCATTAGCACCATCCTTACCAACTCCCAAAACTGCTCTCGGATATAAGTGGGCTTAGATATGTCTGGTGCGTAGACCCTAAAACAAACAACCTCTTTAAGCCCACTTTCATTCGTATCCATAGCAGTCTCGGGCTTACCCATTCATACTCTTTCACACAATGACCCATTCTTTCTGAAAGGATGATACCGACTCCCTGGCATGCCCGCTCGGTCTCGTCTACACCAGACCAGTACGCGGTATACATGCCATGTGTAGTGGCATCCTTTCCCTTCCGTTTCGTCTCATTTACACATAACACGTCTATTCCTCTATCATGCATCATACCGCATACTTCATCCATCTTATCATTCATTCCTCCACATACATTCAATGTAGCCAGACGGGCCTCCGCAATCCACTTTTCGCCCTTCCGGGGGTCAGAACGTGACGGGTGGCGAACCTCGTCGCCGGTTTTCCTCCCGGAGATTCTTCGCACCCCTGCCCCATTAAAGGGGCGCCGGGAACTCGGGGCCATTTCTTTAATTTTATGCCTCATGGTGCGAAAGTAGGGTGTGGTATTTTTTAAGCCGCTACCACACGGCGAGGAGCCGAGTCAGATCTTTCGGCTTTGTCGCTTGTTTAGCACCACCCGGGGGACACGTGTAGGGTGGGCCTAGGATTAGGTGGTCAAAGCCTACGGACGCGAGCAACTCATCCCCCATGATAATAATTTATTTAAGGTATTTTATTTATATTATACAAGTAAAAAGGCCAGCGTGGGCTTAGCCCACTCCACACATGTTATCTTTAAAATCAGTACAAATACTAAAAGTAAATAAGATATTATATGTGACGGGACCAGCACCATTGCACATGCGGCGCGGTAGCCGTCGGTGCAGTTAGACAGAATTCTTGTAAATAACACGTGTTCTGCACACCTGCACCATTGCACCTGTAGTGGCGCTCGTTTTGCTTGTATAAAACGGACGGCGCGGCCGCCGTTAGGACAGTCTTGGCTCTGACGTGGAACGGCACGCTTATCGTATTCCGTTACTAGTTTTTCCTCGACTCGTTGGATAATTAATTCGTATAAACGAATTAATTATTATTCCTAACTACAAAATTAGTCTCTGTACTATACTCAATTACCCTTTCTACATCAGAAGTAGGATAAAGTCCCCATTTTTGCCCACATTTAATCTTCGAATAGTATGAGGATTATTACATTTGTGGAAGACTGTAATGCATTCCGCATTGATGAATCTGTTTTTATGTTAAATACCGTAATGAAATTTGCTATGCTACTTACGATATTTTCGTATCATTAAAGTGTAGAGAAAAGATAAAGTGAAATTATTTAAGCCAATTTTTTTTTAATTTGTTCGATTTGTATTAAAAGTACCCCGCAAGTATTTTCATTATTTCTTGACGTACCTAAATATGTTTAAAAAATGTCGAAAGAAATATTGGAGGCTTTCTAGACGAGTTATAGTTTGCATTCAATGAAAATTAACTTGTTCAAGTTTTGTTGTAATTTGATAGTTCACGCGAAACATTATTATCATTTGCTATATTTTGAAGTTCAAAACGTTTAAGGGATGTACCAAAATGAGGATTAACTTTAACATGCTATGAATTAAAAATAATAAGTGACATTTTTGTGTTCCAATGTGTTGTTCAGTGTTGCAGTTTGCTCCGAATATTGTGTGGTCGATAAGATTGGGGTTTGATGTTGAGGGATTCGTAGAAGTCTCTACAACAATGATCAATGAGGAAGATGTTGTGACGGCTAATTGAACATGGTCAGGTATGGCCGAGCGCTGGTAAGATTGAGCCTACACCGCTATAATCGGTAACTTATCGGCTGATCTTACGGCAGGGCAATTTAAGCGGCCGCCGAACAAATGGTGCTTTGGCGCTGTAAATGGACGTCTGAGGTCGGCTTTCGTAGATTTTGCGCAGTTACCTCCTTCCCTTTGAAATGTTGTGGTATTTGCCTCTACACATAGTTTCTGTTATTTTTTGCAATGTTTTCAAATGTCATACTGTTGCCGTTTCTTAAGAGAATATGTGATGAATTTTGGAAGCTCGGAATTCCATGGTTCGCAATACATTTATCTCGATTTCTTTTAATTTTACAAAGCTGTGCAACGATTCGCTAGAGCTAGTACGGCTACGGCGCGACGGCTGGCTGGCGCGATTGTGGCACGAACGCAGCAGAACGAAAAGCTGGAATGCGTTTGCCTGAAGGTAGCCATATTGGCGCGTTCATGACTTAAATGAAGTCTGGGATGGTTGTAATATTTAACAAGAGTTAATATCTGTTAGCAGGTGGTGATAACTGATAGACCGTATGCTGTTCACTGTAACCGCACGAGGACGTGAGACAGTCAGAGGTAGCCGTGTCTGTGCATCTAGATAATTTAAAATTTAAAATTTTGTACAGCCGACTTCAATATAAGCGACTTCAAGACAGGTTACAATAACCATTGGTCTGACCTTGATCAAATTCATATGGGACCACACGAGAACTATCAGCTTTCATATAAAAAAATAATCATCGAAATCGGTTCGCCCAGTACAAAGTTATGAGGTAACACACATAAAAAAAAAGCAAAAAAAAAAAACACACTCGAATTGAGTACCGTCTCCTTTTTGGAAGTCGGCAGAAAAATACTAGAGACGTTGCAACACTCTAGCGAAGTAATTATTCTTGTGCAGGAAAGGAACATGGAGTTGCAGGAAGGCTAGTCTGTGCTGCACTGGGATGTGTCGTGTTGCTGTTGGTTTACATACTTAGATGTTATCATGTCACTACGTCTCTCATGATACACTTTTGTGTGATTGTGACAGGTACATGTTTGCGGTATGGTTGGTCTGTACCTGTTCTATATTGAATTGAAAAAAAAGAGAGTAAGAAAAAAAAGTGGTTCTTACTATCATTGCAGGGCGTTTGCCGGTCCAATGATATAGCTACAGGGAATAGTGATTCCAGACTAGCAAATAGTACTTGAAAAAAAAAGAGAGTAAGAAAAAAAATAGTTCTTACTATCATTGCAGGGCTTTGTGCCGGTCCAATGATATGGCTATAAGGAATAGTGATTCCGGACTAGCGAAAACAGTACTTGAAAAAAGAAAGAGAAAATAGAAAAGCTACAGACTAATCATTCCGATCTCGCATAAAGTTGATTAAAGTTTTGTGGGGCTTACTGCCGGAACAAAACTGATTGTCATCCAAGTCTGAAGGGTCAATATAGACCGGACCAGACGCTGTTATGTCAGGTTAGTCGAACGATGTTTTTTTGTCTACAGATAACTAAAATTGTGATGGAGCGCGTGCGAGGACGCACGCATGTCAGTATGGCCGTGACGGGACCAGCACCATTGCACGTGCGGCGCGGTAGCCGTCGGTGCAGTTAGACAGAATTCTTGTAAATAACACGTGTTCCGCACACCTGCACCATTGCACCTGTAGTGGTGCTCGTTTTGCTTGTATAAAACGGACGGCGCGGCCGCCGTTAGGACAGTCTTGGCTCTGACGTGGAACGGTACGCTTGTCCTATTCCGTTACTAGTTTATCCTCGACTCGTTGGATAATTAATTCGTGTAAACGAATTAATTATTATTCCTAACTACAAAATTAGTCTCTGTACTATACTCAATTACTATGCTCGCTAAGAAGAGACTAGGCCAAAACGCATATGTGAAAAATAATATTTCAAAGACATGTGAAGTTCGCCAACACGCATTGGGGCAGCGTGGCGGACATTTCCTTGCCCTAAAACGCCTCTCAAAAATGAGAGGAGGCCTGTGCCCAGCAATGGGACATATATAGGCTGTAACTTTTAACTTTAATGTAAAATTACATACGTAAATGAGCGTGTAATGGCAGTGCAAGAATATCCACTAAGTACTCGTATCGTTGCGTGAGTGCTGCAAGAGGCGACAGAGGGAACCTGAACCAGGAGATATGCTGCAGCATCTTCCTAATAACAGCTCGAACAACCTAACTCCAAACAGGCAATCTGTAGGGGAGGGCTATGTACAGCAGTGGACGACTTTTATATTTTTTTATAGGATAGAGAAACGAGCACACAGTCCACCTGATGGTAAGTGGTTGCTGTGGCCCATAGACATCTACATCTATCCTCGTTTGCGAATCCAAATTCAGATGCGTAGTCACCCGTGAGGACTAAGAATGAATTCCTCTTTTCCAGTAAAATGGTTCTCCGGTTCTCTACACTCACCATACGAAACAGCAGCGTTAAGGTGCTATTTTACGCTGGTATTCTGTGAGAGCGTGGTCCTTCCCCGGTCGAGCCGACCCATTCCTGCTACAACTATATTACTAATATGGCTGCAGCATGGCTCTACCACGTACAAAACGACTTTTATAGGCCGTAATATATGTATGGAAGAATTTCAAAATGTTGTCAACAAAATAATTACTGACAGGTTAACTGAATGTATGCCGTGTAGTGGCAGTCAAGAATATCCACTACCCCATATCCTCCCGTGGGTGTCGTAAAAGGCGACAAAGGGAAACAGGCGGGAGATGGGCAGCAGCATCTTCCTGATAATAGCCAATATTATAATAAAAAAAAACTGCGGTTGCCAACCCGCTCGCCAAGCGTGGCAACTATGGCAAATACCCCCCAATGACGAGAGTAACAAAGATACGGCCCCCAGTCCCCGGCGGCCCCGCTATTCCTGGCTACGGTGGCGACCATGGTAACGGCGGGGCAGGGGGTGCTAAGAATCTCCGGTGGAGGTTCGGTTGCCACCTACGACGACTCGACCTGGCAACATACAACGCACGCACCCTGAGGACTGACGAGAAGATCGTGGAGCTGGAAGAAGAGATAGACAAGTTGCGCTGACATATTATAGGATTATCCGAAGTCCGAAGAGAGGGAGAGGACACGGTAATCCTCGAATCTGGCAACTTGCTCTATCACCGGGAGGGCGACCATCTGTCCCAAGGAGGTGTCGAATTTATCGTCCACAAGTCTCTCGTTAACAACGTTGTCAAGATCGGGAGTGTGTCGACGAGGGTTGCGTACATTATACTCAGAATCACCAAACGGTATTCGCTGAAGGTCATACAGGTTTACGCACCAACCTCGGCACACCCCGATGAGGAGGTGGAGGAAATGTATGAGGATATTTCTAGAGCCATGCATTCCTCCAAAACCCAATATACGGTTGTAATGGGAGACTTCAATGCAAAACTAGGCACAAGAGAGAACGGTGAGCTGAAAGTAGGGAAATTTGGAATACGGCAACGGAACCCAAGGGGCCAGCAGCTGGCCGACTTCATGGAGAAAGAGGGACTCTTTATGATGAACTCTTTCTTCAAGAAGCGTCCCCACAGGAAGTGGACCTGGTCGAGCCCCGACGGTTCGATAAAAAATGAGATTGACTTCATTATGACGACCAGACGACAACTGTTTAGTGATGTCTCCGTGATCGCGAGGGTGAAAACCGGCAGCGATCACCGAATGGTTAGAGGCACACTGAACCTAAATGTTAAGTTGGAGAGGTCTCATCTGATGAAGTCAACGCTCCGTCCCCCTCGTGCTCTAATCCAAAGTCTCGAAACCTTTCAGCTCGAGTTACGAAACCGTTTTCAGTGCCTAGAAGACTGCAATGAAGTGGACGATATGAATGACAAGCTCGTGGAAACTGTCCATGCGGTCGGAGCTAAGTTCTGCAAGACCCGCCGCAGAAGAACACAAAAACTCTCCGATCACACTCTTAATCTCATGGTTGTTAGACAGGAGATGAGGCTACATTCTTCAACAGATTTGACAGCATACAGGCAACTGAACAGACAGATCTCCAAATGCATGCGGCGGGACTTACGCAACTTCAATACAGCTCGTATTGAAGAAGTAATCGAGCGGAACCAAGGCTCCAAAGTCTTTGCCAGAGATCTGTCTGCCAGAAAGAGCCAACTGTCAAAGCTGAAGACCGAATGTGGCAGCATCGTTTCCGGGACACCTGAGATTTTGAGTGAGATTGCGAGGTTCTATGGGCAGCTGTACACGTCATCGTTGGAGCCACACGCAAGTGTGAGTAACGATCCAAGAGCGAGTCTTATCCGACACTATTCCGAAGATATCCCGGACGTCTATCTGAGCGAGATTAGAATGGCTCTCCAGCACCTTAAAAACGGCAAGGCCCCAGGCGAGGATGGAATTACAGCGGAGCTTCTGAAAGCGGGTGGAAGACCGGTACTTTAAGTCCTTCAGAGGCTCTTTAATTCCGTCCTCCATGGTGGCATTACACCGGAGGCGTGGAGCAGAAGTGCGGTGGTCTTGTTCTTCAAGAAAGGTGACAACGCTCTCTTGAAGAACTACAGACCGATTTCCCTTCTGAGCCACGTCTACATGCTGTTTTCGAGAGTCATTACGAATCGCCTTGCGCGCATACTTGACGACTTCCAGCCTCCCGAACAAACCGGTTTCCGAAAGGGCTTTAGCACCATAGACCACATACATACTCTACGGCAAATTGTACAGATGTCCGAAGAGTACAATTTGCCACTATGTCTGGCGTATGTGGACTATGAGAAAGCCTTTGATTCCGTCGAAATTTGGGCGGTGCTGCAGTCCCTTCAGCGTTGCCAAGTTGACTGTCGGTATATCGAAGTGCTGAAGTATTTGTACAGTAGGGCTACGATGCCTATCCGAGTACAGAACCAGAGTACGAAACCCATCCAATTGCAGAGAGGTGTAAGACAAGGTGATGTTATATCCCCGAAACTCTTCACCGCTGCATTGGAAGACGTTTTCAAGCTTCTGGACCGGAAAGGATGCGGTATTAACATCAATGGCGAGTACATCACTCACCTTCGATTTGCCGACGATATAGTCCTTGTGGCAGAATCGCTGGAGGACCTAAGCACTATGCTCAATGACCTCAATAGTGTCTCCCAACGGATAGGTCTTAAGATGAACATGGACAAAACAAAGATCATGTTTAATGTCCATGTCACACCTATGCCGGTAGTTGTTGGGAGCACTAAGCTCGAAGTTGTTGACGAGTATGTTTACCTGGGACAAATAATCCGACTAGGTAAGTCCAACTTCGACCGAGAGGTCAATCGACGGATTCAACTCGGCTGGGCAGCGTTCGTATTTGTAGGCAATACAAATACTTGTTCCGTACGGGATTCAAACCCTCGACCCCCAGCGCAGCAACTCATTGCTAAGCCACTGCGCCACGGAGCTGTCAAATATATTATGCCCATTACGATTTAATGACTTCTTCGGAAGTCCGGATCGAACTCCTTCTAAAATAAATGACAGACTTCTAGTACTTACCGACTACTTACATGCCTCTACACACGTCATAGCAATGGACGATGTTCACCGCTATCTTTAAGCTCTGGACTTGAAATTAACATCATATCATTACCCGACCACTTGCTAACCTTTGCACGTGCTGTGGTGGATGATGCTTACAACCGATTTTCCAGTGCTGACCCCTAAGTTGATAGCATGGCAAAACTCAAACACTTACCTGTCTCTGAAGTCTGAACACACTTCAGTTTTTTTTTTTTTATAGGATGAGGGTGACAAACGAGCACACAGTCCACCTGATGGTAAGTGGTTGCTGCGGCCCATAGACATCTACATCTATCCTCGTTTGCGAATCAAAATGCAGATGCGTTGTCACCCGTGAGGACTAAGATGGAATGCCTCATTTCCAGTAAAAAGGGCCTCCGGCCACCTGCACTCACCAAGCGAAACGCAGAGGTAAACCTCTACTTCACGCTGGTATTCTGTGAGGTCGTGGTACCACCCCGGTTCGAGCCGGCCCATCCGTGCGACAGCAAAAGCTGCCGCGTGGCTCTACCACTGGTGAAAACCGTACTCCTTTTTACTTGTTAACCGTACTCACCACCACCCAACTATATTTGTAGCACCGAGCCCGAAGTTTATAGCGCAGCACTGTCCAACCAGTCATCTGCCTCTACTCTAAATTTTAATGAACAACGCTAACCCTAGATTTTCCATGGTCGAAATTAAAATTATCAGCGCAACTCCGGCCTATCGCTCACGTCCGTCTGCACAATATTAAGTGGCCAATTGACGGCTCCGTGGCGCAGTGGCTTAGCAGTCAGTTGTTGCGCTGGGGGCCGCGGGTTTGAATCCCGCACGGAACAAGTATTTGTATAGCCTACAAATAATTGTTCCTGGTCTGGATGTTTGTTCTTGTGCAATTTATGTTTGTAAACTGCCTCCACGACACAGGAGAAAATCCTAGGGTGGTGGTAACGTTTTTTAAATAATAAAAAAAAAAAAATTTCCATCTTCCTTTTACCGAACCTTTGATAGCCTCATATTGAAAAACCATGATGCCACAATGAATACGCCAGTTTGTCAGTTTCATTAAAAGAGCCATTTCATTCACATCACATCAATATAAATTTTATATTTTAACAAAAATATGTTAAAAAAGTACTATTCTAGTGGTCCTTGACTGCTGGACGTATGAGGAAGCTCAAAGTCGCTCAGCGAGCTATGGAGAGGGCTATGCTCGGAGTTTCTCTGCGGTGATAAACTTAGGAATAAGGTTATCCGCAGTAGAACCAGAGTAACCGACATAGCCCAACGGATTAGTAAGCTGAAGTGGCAGTGGGCCGGCCATATAGCTCGAAGAACCGACAACCGATGGGGAAGAAAGGTTCTCGAGTGGCAGCCTCGTACCGGTAGGCGAAGTGTAGGGCGTCCCCCCACGAGATGGAGTGACGACCTGGTAAGACATGCAGGAAGTCGATGGATGCAGGTGGCTCAGGACCGTGCTTTGTGGCATTCTTTGGGGGAGGCCTATGTTCAGCAGTGGACTTGTGAAGGGCTGTAATGATGATGAATGAATGATGATAACTGAATGTTGTCAATTTTGTATGATTTCTAATGTTCCTTTTTCAATAGTGTGCGTATTGTATGTCAAAGCAGAAAAGGGTTTAATGATCCACGATTTTTTCTACCCCCAGGGCTACCCCTTTTTAAAATGACATAATATATTATTTGAGAGATTTCATAGCCAGGAAGTTAATTCGTTCGAAAAATGTAAAGGTTCATGTTGCTTTCTGTACTATTAGTTATATTTTAAAATAATTAGATTATTTGCAACGTGGTAGAGCTGTGCTGCAACTATATTAGTAGGATATCTGTAGCACGAATGGGTCGGCTCGACCAGGAAAGGACCACGCTCTCACAGAATACCAGCGTCAAATAGCAGCCTATTGCTGCTGTGTTTCGTATGGTGAGTGTAGAGAACCGGAGCCCCTTTTTACTGGAAACGAGGCATTCCCTCTTAGTCCTCACGGGTCGCCAACGCATCTGCATTTTGATTCGTAATCAAAGATAGATGAAGATGTCTATGGGCCACAGCAACCACTTACCATCAGGTGGACTGTATGCTCGTTCGTCACCCTCATTCTACAAAAAAGAAAGGATTAAAAATAAGTAAACCTAACCACTTATTAATAAAAGTAGAGAAATAAAAAAGTTAAAAATGTGCAAAAAGAGCAAATCTCTGAGGCATTGTTTTGTGTGTTATTAGTTATTACAAAATTACAATTAAAGTATTAAATTATTAATTAATAATTATGAAAGTATTATCTCCAATATATATATTAAAAAAGTTTTCGTTTCTATTCTGTTCTGCTCTAATCGGTTTATTCTATTATCATCATCATCATTATCATTATAGCCCTTCACAAGTCCACTGCTGAACATATGCCTCCCACAAGAAATGCCACAAAGCACGGTCCTGAGCCACCTGCATCCATTGATTTCCTGCATGTCTTACTAGGTCGTCACTCCATCCAGTGGGGGGACGCTGTACACTTTTTTTTATAGGATGAGGGTGACAAACGAGCACACAGTCCACCTGATGGTAAGTGGTTGCTGCAGCCAATAGACATCTACATCTATCGTCTATTACAAATCAAAATGTAGATGCGTTGTCACCCGTGAGGACTGAGATGGAATGCCTCATTTCCAGTAAAAAGGGCCTTCGGCTGCTGGTACGGGGCTACCACTCAGGAACCTTTTTTTCGCCCCTTCTCGGACCTTTTTTTATCCCATCGGTTGTCGGTTCTTCGAGGTAGATAACTGCTATAGAAACTGATAAACTTCTATTTGAAACCAACTTCTCAATGAAGGCTAATAATTTTTTTCTCACCAGATGTCACTGGTTGATACTGAGGTAAAGTTTTTTGTTATACAATATAATTTAATTGAGAAGTTGGTTTTTAATAAAAGTTTATCAGTTTCTAGAGTATTATATTGATACACAAAACAATGCGTCAGTGGTTTGCTCTTTAATTTTTTGCACATTTTTAACATTATTTTAATTGTTCTACTTTTATTATTGTCTGTGGTTTGGTTTATTTATTTGAATCTTATTAATATAAAATAAAGCCAATAGT
Source organism: Parnassius glacialis (assembly GCA_033319125.1). Lineage (NCBI taxonomy): Eukaryota > Metazoa > Arthropoda > Insecta > Lepidoptera > Papilionidae > Parnassius > Parnassius glacialis. Next base: position 26,484,392 of record JAVANC010000007.1, read on the forward strand.
ACAGAAAGAAACAATAACCTTTACATTTTCCGAACAAATAAACTTCCCGGCTATGATATCTGTCAAATATTATACCTCACTTTCTAGTGCCGCCACCCTGATGGCAGAAAAGTCGTGGATGCCCCCATTAAATTACATTGTGTATCAAAAAACTTTACCTCAGTGACAACTAGCGACATCTGGTGAGCGGAAGATTATTAGCCCTAATTTACATTTTGTATACTAATGTACGGTTGAAAACAGGTAATTAATGTATATAATGAGGGTTGAAAGTATAATACAACTTGCTTAATATACCAGCTTAAAAGTGTAACGAATTACTGTCAAATTTTAACCACTAGGCGACGCGTGCGACTTACGTGGTAGAGCAATGCTGCAGCTATATTGGTTTGTAGCACGAATGGGTCAGCTCGACTGGGGAAGGACCACGCTCTCACAGAATACCAGCGTAAAATAGTAGCTTAACGTTGCTGTGTTTTGTATAGTGAGTGCTGGGAACCGGATCTTTATACTGGAAACTAGGCATTCCATCTTAGTCCTCACGGGTGACAACGCATCTGCATTTTTATTCGTAATCGAGGATAGATGTAAATGTCTATGGGCCGCAACAAACACTTACCATCAGGTGGACTGCGTGCTCGTTTATCACCCTATCCTATATTAAAAAGAACTACTAGTAAGCTTAATTATATAAAATTAAACATGGTATGTAAAATCGCCAAATATCGCTTCGATGAATTTTAATTGTATTTATTCCTATTCGCTGTCTTTAACTGGTTGGTTAGTTGGTCTAGAGGTTGTGAGCACGACCGCTGTTCATGAGGTCCCGGAATCCAACCCCAGGTTTGACCAAAATAAGTTTTTAGATTTGGCTTAGGTCCATGAAATTATCAATAGCAGCGCGGAGTCACTAATTTGGCGGTTTTTAGCCGCAAGCCATGCATCTTGCACCTGATCTTAGCGACAATGTCTAGAAATGCAATATAAAATAAAAATCGTATACTGTGTCAAGTATACTTATATATCGAAGGGTAGTAATATAGATTATCGATATATCGCCTGCTCCAAAACGATATTATCGATATTTCAGTACTTTTAATTTAAGGTACTGATTTCGTAAGAAAATCGTAGTAAATAAAAGCATTTATACCAAGTAGCCAGTTGCGGTTGGATTAACTTTTTTATGTCTTTTCATGAACAGCTTGTTCTGAACATCTGGATATACAACGACTTCCAGATGTTTTATACGTTAGTTACGAATTTTATTAAACGCGACCGTAACCTAAAGGTTAAGAATACGGACCTCGGAATTTGAGGTTTGAATCCACCATTCGACTACTGTTGTAAACCGCCAGAGCAAGCATTTATATATATAGCTTAGTTATTAGTTTTAATGAGTATTGGTAGTGATAAAAGTACTGTAGTAGGTGAGGGTAATAATAATAATAATAATTTATTTCAAGAAACTGTACAATTAATTCAAATAATGTCTTAATTTAAAATAGTCTACAATAACAGAGTAATATAGTCACCTTAGCTTTGTCGCCCTATAAAACCATAACTAGAAGGAAGACGGAGACAACAACACAAATTCGTATACTATGATTAATATATTAAGATTAAAATAGCAAACAAGATTTGGCAATAATAATAATTTGGGGATGAGTCGCTCGCGTCCGTAGGCTTCGACCACCTAACCCTAGGCCCACCCTACACGTGTCCCCCGGGTGATTCTAAACGAGCGACAAAGCCAAAACGACAGACTCGGCTCCTCGCCGTGTAGTAGCGGCGTAAAATCTACCACCTCTTATGTCGCACCATGAGCCAACAATTTAAAGAAATGGCCCCGAGTTCCCGGCGCCCCTTTAATGAGGCAGGGGTGCGAAGAATCTCCGGGAGGAATACCGGCGACGAGGTTCGCCACCCGTCACGTTCTGTCTCCCGGAGGGGCGAAAAGTGGATTGCGGAGGCCCGTCTGGCTACGATGATAAGATGGATGAAATATGCGAAATGATGAATGATAGAGGAATAGATGTGTTATGTGTGAATGAGACGAAACGACAGGGAAGAGATGTCACTGCACATGGCATGTATACCGCTTACTGGTCTGGTGTAGACGAGACCGAGCGGGCATGCCAGGGAGTCGGTGTCATCCTTTCAGAAAGAATGGGTCAATGTGTGAAAGAGTATGAATGTCTAAGCCCAAGGCTGCTGTGGATACGAATGAAAGTGGGCTTAAAGAAGTTGTTTGTGCTTGGGGTGTACGCCTCAGATATGTCTATGCCCACTTATATTCGAGAGCAGTTTTGGGACATGGTAAGGCTGGTGTTGACGAAATGTAAGGAAAATTAAAATATTATTATGTTAGAAGATTTTAATGGAAGGGTTGGGGTGAAGAGGTCTGGTTATGAAAGGATATAAGGAGCGTTTGGCGATGAAAGAATAAATGAGAATGGTGAAGACCTCCTCACCATATGTGTGGAAAAGAATCTTCTTGTGGCGAACGCTTTATTCGCCATAAGAGGATTCACATGTATACATGGGAAAGAGGGGATGATATAAGCATGATAGATTTCATAATTGTGGATGGAAGAATGAGGAGCGCAGTGGTAGATACCAGGGTTTACCGGGGGTCCAACGTAGGGACGGATCATTACTTGGTCTTATACCGAATTAATGGTCTATTCAAGCGTTGGCGGCATCGGACATCTGTGTCTACCACTGCGTTACAGCGTATAAGAATAGAGAGGTTACAAGATGAAGGTGTGAAAGAGAAGTATAAATGTAGACTGAGGGAAAATATAAGTGTCTTGAATGAATTTTGTATGAATGATTTAGACTTGAAGAATGTATGGAATAATGTTAAGAAAGGTTTGGTGGATATAGCCACCGAAGTATGTGGTGTAAGTAAGAGAACGAATGAAAGGAAAAGTAATACGTTGTGGTAGGTTGATGAGGTACGGATGGAAGTTAAAGCAAAGAAGAGTGCATGGCTAGATTTACTAGCAACCAAAGCTGGTTGCTAGTAAATCTACCACATACATACCCTTCGGCAAATTGTACAGAATACAGAGGAGTACAATCTGCCACTATGTCTGGCGTATGTGGACTATGAGAAAGCCTTTGATTCCGTCGAAATTTATGCGGTGCTGCATACCTTTCAGCGGTGCCAAGTTCACTGTCGGTATAACGAAATGCTGAAGTGTTTGTACATTAGAGCTACGATAGCTTTCCGAGTACAGAACCAGAGTACGAAACCTATCCATTTGCAGAGAGGTGTAAGACAGGGTGATGTTATATCCCCGAAACTCTTCAACTCTGCATTGGAAGACGTTTTCAAGCTTCTGGATTGGAAAGGATACGGTATTAACATCAATGGTGAGTACATTACACACAGTACACACTCACCTTCGATTTGCCGACGATATAATCCTTATGGCAGAATCGCTGGAGGACTTAAGCACCATGCTCGATGACCTCAATAGTGTCTCCCAACGAATAGGTCTTAGGATGAACGTGGACAAAACAAAGATCATATTTAATGTCCATGTCACACCTATGCCGGTAATTGTTGGGAGCACTAAACTCGAAGTTGTTGACGAGTATGTTTACCTGGGACAAATAGTCCGACTAGGTAAGTCCAACTTCGACCGAGGTCAATCGACGGATTTAACTCGGCTGGGTAGCGTTCGGAAAACTACGACACATTTTCTCGTCAGACATGCCTCAAAATCTTAAAACAAAATTGTACAACCAGTGCGTGTTGCCAGTGATGACTAACGGATCTGAGACGTGGTCCTTCACTGCAGGCCGTATGAGGAAGCTCAAGGTCGCTCAGCGAGCTATGGAGAGGGCTATGCTCGGGTTTCTCTGCGTGATAAACTTAGAAATGAGTATATCCGCAGTAGAACCAGAATAACCGACATAGCCCAACGGATTAGTAAGCTGAAGTGGAAGAGGGCCGGCCATATAGCTCGAAGAACTGACAACCGATGGGGAAGAAAGGTTCTTAAGTGGCAGCCTCGTACCGGTAGGCGAAGTGTAGGGCGACATCCCACGAGATGGAGTGACGACCTTGTAAGACATGCAGGAAATCGATGGATGCAGGTTGCTCAGGAGCATGCTTTGTGGCATTCCTTGGGGGAGGCCTATGTACAGCAGTGGACTTATGAAAGGCTGTAATGATAATGCTGACTCTGTGAAAGCGTGGTCCTACCCCGGTCGAATCGACCAATTCGTGCTACAACCATTATATAGCTGCAGTGTGGCTCTACCACGATTGGCATTGGTGCTACAACCATAATATAGCTGCTGCATGGCTCTACCACGTTTGATCTGTTACGATTGACCTCTTAGTCAAAGCTGGACTTACCTAATAGGACAATGGCAACCGACGGGAAAGGATGGTTCTCAAGTGGTAGCTTAGTACTGGTAAGCAAAGTGTAGAACGGCTTCTAACTAGATTGGGTTACGATCTGGTAAGACATGCATTATGTCTGTGGATGCAGATGGCTCAGAACCGTGTTTTAGGGCATTTCTTGGGGGAGGCCTATGTTCAGTAGTGGACTTTTGAAGAGCTGTGATGTCAATAATGATGATGATGATAATAATTTATTTAAGCTATTTTATTTATATAATATTTATATAAAAGAGCAAAGTAATAAATTTATTTTAATGATAGCATCGAATTCATATAATGCAAACTCTACTATTCCCAAAGTAGAGACTGCATTTATCTACACAAAGGAATAATACAAAATCAGAACCTTGACAGAGCTTCACAGGCACAAAAACGTTTACCTGGGACGTTCATTTTCAAGACTTTTTATTCAATTTCCCGCGCTTTATAAAAGGATTTCCTTTTCATCGCTTCAGCCAGTTTGTAGAGCAGTCGTTGATTACAAACATTTTCCGGTTTCGTTGCGCTCTAAAGTTTTTCATTTTCTAACAATCGATGTCAATGTTATTGTTTGCTATCTTACGTAAAGCGCACGCGGTATAGTTTTTTTTCCTTTTTTAGTTTTTGGTTCTTCGTGACACAGCCATAAAATAGCTTTTTCTCTACATTAATCTCATCAATCTCTAAATTCTATCTATATCTCTAAATTCTCTATAGAAAGTATGATTTTTTATTATATTATTTAAGTAAGTAGCTACTTATTTTGTTTTCGTTTAGTTACTTCCGACCTTTGTTACCCTGCGCCCCTAGCTACTTTACATAAGGATAATCCGCCTCTGCCTAACTCCTGAACTATTGGCGTTGCTCCACAGTGTAGGAACGCGCTGGTATTCTTCGTAACAATTGCGATTGATTGAATTGATTCGTTTAATATTGATAAATAGTCAACAATAGAACCAAAGTTACCGGCAAGTTGAAGTGCCAATGGGTCGGCTATATACCGTGAAGAACTAGATGGGGTGACCTGGTAAGACGTGTGAGATTTCGATGATTGATGGCTGAGTACAGTATTTTGTGATATTCCTCGGGGAGGTTAATGTTCAGCAACGGACTTCTGAGTGACTGTAATCTATCTGTAGTGATGATTGACAAGGGTTTGTAAAAAGTTAAGAAACTATTATAAGTGAATTGGACACGTCTAAAAGTTTGTGAGTACTTAGTGTACATATCTATCTATACTTACATATTTATAAAATTGAAGTATATGTCTGTTATATCGAAAATAAGTTAAAAAGCAAACCACTGAGGCATTGTTTTGTGTGTTATTACAAGTCCACTGCTGAACGAGCTACCTGCATCCATCAACTTCCTGCATGTCTTACTAGGTCGTCACTCCATCTACTGGGGGTGGTCCTACACTTCGCCCACCGGTACGAGGCTGCTACTCGAGAACCTATTTTCCCCATCGGTTGTCAGTTCTTCGAGCTAGATAACTGCTATAGAAACTAATAAACTTCTATTTGAAACTAACTTCTAAATGAGGGCTAATAATTTTCTGCTCATCAGATATCGCTGGTTGACACTGAGGTAAAGTTTTTTGTTACACAATGTAATTATGTAATTTAATTTAGAAGTTGGTTTTTAATAAAAGTTTATCAGTTAGTTTTTTTCCCCTCTGTTGCGGCTCTACCCATAACTCTCACCACACTACCAAAGGTTAGCTGGCAGATAATGCCTTTTTGGCATTAAGTTCGCCTTTGTACCAAATGTTTGTTCGTTTGAGTGCAATAAAGAATTTTCTATCTATCTATCAGTTTCTAAAGTATTATATTAATACACAAAATAATGTGTCAGTGGTTTGCTCTATAATTTTATGCACATTTTCTTTAATTTTTATACTTTTATGAATATCTGTGGTATGGTTTATTTATTTTTAATATTATTAATATAAAATATATCTAATAGTACAGCAAGAAACTTAATACTTTAAAAACTAATTTTTCTAAAAGAGAATTCTAAAACTTTAATTTTTTGCACGTTTTTAACATTATTTTAATTGTTCTACTTTTATTTTTATCTGTGGTTTGGTTTATTTATTTCAATCTTATTAAAATAAAATATAGCCAATAGTACAGAAAGAAACAATAACCTTTACATTTTCCGAACAAATAAACTACCCCGCTAAGAAATATGTCAAATATTATACCTCACTTTCTAGTGGCGCCGCCCTGGTGGCAGAAAAAGTCATGGATGCCCCCATTAAATGACATTGTGTATCAAAAAAACTTTATCTCAGTGACAACTAGCGACATCTGGTGAGCGGAAGATTATTAGTCCTAATTTACATTTTGTATACAGATGAAAACAGGTAATTAATGTATATAATGAGGATTGAAAGTAAAATACAAATTGTTTAATATACATGCTTAAAAATTTAACGAATTACTGTCGAGTTTTAATCCCTATGCGACCACTAGTAAGCTTAATTATGTAAAATTAGACGTGGTATGTAAAACCGCTAAATATCGCTTCGATAAATTTTAATTATATTTTTTCCTATTCGCTGTTTTTAACTAAGATAAAACAGCGTCCGTTTGACCTTTTATTATTTGATTAACTGATGAAGAGCTATCGTATCACAGAGTAATCTATGCAAACAGGGCTATAGTTTTTTATTTATAAGAAAGTGATCATATTAACCGGATAACCATATTACCCTTACGTACTATAGTATTTTAACCGACTTCAAAAAAAAGTAGGTGGTCCTCAAAAAAATCTAATGTATTTGTTTTATGTATGTTACCTCAGAACTTTTTCCTTGGTGAACCCATTTAGATGATTGTTTTTTTATTTAAAAGCTGGTGTTTCTCATGTGGTCCCATATAAATTTGATCAAGATCTGACTAGTACTTTTTCAGTTATCCTTAATAATGCGTATTTAATTGACTTCGACTACATAAATGATTTTCTTATTTTACTTAAATATATTGAAGTCGGTCGTACAACATTTCTTACCTACGATGTTGCTGTCTAGGCAAAAAAATGGAATATCTATACAAATAAATAAAATTGAAGTGTCTGTTTGTAATGTTAAAATGACAGCTTTTTACTAAATACATATGAAAATATATACGGCACTTATAAACAAAAACACAATTTTTAAAATATCTGTCTATCCATCTGTCTGTCTGTCTGTTTGTTACGGCTAATCTCTGAAACGGCTGGACCTATTTTGACGTGACTTTCACTGGCAGATAGCTAAAATGTTATAAGGAGTAACTTAGGTTCTTTCATTTTAGAAAAATATTTAGGGTTCCGCACAAAAAAATTATAACCAAAGTACACGCGAGCGAAGTCGCGGGGTACAGCTAGTTTTCAATAAAACTATTGAAATGCATTATTATTACGTATTTTGTATTTTTAGGGTTCCGTACCTCAAAAAGAAAAAACGGAACCCTTATATATCACTTTGTTGTCCGTCTGTCTGTCTGTCTGTCAAGACCCTTTTTCTCAGGAACGCGTAGAGGTATCAAGCTGAAATTCATATCAAATACTCAAGTCTACTGTCCCTTGGTGCTGTGAAAAAATCAAACTTCTAAACCAACGCAATCAAAAGATACAACCGTTTATGCCGCTAATATTATGCCGCAAGGGAATCAAAACCTACAGGGTACTTCCCGTGAACTCATAATCTTAAGATTTGGTACGAAGCAACGTAATATAGCATAGATAAAGGAAAAATTGTGAAAAACATAAATTTTTAGTTACATGATATTATAAAAACATTTTTAATAATTTTAACCTACGGATTTGTTCGGAACCCTCGGTGCGCGAGTCCGACTCGCACTTGGCCGGTTTTTTTACAAAAAATATTTACACACGAGCAACGTTAAAGACAGAATGTTGTCGTACACAAAAAGTAAGTATACCATATAAAAAATACCTAACATATGTCAATACGAAATATAATAATAGCACAGTTTAGCGAGAATAAAGTTTTGCTAAAAAAACATTGACAGGCGCTCAAAACACTTGTAAGGAATAAAACTCGTAAAAACTAGTTTTATTCAACACTAAGTGCTTTATATAAATAATAGAAATAATTGAATTACATAAAACTCTTCCTAATTATTTTTAAGTTGATCCCACAATTTGCAGTTTTATAACAACGAAGACGAAACATTTGTAATTACCTAGGTATCTACTTATTTTTTAATTTATTTGAGTGCAATAAAGTACAAATACCGATAAGTAATTGGCATTTTTCGATATTTATATATCGATAAAAGATTTGATTTATATCGGTAATAATATCGATATTGAGGGTCGATATTATCAATATTACTGAATTAAAAAAATAGCATCGAAACCGAAATTGAGCAAGGAAGTGCACTGATCTGCTCCAATGCGTTTAGGTAGACTTTTCACTTAACCTGGAAATAATTTTAATTTCTTCGCCTTGCAAGTTTTCTCGAGGGAAGGATATTATTAAATAATGTTTACCTTCGCCGCCGATCACGAAGAAAATTCTATTTTTTTTTAGTATCGAAGTAATTATTTTATATGCACTTCTATGAAATCTATGACGATCCCTTATCACCTTAACTACTACGGCTCAATTACAACGTGATACAGTCTTATGTGGTGGCTCTATCTAGTGGCCGGTTGCCTTACACTGCGAACCTTATAAATTTAATAACCGTGACAAATTATCCTGATTCTGTCAAAAAAACATTAATTCGATATTCCGTTACACTTTCATAACTTAATCCATTCCTCACACGCTATAACAATAACGTTGAACATTCTTTTGATTTATTGTGATGTTTGTCTCCATTTCAACGACACGAAGACAATAAAACGATAACATCGGTTTCATCAGTTAATGGATTTGGCCCTCTTTGAGAATACACAATAGTCTACAATAATAAATATGTTCTAGGCATGTACGGTGTTTACATAAGTAACTAATTTAGAATTTTTCAAGCACTTTTCACTTATTAGAAAAATGTAACAATAAAATACATACCTACTTACTAATAATTTAAAATTAAAAATTTTGTACAGCCGACTTCAATATAAGTTATTAAGAATAACTCAAAAACTATTGGTCTGGCCTTGATCAAATTGGGACTACACGAGAAGTATCAGCTTTCAAATAAAAAAAGAATCATCGAAATCGGTTCACCAAGTAAAAAGTTATGAGGTAACACACATAAAAAAAAACATACAGTCGAATTGAATACCTACCGTCTCCTTTTGGAAATCGGCAGAAAATAACGTTCGCATTCCTTTTTACACTGAACATGATTACGAAGAGACAAGTAGCGTCCTCTGTCGGTCGACCGGGAAAACGCCACAATCATCAACGTGTGATATCACGGCACAATTCGAAAATTATCTAAACTTGACAACACTCATACAATTATTTTATAAAAAGTGTACTAAAATTATTGTAAAGTACTTTTATTTAAACTGTGGTACCTATCTTTTTTAGTGTAATTTTACTAAAAAAAATTAATAATTCATAGAGCTTATATTTGAATATTATTTGAAAACTATAAAAAAACGTATAAAAAAGCAATGAAATTAAGACTGCGGTTTCGAATCCCGCACAGATAAAGTTTGTACGGTATACCCACACATAATCTGGATTATTGTCCGTGTGTACCTAAATCATGTATGTAAAACTTCGCGGTACAGGAGAATTGTAATAATTGAAATAGTGATTTTAAAAATCATATAGAGATCTACATCTATCCTCATTTGCGAATCGAGAGCAGATAGGTACTTTTCCAGCCGTGACGACTAAGATTGAATGCCTCTTTTCCAGTAAAAATGGTCTCCGGCAAGGAACATACTACTCTCTAACGAGAGGTCTCCGGTTCTCTACACTCACCATACGAAAACAAAGCATTATGATCCTATTTTACTGTGGTATTCTGTGAGAGCGTGGCCCTTCCGTGGTCGACCCGAGCTGACTCATTCGTGCTACAAAGCACAAACTAAACGATTAATATTATAGCTGCAGCAGCATGGCTCTACTACCACGTTGAAAAGTCAGGATTCTAACCTCACTAAGACTAATGGATCGCTTAAAAATTAAATCATAATGCATGCATCATGCAATAATAATTAATAATGCACCTAACTTCTCTAAACAATATCTATTATCTATTATTAATTGTATCTTATGTTGCGTTTACATAAGAATTAAAAAATAATTATTTAAAAACTATAATGATAATAAAAAAAAAACTAAAACTAGAAACTAAAATATCATATAGTCCTACTCCCCGCGGTATAGTGCCAAGAACCAAGAACGCTGGCTGCGTTTCCCCGCGGAGTAGCTATTATTAATTAATCATATCATAAGGTTAATATCGTCCGTAGGTTGCAAATATACAACCTCAAAAGGACGTTCAAAAATCTTTAGAATAGGTCGGCTCGACCGGGGAATGACGGCTACAAATTGCTAAATGGTCTTACTGATTTTACAAAAGTAAAACCATAGCGCCTTTTAAGTGTATAAGTACCACCATCTAGTGAATAATTTCCAACTTGATCTCAAGTAAACAACAGCGAACGCAAATAAAACCTTTTTAAATGCAATATTACTATATTGGCGAACATTTAATTTGTGTTAATTTTAAAACAAGCCTAAAATAAACATTTATTATTTTCTTCCTCGCTGACGCTGGTCGCTGGACAAAACGTCTGACGTGCATGACATGGTTACACCGCCATCTATCGGGAGATTTTTATAATGGCATCCTATAGGCAGTCGCCTCTTATGACACCTATACTGGACAAAATGAGGTGATGAAATAATTATTTTCCTCCACCACCACACAATGAAATAATTAATTTGTACTACGTACTAACACAGAATAAATAATAGTACTACGTAGTACTAGAACAAACCGCCAACAGCAATACGGGGCGCGTGAAAGGAGACACTTTTATGGCACAGACTAAGTAAAAAGTAATTAGTAAGTTGGATGCCGGTAGCATAACATAACTCGTGTTACAAACAAACCCTCTGCTAATAGGTAATAGTAGTAATAGGTAGTAGTAGTACATCATTAGGTAGTTTGATGTCACCACACTGCGAATATTATTGTATACTGCCAAAAACTTCTATGTATACTTGTACGAGTACTATTACTCGCCAGAAGCCTTTGTATACTGTATACTTACATATTATTACGTTTTATATAGTATAATGCAGTAGTACCATAAATTCCTAGTATTTTTAAGGAACAACAAATACCTATGTAGGTAACATCATAGGTCTTATTTAAAATAAATTGCCTAATGAGGATATTTTTTTTAATTTCATAGGAAGAAACGGCAACGGATATCCCTTCGTCGGGTGGACCATGTTATTTCCTTTTCACTTTATACGCGTTATTTTAACTTTTAATATGATATATTTGAACAAGATTCCCTTCAAATAAAAGTGATATATATATTTTGGACGCCTTATAACGTGAGGCGTTCTTAGGTATTAGGTATTAGTTCTTGTATGTGTATCTTTTATACTATTATTTATTCTGTGGTGTGTGTTCTGTGCATTACTCTCGACACGTCAAGGTCAAGCAACTTTGTGTTCTTAAAATCATAACCATATTGCACACATACAATAATATGAGTAGCCGTATGTCAAGAAAACACTCCAATTAATCCATTTTATATTTTTAAAAAATCATTTCATATTGCTTACTTTAAAAAAAATCGTTTTGAAAAAAAATTACGTGGACGTACGGATGTTAATTTTGTATGCGGTCACGATAACTCACGAAAAAAATTGACGTATCGAGATCGGGTTTTTTTTTATTAGCTTCAGAATTACATCAACTGGTTCCTTATTTCCATAAAATTTACTATGCTTATTTCATATCAAATATCAATTGCCTAGTAGGCGTAGTTTGTTAATAAAATTATTTTCAAATTTATTGCTATTAAAAATTTAAAGGCGCTTTCATACATTTTTTAGTCCTTGAAAAACAAAAAAGTACCATACAGCCTATATCGATTTTATATTTTGTGTAATCGATTTATTTTAGTGAACATTATTAATTTTTTCATTGTAAGTGACTACCTGTTAAAATAATAGAGGCCTAAATTTAAAACACGTAAATAATATATTTTATAAGTCAGGAATACAATTTTTTTTTCATCAAATTGCTCACGAGACGTGCACTTTTGGATTTTCCCAACTAGTTTATTTTTGTATAGAATTTGTCTATAAGTGGTAGAGCCATGCTGCAGCTATATTATAGTAGTAGCACGAATGGGTTGGCTCCACCGGGGAGGACCACGCTCTCACAGAATTCTAGCATAAAATAGCAGCTCCAGGGCTCGGAAACTTTATTAAACATAACGTTTTTAAAACGTTTGGGACGGTTCCTTATAACATTTTGTTCGGAACAAAAACGAAATAATGGGAAAAATCTGTTTAATATGGTTAAAAACGTTTTATTGAACAAGATCGATTTAAAATTTCGTTATCTTCATAAACGTTTTTATTATGATTCCGTTCTAACATAAACGAAACAAATAAGTTTTAGGTATTTACGGCGAAAACGTTTCGAAAAATATACTGTTATCCGAGCCCTGAGCAGCTCAATGCTGCTGTGTTTCGTGTGATAAGTGTAGATAACCGGAGATACTTTTTACTGCAAACGGAGCATACCATCTTAGTACTCAAAGGTGACAACGATTCACATTTCGATTCTTAATCGAGGATAGATGTAGATGTCTATGGGCCACAGTAACCACATACCATCAGGTGGACTGTGTGCTTGATTGTCACCCGTGTCGTAATAAATTATTTCCTGGCTTGGTCGTGTTCTCGGGCGTATCTTGTAAAATAGATTGTTTTGTGACACTACAAACAAAGAAATTAAATTTATTTTTCAACCGACTTGAAAAATAAAGAGGAGGTTCCCAATTCGACTGTAGTTTTTTATGTGTGTTACCTCAGTATTTTTTCTAGGTGAACCGATTTTGATGATATTTATTTTATTTGAAAGTTAGTGCTTCTCATGTGGTCCAAAAAAGAACCTTTTCCTCGTATCTCCTCAGTTTCAAGGCACTCCCCTTGTTGCTTGAAGTTGAAAAGAAGGCCAAATAGGCATCTAAAAGGCTTGACGTGCTTACTAGAGCGAGACAGTATTTCATGCCGGCACACCGCCTGCAACTTTACAAGGCGCAGGTTCAGCCGCACATGGAATACTGTTCCCATCTCTGGGCTGCGGCTCCCCAGTGCCAGCTCCTTCCATTTGATCAAATCCAGCGCAGAGCTGTTCGATCCTCGGCGTCCGAACTCTTTCCGATCGGCCTGACTCACTGGCACTGCGAAGAGATGTTGCATCTCTTTACGTATTTTATCGCATATACCATGGGGAGTGCTCTGAGGAATTGTTCGGTCTAATTCCAGCCGCTCAATTTCACCATCGCACATCGCGACAAACCTCGCGATACCATCCATACTATCTGGATAACTGGCGGTCCACCACTGTGCGATTTAAAAGAAGTTTTCTCCCTCGCACAACTTCCTCGTGGAATCGTCTACCACCAGAGATTTTTCCGATACGATCTAGGGACCTTCAACCTTTTTAAAAGGCCGGCAACGCATTTTCAATTCCCCTGGTGTTGCAGTTGTTCATGGGCGTGCTAATTACTTACCATCAAGTGAGCCGTACGCTCGTTTGCCACCTCTGCTATAAAAAAAATAATTTACTTCGACTACATTGATGATGTTCTCATTTTATTTATATTGAAGTCGGTTGTACAAAATGTGTAGTATTCGGGATAAATAAGAAATCATGTTACGTGTTAGCTATAATTTCCTTGCATTTTTTTTTATAGGATAAGGGTGACAAACGAGCACACAGTCCACCTGATGGTAAGTGGTTGCTGCGGCCCATAGACATCTACATCTATCCTCAATTACAAGTCAAAATGTAGATGCGTTGTCACCCGTGAGGACTAAGATGGAATGCCTCATTTCCAGTAAAAAGGGCCTCCGGCCACCTGCACTCACCAAGCGAAACGCAGAGGTAAACCTCTACTTCACGCTGGTTTTCTGTGAGGTCGTGGTACCACCCCGGTTCGAGCCGGCCCATCCGTGTGACAGCAAGAGCTGCCGCGTGGCTCTACCACTGTTAGTGGTAGAGCCACGCGGCTCCTGATAATTAATATATATTATTTTATTATTAAGTTATCTTTATTTTATTATATATTTTATTTTTGAATTATTTTATTTTATTAATTTTTATTTTTATAATATATAGTACTTCTATGTGCCCAATCATTATATGCGTGGAGTTGGACGGCGGCAAAGCCGACTTTTCTGTTAGCCCTCAACATGGAGTTTACCTCAAGCCAGTAATAGCCCTGTCGCTGAAGCCATTAATTTAATAAATAGATTTTTACAAAGCAACCCTGATACCGATATATTTTTTGACAAAGTCGACGTAATTATGAAGTATGTGTATTCTTATCTGAATAGGTTAAATAATTGATCTCATAAAATATAACATCATATAAAATGCATTATCTGAATAGGTTAAATATTTGATCTTATAAAATGTAATATCATATAAAATGCATTATCTGAATAGGTTAAATAATTGATCTCATAAAATGTAATAGTTTAGTATAACACATAAGCGATTGGTCTAGTACTGTAAGCTTATATTGTCGTGTTGAATAAATAAATAAATAAAGTAAGACCATGTCAAAGACTAGTGTCACATTATTACTCAATAGTATTTACGAAACATTTTGTATATTATTTATTCATTAGTTTGCCTTTTTAATATATTTTTCTATTATACAAATGTAAGTATCAATCTAAATACTTAATAAATAAATAAATAATACTTCAATTTTTTCTACCTAGAAAAATTATCAATTTGTCCATGATATTATTGTAAACAAATTGCAATCTTATCGTCAATATGGAAATCTATTTTTAGATAAGGCCTGTGCTCTTATGTCATGTGCTTAAATAAATGGATATTGCCAACCGTACCATACAATATGTAACAAAAGCCCTGTGGTTCCCGTTAAGTACGTTATCAGGATCATTATTCAAACGTATAGAAATAACTTTTTTTTTAAAACTCGAGCAATATATTTTTTTTTAATTTTTAAAAAAAATAATTGTATGCAAATTGTATGTGGTTTTATTACCTCTACATTGTCTGGGGAGTAAGAGGATTTTCAAAGACCCCGCTTTAGCATCGGCTAGTGTTAGTAAGAGGTAATAAAACCACATAAAATATATTTTTTTAATAAAATAAAAAATATGGTCGAGTTTTTAAAAAAAAGTTATTTCTATAGGTTTGAATATTGATCCTGATAACGTAGGTACTTAACGGGAACCACATCGTTTTTGTTACATGTTGTACCTACAATATAGCATTGTACTATATTTTCAGTACGTGTAGGTTATAATAAGCTATTACGAAAATATATAGCATTCAATAATTTATAGTATTTTTTAAGCAACGTATTTTAAACCTACGTACGTAGTACGTAACACCTACGTACGTAGGTTTAAAATACCTAAGAGTTGCTTATTTTTATAACTTAATAGATTTTTCATTACACAGACAATAATAAAAATTAAATTAGTAGGTAGGTACATTATCTTTATGTACCTATTACCGCGGAAAGAAAACACATAACTGAACACGTAGGTAGTGCTCATAAAAACTGTCGTTTCTTAAAACTTGAATAGCTCCTTATTAAATGAAGATATCGCAATAGATTTTCTTAGATAAGGACCAAGTGTCTAAGAAATAAAACTTAGAAAACCTAATTGAAATCTATCCAGTAATTTGTCCGTGATGCGCGCACAACTGCAAACCTCTATCATTTTATTTATATAGAAGATAGCAGAAGATTATATAGATACCTACAAACAAAAGAATATCATTCATGACTGTGACCATAATATTTTATCTGAGAACTACAATACTACTATAGTCACCGACCGGTTACCGTTTTCGGTAAAAAGTCTGCCGAACCTTTGATCGGCAGCGCCGAAACTCAGTGTTTTATCGTGCGTCGTTCGGATGAGTTCGTGACTCGTGTATTACTCATAATTATAATATGAGGTTAATGCTCTCATTGAATAATATAATATTAGTTTTAGCAATATTATGAACACAATAAACTATGTTCGCAATTAGCGAGTAACTTTTTATGGGTTGGTGTATGGTGTTGATTTTTTACAAAATTTAAAAAAAGTATATCTTAACATTAATTTGTTTATTTTTTACTTTAAAATAAATAAATATATTGCAACGTGACTATTAGGTACAATTACTATTTTTATTAACATGCATTACCTATCTCTATATGTATAAAAATATACCAGATTTCAGTAGGTATACAATGAAAAAATTAACATGTCTAAAGAAGTTTCGGTTTCGGCCGAAAATGACACCTAGACCGAAGGTTCGTTTTCGGTTGAAAATCATGTTTTGGTCGGACACTACTTAGAACACCTTCCTCGATAATTCCACCCGACGAAGGGATATCCGTTGTCGTTTCTTCCTATGAAATTAAAAAAAATATCCTCATTAGGCAATTTATTTTAAATAAGACCTATGATGTTACCTACATAGGTATTTGTTGTTCCTTAAAAATACTAGGAATTTATGTACTACTGCATTATACTATATAAAACGTAATAATATGTAAGTATACAGTATACAAAGGCTTCTGGCGAGTAATAGTACTCGTACAAGTATACATAGAAGTTTTTGACAGTATACAATAATATTCGCAGTGTGGTGACATCAAACTACCCAATGATGTACTACTTACCTATTAGCAGAGGGTTTGTTTGTAACACGAGTTACGTTATGCTACCGGCATCAAACTTACTAATTACTTTTTACATAGTCTGTGCCATAAAAGTGTCTCCTTTCACGCGCCCCGTATTGCTGTTGGCGGTCTGTTCTAGTACTACGTAGTACTATTATTTATTCTGTGTTAGTACGTAGTACAAATTAATTATTTCAATGTGTAGTGGTGGAGGAAAATAATTATTTCATCACCTCATTTTGTCCATTATAGGTGTCATAAGAGGCGACTGTCTATAGGATGCCATAATAAAAATCTCCCGATAGATGGCGGTGTAACCATGTCATGCACGTCAGACGTTTTGTCCAGCGACCAGCGTCAGCGAGGAAGAAAATAATAAATGTTTATTTTAGGCTTGTTTTAAAATTAACACAAATTAAATGTTCGCCAATATAGTAATATTGCATTTAAAAAGGTTTTATTTGCGTTCGCTGTTGTTTACTTGAGATCAAGTTGGAAATTATTCACTAGATGGTGGTACTTGTACACTTAAAAGGCGCTATGGTTTTACTTTTGTAAAATCAGTAAGACCATTTAGCAATTTCAAGCAGTCATTCCCCGGTCGAGCCGACCTATTCTAAAGATTTTTGAACGTCCTTTCGAGGTTGTATTTTTGCAACCTACGGACGATATTAACCTATGATATGATTACAAAATAATTAGTTCTTTAATTCTTAATTCTTATGTAAACGCTACATAAGATACAGTTAACAATAGATATTGTTTAGAGAAGTTACGTGCAGTATTAATTATTATTGCATGATGCATGCATTATGATTTAATTTTTAAGCGATCCATTAGTCTTAGTGAGGTTAGAAATTAGAATCCTGACTTTTCAACGTGGTAGTAGAGCCATGCTGCTGCAGCTATAATATTAATAGTTTGTGTTTTGTAGCACGAATGAGTCAGCTCGGGTCGACCACGGAAGGGCCACGCTCTCACAGAATACCACCGTAAAATAGGATCATAATGCCTGTGTTTTCGTATGGTGAGTGTAGAGAACCGGAGACCTCTCGTTAGAGAGTAGTATGTTCCTTGCCGGAGACCATTTTTACTGGAAAAGAGGCATTCAATCTTAGTCGTCACGGCTGGCAACGTACCTATCTGCTTTCAATTCGCAAATGAGGATAGATGTAGATCTCTATATGATTATTAAAATCACTATTTCAATTATTACAATTCTCCTGTACCGCGAAGTTTTACATACATGATTTAGGTACACACGGACAATAATCCAGATTATGTGTGGGTATACCGTACAAACTTTATCTGTGCGGGATTCGAAACCGCAGTCTTAATTTCATTGCTTTTTTATACGTTTTTTTATAGTTTTCAAATAATATCTATATTGAATAAAAAAGTTTCTGTTTCTGTTTCTGTATCGTTAAAGCAATATCAACAATTATTTATGCGAACGGAATTAACAAAAAGAAATACGAATTCTTTTTGCGTACCTTGTTGTTAGTATTTTTTATTATAAAACTAAAATGACAAACGTATTTACATTCCAATTCACGGTAAGAACGGTATACAATATCTTTTTTTTTTTATAGGAAAAGGGTGACAAACGAGCACACAGTCCACCTGATGGTAAGTGGTTGCTGCGGCCCATAGACATCTACATCTATCCTCTATTACAAATCAAAATGTAGATGCGTTGTCACCCGTGAGGACTAAGAAGTAATGCCTCGTTTCCAGTAAAAAGGGCCTCCGGCCACCTGCACTCACCAAGCGAAACGCAGAGGTAAATCTCTACTTCACGCTGGTATTCTGTGAGGTCGTGGTACCACCCCGGTTCGAGCCGGCCCATCCGTGCGACAGCAAAAGCTGCCGCGTGGCTCTACCACTGTTACAAACTACGAAGGTATTGTGGAGTGGCGGAGTAAGAATATCCATTACCCCATAACGTTCGGTGGGTGTCGTAAGAGGTGACATAGGGAAACAAACCAGGAGATGGGCAGTAGCATCATCCTAATAACACTGGAAAAATTCGTGGGTTGCCGACACGCTTACTAAGCGTGGCAACTATACCTTTCATGCGACTGTCGTAGGGAAGACCTATATTGAGCAGTGGACTTTATTAGGCTAATGAAAATGGATTGGTTGGTAAGTGGCTCCCGTTTCCACTTTGTAATCCATAGCTGTTAATCTGTAACGAGAGTGGCAGCAGGAAAACTCAAGAAATGGGAATAACATTCTGATACTTTCTTCACATTAAGAAGATCTTCTTCTGTATATTCAGTGTTGGCATAAAATGCCTAATCTGGACAGGTTCATCGTGTCCGCAGAAAGTCGGTACTGTAGGTTATGCTATCTATCAGTGCAATATAAACAGTTTTCTGAAAATATTCCTCGTCATTTCCTTGAAAACTATCGTGAAGAGTCTGTCGGTAATTTTTAGAAGATTTTTCAATTTGACGTGTACGATTGAGTGGGGGGGGGGGCATCTCTAACAGGAGAGATGCCCATCTCTCCTGTGACCCTTCCATGACCGTGCCTGTATATATAATCATAAAAGATGCTAAAATAACGAATGAAAGGAAAATATCTACTTTGAATACATTTTCATTTGCCGACCGCAACGTTTGTACACTCTTTAACGTAAATTAAATTCCTTTGTGTTTTAACGAACCAGACAACAAATTCATTTTGTCGTGTTTCATAGTCTTGGTGGTCTTGGTTCGTCGCTAGTGCAATTTCATCTCGAAACGCTCTCTTTAGCTCAACAAATTTAGTTAAGTTAAGCAAAGCACAGTTGCGATTTAACAGACTACCAAAAAAGGAAGAAGTACTCAATTGGGCTGTAGTTTTTATTTCTATTATGTGTGAACTTTTTTATTTCAATTTCTTGATCGATTTTGATGATTCCTTTTTTTATTTTTATGTGTAGTATTGAGTTTTTGACTTCGCCTAGATTGATGAGTTTCCCGTTTTATTTATATTGATGTCGGTTTTATTTATTTATTTAAGTATTTCACAATTTATGTACACACAAACAGTGGAAAGGACACAATATGATGAAGAGTTTGTACAAGGGCTGGTGTTTAATAATGTTTACCAAAATAAATCGATTACACAAAGTACAAAATCGGTATAGACATGGTACTTATGTCCTTTGTCAATCAAATACTAAAAAATGTGAAAGCAATAAAACTTATAAAAGTTGAAAATCATTTTATTAACAAATCAACAACCGTAACTTCACGTAATTTTTTTCAAACCGTTTTTTTTCAAAGTAGCAATGTAAAAATATTTTTTAGAAAATATAAGATGGATTAATTAATTTATTCTTGATATAAGGCTACTCATATTATCGTATAAGTGCAATATGTTTATCATAAAGGCATTATGAAAACACAAAATTGCTTGACCTTGACGTGTCGAGAGTACATCATCATCATCATCATCATCATTACAGTCTTTCATAAGTCCAGTGCATAACATAGGCCTCCCCCAAGGAACACCACAATGCACGGTCCAGAGCCACCTGCATCCATCGACTTCCTGTATGTCTTACCAGGTGGTCACTCTATCTAGTGGAGGGTCGCCCTACACTTCGACTACCGGTACGAGGCTGCCATTCGAGAACCTTTCTTCCCCATCGGTTGTCGGTTCTTCGAGCTATATGGCCGGCCCACTGCCACTTTAGCTTACTAATCCGTTGGGCTATGTCGGTTACTCTGGTTCTACTGCGGATATCCTCATTTCTAAGTTTATCACGCAGAGAAACCCCGAGCATAGCCCTCTCCATAGCTCGCTGAGCGACCTTGAGCTTCCTCATACGGCCAGTAGTGAAGGACCACGTCTCAGATCCGTAAGTCATCACTGGCAACACGCACTGGTTGTACAATTTCGTTTTGTAAGTTTAGAGGTATGTCTAACGAGAGGATGTGTCGTAGTTTCCCGAACGCTGCCCAGCCGAGTTGAATCCGTCGAATGACCTCTCGGTCGAAGTTGGACTTACCTAGTCGGGCTATTTGTCCCAGGTAAACATACTCGTCAACAACTTCGAGCCTAGTGTTCCCAAGAAGTACCGGCGTGTAACAACTTAGTGTTCCCAACAAGTAAGTAGTGGCGGTTAATTGCCGTGTAGTGGCGGTTAAGAATATCCAGTACACCATATCTTTCCGTGGGTGTCGTAAAAGACGACAAAGGGAAACAGGCAGCAGATGGGCAGCAGCATCTTCCTGATAACAGCAAAATTACAATAAAAAAACTGCGGTTGCCAACCCGCTTGCCAAGCGTGGCAACTATGGCAAATACCCCCCAATGATGAGAGCAAGAAAGAGATGGCCCCCAGTCCCCGGCGGCTCCGCTATTCCTGGCTACTGTGGCGACCATGGTAACGGCGGGGCAGGGGGTGCTAAGAATCTCCGGTGGAGGTTCGGTTGCCACCTAAGAAGACTCGACCTGGCAACATACAACGCACACACCCTGAGGACTGACGAGAAGATCGTGGAGCTGGAAGAAGAGATAGACAAGTTACGCTGGCATATTATAGGATTATCCAAAGTCCGAAGAAAGGGGGAGGACACGGTAATCCTCGAATCCGGCAACTTGATCTGTCACCGGGAGGGCGACCATCTGTCCCAAGGAGGTGTGGGATTTATCATCCAACTCTCTCTGTAACAACGTAAAGATTGAGAGTGTGTCGACGAGGGTTGCGTACCTTATACTCTCAGAATCACCGAACGGTAGTCGCTGAAGGTCATATAGGTTTACGCACCAACCTCGGCACATCCCGATGAGGAGGTGGAGGAAATGTATGAGGATATATCTAGAACCGTGCATTGTTCCAAAACCCACTATACGGTATTAATGAGAGACTTTAATGCAAAACTAGGCACAAGAGAGAACGGTGAGCTAAAAGTAGGGAAATTTGGAATAAAGCATCGGAACCCAAGGGGTCAGCAGCTGGCCGACCTGACCGAAAGAGGGACTCTTTATGATGAACTCTTTCTTCCAAAAGCGGCCCCACAGAAAGTGGACTTGGTCGAGCCCCAACGGTTCGACAAAAAATGAGATTGACTTCATTATGACGACCAGACGACAACTGTTCAGTGATGTCTCCGTGATCGCGAGGGTGAAAACTGGTAGCGATCACCGAATGATTAGAGGCACACTGAACCTAAACGTTAAGTTGGGGAGGTCTCGTTTTATTATTATTATATATATTATATTATATTATTATATTATATTAATGAAGTCAACCCTCCGTCCCCCTCGTGCTCTGTTCCAAAGTCCCGAAACCTTTCAGCTCGAGTTACAAAACCGTTTTCAGTGCCTAGAAGACTGCAATGAAGTGGACGATATGAATGACAAGCTCGTGGAAACTGTCCATGCGGTCGGAGCTAAGTTCTGTAAGACCCGCCGCAGAAGAACACAAAAACTCTCCGATCACACTCTTAATCTCATGGCTGTTAGACGGGAAATGAAGCTACATTCTTCAACAGATTTGACAGCATACAGGCAACTGAACAGACAGATCTCCAAATGCATGCGGCGGGACTTGCACAAATTCAATACAACTTGTATTGAAGAAGCGATCGAGCGGAACCAAGGCTCCAAAGTCTTTGCCAGAAATATGTCTGCCAGAAAGAGCCAACTGTCAAAGCTGAATACCGAGTGTGGCAGCATCGTTTCCGGGACACCTGAGATTATGAGTGAGATTGAGAGGTTCTATGGGCAGCTGTACACACGTCATCGTTGGAGCCACACGCAAGTGTGAGTAACGATCCAAGAGCGAGTCTTATCCGACACTATTCCGAAGATATCCCGGACGTCAGTCTGAGCGAGATTAGAATGGCTCTCCAGCACCTTAAAACGGCAATTCCCCGAGCGAGGATGGAATTACAGCGGAGCTTCTGAAAGTGGGTGGAATACCGGTACTTAAGTCCTTCAGAAGCTCTTTAATTTCGTCCTCCATGGTGGCACTACTCCAGAGGCGTGACGCAGAAGTGCGGTGGACTTATTCTTCAAGAAAGGCGACAACGCTCTCTTGAAGAACTACAGACTGATTTCCCTTCTGAGCCGCGTCTAAGTGCTGTTTTCGAGAGTCATTACGAATCGTCTCGCACGCAGACTTGACGACTTCCAGCCTCCCGAACAAGCCGGTTTTCGAAAAGGCTTTAGTACCATTACCCTTCGGCAAATTGTACAGAATACAGAGAAGTACAATCTGCCACTATGCCTTGCGTATGTGGACTATGAGAAAGCCTTTGATTCCGTCGAAATTTGGGCGGTGCTGCAGTCCCTTCAGCGGTGCCAAGTTGACTGTCGGTGTATCGAAGTGCTGAAGTGTTTGTACAGTAGAGCTACGGTGGCTATCCGAGTACAGAATCAGAGTACGAAACCTATCCAATTGCAGAGAGGTGTAAGACAGAGTGACGTTGTATCCCCGAAACTCTTCACCGCTGCATTGGAAGACGTTTTCAAGCTACTGAACTTGAAAAGATGCGGTATTAACATCAATGGCGAGTACATCACTCACCTTCGATTTGCCGACGATATAGTCCTTCTGGCAGAATCGCTGGAGGACCTAAGCACTATGCTCAATGACCCCAATAGTGTCTCCCAACGGATAGGTCTTAAGATGAACATGGACAAAACAAAAATCATGTTTAACGTCCATGTCAAACCTAAAACAACTATCGAGAGTACGCTTCGTGTTAATAGTCGTGCAATTGAAGTAGAAAGAAAAAAAATGGTATATAGTGACGTCACAGGCTGTTCTTCTATACAACATGTAACAAAAACCCTGTGGTTCCCTTTAATTACGTTATCAGGATCATTATTCAAACGTATAGAAATAACTAAATAATAATATTTTTAACAGTGGTAGAGCCACGCGGCAGCTTTTGCTGTCGCACGGATGGGCCGGCTCGAACCGGGGTGGTACCACGACCTCACAGAAAACCAGCGTGAAGTAGAGGTTTACCTCTGCGTTTCGCTTGGTGAGTGCAGGTGGCCGGAGGCCCTTTTTACTGGAAATGAGGCATTCCATCTTAGTCCTCATGGGTGACAACGCATCTACGTTTTGATTTGTAATAGAGGATAGATGTAGATGTCTATGGGCCGCAGCAACCACTTACCATCAGGTGGACTGTGTGCTCGTTTGTCACCCTTATCATATAAAAAAAAACTTTTTTTAAATTAACAATTTTTTTTATTTTTTAAAAAAATAATAATTGTATGCCAACTGTATGTGGTTTTATTATCTCTGCATTGTCTGGGAAGTAAGAGGATTGTCAAGGACCCCGCTTTACTTAGCTTTAGCATCGGCTAGTGTCAGTTAGAGGTAACCATATAAAATTAAATTTTTCTTTTTTAATAAAATAAAAAATAATATGGTCGAGTTTAAAAAAAAAAATTTCTCTACGTTTGAACCATGAACCTGATAACGCACTTAACGGGAACCACAGGGTTTATGTTACATATTGTATAATATGTAAGCGCGAGTTTGCATGTGTGTGTATATGCCTGCCCGTCTCCTAGTTGAATAGTTTCACAGCTTTGGCATAAAGACGTCACATGCTGACATCAAGGCGACGTTAATAGCATTTCCATATGCAAATATAATTTCACATGGAAATCAACTGCAGCGTGTGTATGGATCGTCATCGCAATTGCATGTGCCGTCAGTAATTTGGGAGGGAGATTTAACAATTTGAAAATTACCCCTGAGAATGGAATTGTTGCTATTTTTATAATCATTCATGTCTCTATAGAAAAAAAAGAGTATAGTATAGTTTAGAATAGATAAGAATAGAATATATTAATAAAACAGAACAGAACAAAACTGATAGGAATAGAACAGAACAGAATAGAATAGAATATGTAATATAGATTATTACAGAATATTTATTGAAAGTATTTTTAGGGTTCCGTACCTCAAAAGGAAAAAACGGAACCCGTATAGGATCACTTTGTTGTCCGTCTGTCTGTCTGTCAAGACTCTTTTTCTCAGGAACGCGTGGAGGTATCAAGCTGAAATTCATAACAATACTCAAGTCTACTGTCCCTTGAAGCTGTGAGAAAATCAAACTTCTAAGCCAACGCAATCAGAAGATACAGCCGTTTATGCCGCAAATTTTCGACATTCGCAAGGGAATCAAAACCTACAGGGTACTTCCCGTGAACTCAGAATCTTGAAATTTGGTACGAAGCAACGTTTTATAGCACAGATAAAGGAAAAATTGCGAAAAGCATAAATTTTTAGTTACATCATATAATAAAAATATTTTTAATAATTTTAAACTTATATACCTACGGATTTGTTCGGAACCCTCGGTGCGCGAGTCCGACTCGCACTAGGCTGTTTTTTTTATTTAGCACTGGTTCAAAAACAACTCCTGTTCTGGGAAAAATATTGCAAAATGGACGTCCGTGGCCTTTACTTACCCTTCTGGCGTGCGAGTTTATAATGATATAATGAAGAAAGAATCAAAATATTGTAAATTGGTTCATATGAAGTAGTTTCTAATTTACAGTCTCTGCTCTAACCTTGAACATACTTGAAGAATTAGTATTTATAACTACATAGCCGCTACCCAGTGCATTACTGTCGCAATAATTACGGAAATATCGTATTAATATTCTTTAATTGAAAATAATATTTACATGCATTGTAGTTGAATGATATATTACACAAACATACAAACACTCACGCCTGTCACCCAGAGGGGTAGGCAGAGACTACGGACTTCCATTTGGCGCGATCCTGACACACCTCTCTCGCCTCCTTTACATCCATATATCTACGCATACACACTCGTCGGTTAAGGGTACTCCTAATCTGGCCCATTTTTAATGTATCGCCGATTTGGTCGATAAACCTTCGTCTAGGGCGTCCCTTCCCGACCCTGCCGTTCACTTCTGAAACATAAATTTGCTTTGTCACTCTTTCCTCGTTCATTCATTCTACGTGACCAAACCACCGAAGCATTCCTTTTTTAATCCTGGTCACAACGTCATCTTGCTCACCACACTTTTCTCTTTCTCTTAATGACCTCATTTCTATAGCATTTATTCTACTTTCATGCTTCTGCTGCCAGACCCAACTTTCAATACCATACATTAAAGTAGGGACTAACACAGCATTATGAATTGCCATACGTGCCTTCTTTGACACATTCTGACTCTTCATAATAGCGATAAATAAAAATGATATATTATTATGTTAAAATATTTTTTTCGGTACGACACGCGCACCACCTAGTGTAAGCTAATTGTACAATGCCCATAACCTTTGCGGAAGTGCAAGCAATAAGTTGACAAAGTTTTAGCGCAATCTCATAAACGGTATGGCAACGTATAAAATACGAACAGATAAAAATTAATTTTTATATATTAGACGAAGAAAATTGATTATGAAATTAATCCATTATCAACATCACCAATTTGCAGGAGTCCATGGCCTGCAAGTACCCATTTACAATCTTGTCAGCTGGACTAATAACTAGGTTGTTACCTACTAAAAGGCTTCAGAAACTTAAAGTTTAAATCTAGTAAAAGCACTTTCCGCTTTGATACAGCTCTAAGCTAAGCTTTATCTTTTTAAATCACTGCAGGGACTTCGTTTAATACTTTTGAAAAGAAAGTGTTCATAAAAGTTGAGTGTGAACGGTTCAGTGCAGAGCGGACGTTATAACGAGCATTTTTGAGCGTTTGTCATCATCATCATAACAGTCCACGATAAACCTACTGCTAAACATAGGCCTCCCCCATAAATTGCCTCATAGGAGAGACGACTAAACCTAGGGTTGCCACCCGTACTATAATGTTATATATTATCGTATTATATATCAGTCAATTGTACTATATATTATAGATAAAAATAAATAATTTCACGAACGCATATCGCGGCAGAACTCCCGATACCATCCATACCATCAAAAGCCGACAACGCATCTGCCTGGTTCCCCTGGTGTTGCAATTGTTTATGGGGGGGGGGGGGGGGGGTCACTTACAATCAGGTGAGTCGCATGCTCGTTTGCTCCTTCTCCTATAAAGAAACCCATTACTAAGATATAGTAGTTCCTTTTATAGTGTAGAACGCTGTTATGATTACCCACATATGTTATTATTAAATCTGAAGTATATTATTTTTTTTTATAGGATGAGGGTGACAAACGAGCACACAGTCCACCTGATGGTAAGTGGTTGCTGCGGCCCATAGACATCTACATCTATCCTCGTTTGCGATTCAAAATGCAGATGCGTTGTCACCCGTGAGGACTAAGATGGAATGCCTCATTTCCAGTAAAAGGGCCTCCTGCCACCTGCACTCACCAAGCGAAACGCAGAGGTAAACCTCTACTTCACGCTGGTTTTCTGTGAGGTCGTGGTACCACCCCGGTTCGAGCCGGCCCATCCGTGCGACATCAAAAGCTGCCGCGTGGCTCTACCACTGTTAATATGTAAGCCTAATAATCATGTATGTGACTGCCTCGTTAGTCTAATGGTTGTAGTAGTACGACTGCTGATCATGAGGTCCCGGGTTTGAATCCCGGATCGGGCCAAAAAAATCTGTTATTGAGTTTTTCCATCAAGAAATTCTCAGCAACTGCCCAGAGTCAGGAAGGTGGCGGTGTTTCACCCCCGTGCCTCGGAAAGCACGTAAAGCCGTTGGTCCTGTGCCTGATCTCTCTCCGGTCGTGTCGGTTTACCGTCCCATCGGGCTATGAGTAAGGGAATAGAGAGTGCACCTGTGCTTGCGCATACACTCAGGCACTATAATCCTGTCCTGCGCCGATGGCTAGTCTCCGTTGAGACTGGCCGCCGTGGCCGAAATTCGGTCTGGAGGACATTATTATTATTATTAATCATGTATGTATATAATTTATTAAATAGGTGTCGATGAATTAAAATCCGTTGGTAACACAATGCGAATTTACTGTTGTTCAGAATACCAAACATATTTTTTTTTATATGATAAGGGTGACAAATGAGCACACAGTCCACCTGATGGTAAGTGGTTGCTGCGGCCCATAGACATCTACATCTATCCTCTATTACAATTCAAAATGTAGATGCGTTGTCACCCGTGAGGACTAAGATGGAATGCCTCATTTCCAGTAAAAAGGGCCTCCGGCCACCTGCACTCACCAAGCGAAACGCAGAGGTAAACCTCTACTTCACGCTGGTTTTCTGTGAGGTCGTGGTACCACCCCGGTTCGAGCCGCCCCATCCGTGCGACAGCAAAAGCTGCCGCGTGGCTCTACCACTGTTAGAATATTTTAAACACATATAATTGTTTATTGTCAAAACAAGGTGAAAATGCAAACTAAAAAATGTATTTAAATAAATGTCATAAATTAGACCTTTATCTTAAAAATATTTTCATGCTCCTTTGCCCTCTCCTATAAAAAAAATAAGAATATAGCACGAAAAATACTAAATTTTTCCCCTAATTCAAATGTCGCGATTTTTTAATTTAACTGTAACTGGATGTCTGGAACAAGTAAGTTTTACGGAAAGAATTTTCCGTTATGAATAATGAAGAAAGAAAGTGATAATAAATTTAATTAAAAATGAATTGTTAATTTATTTTAATATGAATCTAAATTGCTGAGATATCTATAATTATTTTAAAGGTAATATATAACTGAAGGCCAAAGCGAAGAACAGTAACAAATATGTATTTGTATACAATGTATATAAATGAGTACTTTTTTTCCAGAATTTACATTACTATATTTCAGCACCTTTATTGGAAAAAATACTATATTTGTTCAAAAAAAGGGTGGCAACCCTAATCATGACAGTCCACGATAAACCTACTGCTAAACATAGGCCTCCGCCATAGTTTGCCTCATAGGAGGGATGACTAAACCACAAACAGTTTGCAAACGTGGTAGAGCCGTGCTACAGGTATATTATGGTTGTAGCAAGAATGGGTCGGCTCGACCGGGGAAGGATCACGTTTTCACAGAATACTTTCGTAAAATAGTAGCTTAATGCTCCTGTGTATGGTGAGGGTAGAGAACCGGGTC
Organism: Parnassius glacialis; assembly: GCA_033319125.1. NCBI lineage: Eukaryota > Metazoa > Arthropoda > Insecta > Lepidoptera > Papilionidae > Parnassius > Parnassius glacialis. The sequence goes on from JAVANC010000007.1 coordinate 26,513,672, forward strand.
ACCGGCTTTTTACTGGAAGCGAGGCATTCCATCTTAGTCCTCATGGCAACGTATTATTCAATAAAAAATATATATTTAAATTAGCTGATATATCCGCTTGCTTAGTTGGGCGCACGATAATATGGAATCTATTTTATTTATCATCATCATCATCATCATCATTACAGCCTTTCATAAGTCCACTGCTGAACATAGGCCTCCCCCAAGGAATGCCACAAAGCACGGTCCTGAGCCACCTGTATCCATCGACTTCCTGCATGTCTTACCAGGTCGTCACTCCATCTCGTGGGGGGTCACCCTACACTTCGCCTACCGGTACGAGGCTGCCACTCAAGAACCTTTCTTCCCCATCGAACGTCGGTTCTTCGAGCTATATGGCCGGCCCACTGCCACTTCAGCCCACTAATCCGTTGGGCTATGTCGGTCACTCTGTTTCTACTGCGGATATACTTATTTTTAAGTTTATCACGCAGAGAAACCCCGAGCATAGCCCTCTCCATAGCTCGCTGAGCGACTTTGAGCTTCCTCATACGGCCAGCAGTGAAGGACCACGTCTCAGATCCGTAAGTCATCACTGGCAACACGCACTGGTTGTACAATTTCGTTTTAAGGTTTTGAGGTACACCTGACGAGAAGATGTGTCGTAGTTTCTCGAACGCTGCCCAGCCGAGTTAAATCCGTCGATTGACCTCTCGGTCGAAGTTGGACTTACCTAGTCGGACTATTTGTCCCAAGTAGACATACTCGTCAACAACTTCGAGCTTAGTGCTCCCAACAACCACCGGCATAGGTGCGACATGAACATTAAACATGATCTTTGTTTTGTCCATGTTCATCCTAAGACCTATACGTTGGGAGACACTATTGAGGTCATTGAGCATGGTGCTTAGGTCCTCCAGCGATTCTGCCATAAGGACTATATCGTCGGCAAATCGAAGGTGAGTGATGTACTCGCCATTGATGTTACATAATACCGTATCATTTCGAGTCCAGAAGCTTGAAAACGTCTTCCAATGCAGCGGTGAAGAGTTTCGGGGATATAACGTCACCCTGTCTTACACCTCTCTGCAATTGGATAGGTTTCGTACTCTGGTTCTGTACTCGGATAGCCATCGTAGCTCTACTGTACAAACACTTCAACCATAGAAATATTAAAAAGAGCTTCTATTATTATATCTATGACTTCAACACTTCGATATACCGACAGACTTGGCACCGCTGAAGTGACTGCAGCACTGCCCAAATTTCGACGGAATCAAAGGCTTTCTCATAGTCCACATACGCCAGACATAGTGGCAAATTGTACTCCATTTTATTTATAGGATACTAAATTTCAATTCAGTCGGGTGTATAGATTTGTAGATCTCGTGAAGAGAGTCAGCCAGTCAGTGGTAATTCGCTTATTTAAATATCGATTGAATTAAAGTTTAAATAACGTTATTTCTATACGTTAGAACAGCGACTGATAACGCACTAAGCGGGAACTACAGGCTTGTTTCTGTTATACATCTATAAAATATTTTATAATCTGTTGCTATACCGATACATGGTATCGGTAAGCAAAAAAAAAGCAAATACACAAATAAACTCTTAATAAAGATTTTATAATGCATCGCTTACAAAGGCATTCCATTAAAATCTTCAAGAGTGACAACGCATCTGCATTTTTATTCTTGTACGAGAATAGATGTAGGCCATGGTCCACAGAACAAAGCATTCACAATTACCTTTTATTTGTATAAGATCGAGAGTATACTAGTTTTTAATCGACTTAAAAAAAGGAGGACAATTCGACGGTGTTTTTTTTATTTGTGTTACCTCAGAACTTTTTCAGAATACCCGCGTAAAATAGCAGCTTAACGCTGCTGTGTTTCGTATGGTGAGTGTAGAGAACCGGAGACCTCTTTAACTGGAAACGAAGGATAACATCTTAGTCCTCGTGGGTGATAACGCATCTGCATTTTGATTCATAGTTGAGGATAGATGTAGATGTCTATGGGCCGCAGCAACTACTTACCATCAGATGGACTGCGTGCTCGTTTGTCACCCTTATCTTATAAAAAAGACTTAAAAAAGGAAAAGAACTTTTTTTAGGTGAACCGATTTTGATGCTTCTTTTTTTTCACTTGAAAGCTGGTGCTTCTCATGTGGTCCCATATAATGTTGATAAAGATCTGATCATTAGTTTTGAGTTATCCTTACTAATGTGTATTTAATTGAATTTGACGACATTGGCAATGTTCTCATTTTATCTACCGACTTTAAAAAGGAGAAGGTACTCAATGCGACTGTATGTTTTTTGTTTTTTTTAGTGTTACCTCATAACTTTTTCTGGGTGAACCGATTTCGATGATTCTGTTTTTATTTAAAAGCTGGTGCTTCTCTTGTCGTCGAATATAAATTTAATCAAGGCCTAACCAATAGATTTTGAGTTATTCTTAATAATTTATATTGAAGTTGGTTGTACAATATTTTTAATTTTTAATTATTTATATCGAAGTCGGTGGTACAAAATGTTTCACTTTACCACTTGTTCACGTTTACTGTTATTAAAAAAAAAACATTATAATGAAGTTAGTTTCAAATGAACACGGCCCCTATAGGATTTATGTCCTAGCAATTTGCCAAATTGGGCTGTTAGTGAGTCAAACATTTTCGAGGTTTTTGGCTCGTGTAACTCATAAATCATAACCAACGATTTTATGATTTTCTCCATTTATAGGCGACATGCTCTCAGTCGCAATGGGAAGTGGATGCTGTGGCCCATGAACATCTATATTTTTGATTCTATATTTCCGTTTCTTACTTCACCACTCAGGCCCCGACATTTTATTGGTACAACTTAGAGCTATGGTAATATTTTTTTTAGATAAATGTAAAAGTAACGTAGAGTCATTTTGCCAATTATTTTACTATGTTTTATCTTAAAATAAAAAAAAATATCAACAATTAAAATATTTAATTATTTGTATGAAGGTCAAGTGAGCGCTAGAGAAACGACGATTGCAAGACGTTGTCGATAAATAAAATGTTTTCAGAATTATCAATTACCTAGTAGTAGCAGTGCATGAATATTCATATCACCTCGTGGATGCCGTAAGAGACTTGGGGAAAAGGGTTATTTTTAAATAACGGTAAAAATCGTTCCGGTTACGAAAAAGTCACAGAGAAAAATCATCGTGACTTTGTCACATTAGATAACTACTTCTAACTTTAGAACGACTTATAACGTGACGTTGTGTATGCATTTTAGATTTTGTTAAAGTTACAGCCTATTAACGTCCCACTGCTGGGCACAGGCCTCCCTCATTCTCTCATTTCTGAGAGGGTTTTAGGGCAAGGAAATGTCCGCCGCGCTGCCCCAAGTGTGTGTTGGCTAACTTCGTGTATTCGAAATATTTTTTTCTTATTTCTCAGACATGCAGGCTTACTCACGATTTTTTACTTCACCGCCGAGCACGTGATAAGTAAGCACTTAAAATTACAATTAACAATCTCATTGGTGCCGGTTGGGATCGAACCCGGGTTGCCCGCGTACTGTGAAATTTATAGCGAGCGCTAACCATCTGAGCTACTTAATTATTTGAAAACTCTAGCTGTAATTTTAACTTTTAACTTTAAGTGAAAACTGTAACTTTTTTACGTGTTTGTGTACATTCAGCTAACTGTAAATAATTTTATGGTTCAATATCAAAACGGAAAAATCGAATCTCGATTTCTAGGGTGAAAAAATCGATCTTTTTGGAACAATAAATCGATTAATCGATTTCAGATCGTCATGCCTAGTCGATATAGCGTTCTAGTACAGAGTACATGTACCTTGTTACGTAGTGGCAGATATGGCAAAAATACCTCCTATGAGGCAACATATGGGGAAGGCCTATGTTTAGCAGTGGACTTAAAATAGGCTGTAACGGTAGGTGTTTGTTGTAATAGGAATAAGATAAATGTAATACTAGGAGGAAAAAAGACGAAACATTTTATTTTTATTTCTCTCGGCGGAACGCGTGTGCTCCGTGCGATGTTTAGGGCAACGTTGCTGAGGTGAGCGATATTTGCGTAAATAAATAAAAATTCAATCATAGGTATATACTTTATTACGCTATATTTATTGAAACCAACGCCATTTTTATTGAAAACAACTTCGCCATAATATTCACGATATATCGAAATTCTAACATAAAACGTAATTTTCGCACATTGTACTTTGTGGAATATGAAAATTTGTTTTTATACATGATTTATAGTGATAACTCACTTTATATTTCATTTTCAGTTCCTTTTGACTACTTTATTTCATACGTGAAAGAAATGTATAAAATTGGAGTAAAATATAAGCAAATAAATCTTTAAAACAGTGTAATTACTTACGTTTTATATATAAAAAAAAAAACTAATCAACAAACTTTGTTTTGTACCTACTTAATTTTTTAAAATTGAAGTTGCCTCTTGCACTTACGCGGCGAAGGAAACTTAAGTATATAAAGTAAACGGGACGGTATAAATAATTGTTCTGAGCACTCTTATCTATTGTACTGAGTAAACGTAGTTATTATATACTCTATGGTTCTGAGGAGTCCCTACTAAATTTACTATATTTTTGTCGGGGTCTACAAAATTATCAAGGGGAGACCGATGTGGCCGGTGGGATTAGACAGATTAATTATCAAAATGCAGATGCGGCGTCAACCCAGAACTAAAATGGAATGCCCCGTTTCCAGTAAAATGGGTGGCCGGTTCTATACATTTACCATATGAAACGCAACGGCATTAAGCTATTATTTGCAGCCATTTGGATGAAATTATATTCTTTGCCACAGAACACAATAGCTCTCTACCGAGAGTTGTTTACATATTGTAATTTTTTTATAGAATAAAGGTGACAAACGAGCACACATTCCATTTTATGGTAAGTGGTGGCTGTGGCCCATAGACATCTACATCTATATTCGTTTGCGAATTAAAATGCGGATGTGTTGTCAGCCATGGGGCTAAGATAGAATGCCTCTTTTCCAGTAAAAAAATGGGTCTCCGGTTTTCTACACTCATCATACGAAACACAGCAGTATTAAGCTGCTATTTTACGCTGGTATTCTGTGAGAGCGTGGTCCTTCCCCGGTCGAGCCGACCCATTCGTGCTAAGCTGCAGCAAGACTCTACTAGGTACAACATGTCACAGGATCTTATTTTATATTCTAAAATTAACAGTAGCACTCGGTGGACCAAGTCGAATTTTCATATTGTTAATTGCTTCATCCTTTTACGAACATTTCCAGACCGCAAATAATATTGGTCAAGATTGTGAGAAATAAAAATAATTTACAATTCTGTTGTCTTGGTGCGCGGCCAAGCATTCTGAAGACACATTACGTCATGCTGGCAGCGAAAGCTCTATTTATCATACTTATAACACTCTATAAACAGTCTATACATTACAATTGCATGTTGACGTAATGTCGATGTAATTTTTTTATAGGATAAGGATGACAAACGAGCACGCAGTCCACCTGATGGTATTTGGTTTCTGTGACCCATAGACATCTGCATATATCCTCAGTAAAAAATCTAAATGCAGATACGTTGTCATCCGTGAGGACTAAGATGGAATGCAGTAAAAGGGGCTCGTGTTCCCTAAAAATATAAAGATACACGCAGTACACAACTCGCATAGATAATACAGGGGGTGGTAAGCTTGCGTCTAAGGCCTAGGTATCAATTGATACATAATACATTGATATTTCTAACAGTGGTAGAGCCACGCGGCAGCTTTTGCTGTCGTACGGATGGGCCGGCTCGAACCGGGGTGGTACCACGACCTCACAGAATACCAGCGTGAAGTAGAGGTTTACCTCTGCGTTTCGCTTGGTGAGTGCAGGTGGCCGGAGGCCCTTTTTACTGGAAATGAGGCATTCCATCATAGTCCTCACGGGTAACAACGCATCTACATTTTGATTTGTAAAAGAGGATAGATGTAGATGTCTATGGGCCGCAGCAACCACTTACCATCAGGTGAACTGTGTGCTCGTTTGTCACCTTTATCCTATAAAAAAATATATTTATTGTATGACATTATATTAATATGATTCACAAATAGATTGGACTTTACGAGTAGGTCTGGGTATAGAATTTTTTATCGATATGTTTTGTCACACTGTCTTATCTCTATTATTACTTCCTTGGACGTTCACTTCTGCTGTCAGCGCCAAAATGGCGAAAATCAAATCGCCTCATTATGTCACGGTGTATAGCCAGTCTATAATATATAGAGGTCAGTGCAAAAATATTAATATGTTTATTTTTATAACATTGCACCTAAATTGTCATTTAAATTAGGTACCAATTTTAGGTTTTAGGTGTCATTTCCCTGTCATTATAAAACACTTAAAATCTGTGTGCATTTTAATACTCATAGATGAAAGTCGATTAAAGCTACTTAATACATTTTGTAAATTCTATCATTGGTATATAACCGACTTTGATTCTTCAAACTAGCTGTTCCCCGCGACTTCGCCCGGGTGTTATTCTGGATTTTAATGTTTTTTTTGTACGGAACCCCAATTCTTTTTCTAAAATAAAAGTAGCCTTAGTTACTGCTTATGACATCGGCTTCGGACCCGTTTCGGAGATTAGCCGGAACAAAGAGACAGACAAAAATTTTAAAAATTGTATTTTTTGTTACAAATACCGTATATACTTTTATATGCATGTAGTAAAAACTGTTATTTTGACAAACAGACACTTCAATTTTATTTATTTGTACAGACGTATACTATACAGTAGTAGTATAGATGTACAGCTTCGGTTTGGGCAGAAAGTAATGGAGGTATGGTTTTGCGTTATGGGCAGAAGAAGATTCATTTAGATTGTTTGGCATTAAAAAGTTTAAACCACAAAATTATGCATTTAGCACGTTTGTCTTCTAGACCATCGATATATGATTGTTAGTAATTAAATGTAGAGCTACAAGGAAAAACTTTAATCTCACTTCTGATGTTAGAAATTATACTCGGAATTATATATCAAAATTATATATTATCCTCATTTGTTCGTATTTCCATTTATTTTTTTACCCTCATTTCCAGCAATATTAACTCATCTTTTGTGGGATATATCGATTGTTAATTGTTAAACGATTCAGTCGTCTCGAGTTGTGCTTATGGAGTAATGTTAACGTTTGCCCTTTCATTAATCTTAAAAGGTTATAAAGAGCTCTCCACGAAGTGCTTCGGTTCATTCAATGGAAATAATTCCAATCCCCATTTTCATAAGACATTAATTTCAGAGTTAACAAGGGCTCTTAATGTGTTCATAATTGGTACCCTTTCGAATACGACAGATTTCGGATGAGGAGTACCAATATCTATAGAATATTAATTTTGCTTTGTGGCTTGCCAAAAACAGTTCAAAAGAAAATAAGATAACTTTTAATAAAATGTAAAAGACAGGCCAGCTAAAAAAGGAACTAAAAAAATAATTTATTTCACATTCTGAATTCGGTGCTAAGACTTAGTCTTACGATAAGGTTTCTTTACTCATGTGATAGTGTATAAAATACTAGGGATGGGCAAGTGAAAAGAAATCTAAAAATTATCGTATTGATATTTTTAAACAGTATCGAGCGGTAAAGGTAATTATCGCGTCATAAATATCGATGTATCATCATGTCATGTTTGAGGTTGGATGAGGGCTACAATTTTATTACTGGCCGTTTTGACGACGAAAAAAAAACAGCAGGGCATGAATGCTCTTGTAGTTGCCTTTGTTGTTTATATTGTTTTGTTAATAACATTGTTTATTACATTATAAAATAAACGCTTTAAAATCATAAAACAAAGTGATACGAATTCTATACTCTAAAATAAATATCGAATATCGGTATACCGCGAATAAAAATATCGACAGTAAATATCAATAATTTTTTGACAAAATGTCTGTTTCGATATAACGATATTTTTCACTCAAACCTACAGAATACTTTTATAAAAAATATTTTTATCTTTTTGAGTTGATTAAAATTAAAAATTTAATGCACTATTTTTCCACCTCGAGAAGATTGAATTAAATATCCAAAAATGACCACCTATGAAGCATAAACTATTTTTTAAAAAAATAATCGTCCAAAAATAAGATTTTAATATTATTTATGAAAACAAAAACAGGATATCGCTATTTTGTTTTGTAAAATTGAATACGTTTAGCAATTATTGGTTTATTTAGAAAATTAAATTAAATTAGAGTTTCACTTTATGTTAACGTTTATAGCGACAAGTATCAACGTTTGTAAATAATCACACTAAACTAAGTTAAAGTTCTTGTACTTTTTTATTCTGTGGTTAAAGGCAAAGTTACATACAGCCTGTATACGTCCCACTGTTGGGTACAGGCCTCCTCTCATTTTTGAAAGGGTAACCCTAAAACCTTCCCTAACTTAAAAACTTGATTAAGAATTATTATTATTCACATTTTAAAATCTCAACAACAGATAAAACACGGTCGGTGATTATTTACGTCACAATACTTTGAAAGATTAAGTTTCATCGCTTGGTAGCGATCATAATAATATTGGTATCGCTATAAAGTTTTAATGATGCAAAGATTTCATTCAATACTGTAATTCGAGACTGTTGCCCGTTGATTTTAATCTGTTAGTGACTTGCTTACTGACTTCTTGAATGGCAGAGTTCAGTCAAGTAACTTGTATAAATTGAACGAGAAATCTGATATAGTGTTAAAAGATTAGACTCCTTGAGGTTGAGTCTAAACTTGTAGATACTCAATATAAACTAAAAGCAACTCATCTATACATATAAATAAAATATATGGTGAAACAGAAACAGAAACAGAAAGTGTGTATGTAATATCGAAATAAATGCCTTTTATTGTACTGTAGGTAATTTGCATGGCAAATAGACATTAATAACCATTTTTTTGCCTGTCTGTCTGTGCGACCTTCGGAATGGCTGATAGAAATAAGTAAATAAAATATTTTGGACCCGCTATCAGATGATGCCAAAAACTGTATTTGTTAAGAGATTAAGTAACTAGTAAAGTTTATTTGCTAGTAATTATATTTAAGATTTTTCGTTACTACCAGGGCGGCATAATCGCATCAGCGACAAAGCCCTTTAGATAAAGGGCATTGTCGCTAAAAAAAAAATCTATGACTAGCTGTGCCCCGCGGTTTCACCCGCGTCATCACGTGTTGGAGGTGCGCGACATGACCTAGTTCAAGCATTTTATAATTGCAATTAAATATTTTATTTGATAGCAATGGATGGAAAAATTGGCATAATTAATGGAGTACTTTTATCTGTCGGCATATTATGTATGATGTAGAGCGAACTTAAGTTTTACCTGTTTTCCCTCCCCCTCCCGGTTGAGCAGTTCTCGCAGTTCTCACCGGGCGGCTAAGGTTTATGTGTCGTTCGCGCGCCCAGCCAAGTATTGAAATATTTTAATTTTACATTATCTCTTAAACTATGCGTCCAAATAACATGGTATAAAGAACAAAGTTTATCTTCATAAAATTGTCTTGATGATGAAGTAACTTTCGTTCGTAAGGATAAATAGGCCATGCCTGATAATAACGCTTTTTGTCAGAAAATACATAATTATGGCTTATGTATAAGAAATAGACATATAGTATCGCGGACTTTTTTTAGACAGAGTAAAGATCTATATTTTTCTAGAAAATTGTATTTACGTATCTAAACGGAATGGGATCCGCAACTCGTTCGACCATTAAACGAAATGGGAGCTTACTGCAGGGCTCCGTATCGTTTAAGAGTAGATTTCTTCTTGACCATAGGATGTTGAAGTTAAATGAAACTATTGTTTGTATAAAAAACAAGAGCAGCTTGTGAAGTGTAGCTTGTTGAGGCAGTGTAGAGATGTCAGTTGGGCTGGATGCAGAGCGAACGATGAGCGCGTGACGAGTGATGAGCAGGTAATAATTTGGGTCACTCACAGCACGCCTTTTATTTCGTTCGGTCAGTTGCACAACTCGTGCAAGCGCCCGTGAGGCGCATATGCTCCATTTGACCAATGAACGGACAGGAAGGAGGTGTGCGGGGTGTTGTTTAGTATGACTTATAATTTATTTCACAATATTACATTTTCGTACAACAAATCTTTGCAAACACAATATAAGACATACAGCAAATCTTTATAAACAACTACTTGTAAGTATTTAACAAACATTATAAAACACACAACACTTTACATAGGCATACAAACATTAATTATGTATTTGACAAACACTATAAAGATATACAATAGATCTTTATTTGGCAATAACTACTACAAATACATAGGTGACAATCACTATAAAGATATACAATAACTCTTTATAGGTAAACAAAGCATTAATAAGCTTACGTACAATTGTAAGCTTACGTGACTAAAACTTAAATAACTACATAGATCGTCTTAAGGGACATTCAACATTAATAATGTCTTAAATCTAGACTTGTTATTTACAATCTCCCCCTCGTGCGCAAGCACTAAAAAACTGTTTTAGTCCGTTGTCGTAATTGCAATGAGGCGAGAGGCCGGACGGCGCACCAAACCCGTTGCTGTTCTTATTTCAGTTATTCGGACGCACCAATCTGGTCCTGGGTGGACTTCCGTCACTTCGCCTCTAGGCCATACTCCTCTAGGCATTGTGCCATCACAAATTATCACGATGTCCCCAACTTTTAGATTTTTGTGTTGAGAGTTGGAGCTGGACCGGGGCATTAAAAGAGGTCTGTAATCCGCTGACCAGCGTGCCCAAAACTTGTCGGCTAGTGCTTGAGTGGCTCTCCAGGAGCGTGGGTTCAACTGTGTGTCTTTAAATGAACCAAACGGAGACATCCCGCTAGAGCGCCCAATAAGAAAGTGATTGGGTGTCAGCGCTTCTTCATCTAAGATGGGGTTCACCGGAGTCAGTGGCCTCGAATTAATCACATGCTCGGCTTCCAGCAGTAACGTGTGCAGCACTTCGTCAGGGGGCGACCTCTCCTTTAGTGTGACTTTTAATGCTGTTTTTACTGATCTGATCAATCGCTCCCAGGCACCGCCCATGTTTGGGACTCCGGGTGGTATCTTTTTCCAGGTGATCAGCTTTTCAGATGCGAAGGTGTTAAGGCTATGGTCGTTGTTTTGCATAGCTTCAGCGATTTCTCTTTCAGAACCTACGAAGTTGGTTCCGTTGTCGCTGTATATCACGGTCGGTGTGCCCCGGCGAGCCATCATTCTTCGTAGGCTCATGATCATGGAAGAGGCCGTGAGGGCTGTGGCCACTTCTAAGTGCACAGCGCGTGTAGTGAGGCATGTATATAATGCTCCCCACCTTTTTTCTATCCTTCGCCCGACTGGGCCCGAAGTAGTCTACCGCCGTTGCAGTGAAGGGCGGTTGATTATGGGCCAGCCTTTCTGCTGGTAAGTCGCCTAAAGGGATTTTTGATGGAATCCCCCTATAGGTCCGACACCATTGGCATTGGTTGCATATATTACGTATAACGCTGCGTAGTCCTATTATGTGATATCGCTGTCCCAATTCGTTCATGACGGTCTGGTGGTTGCCATGATTGAAGGTTGCGTGCGTGTGATGCACCAACAGTCGCGTGAAGCCTTCTTTGGCGTGTAGGACTGGCAGATTGTGTTCGTTTTTTATTCTACTATCTAAACACATAATTCCGTTGCGGTCGATCTTCACGGATAGTTTGTAGAATGGTGACTTCTTGGGTGGTCGCCGCCCAGCCTCTATGGTCGCGATGTCTTCGGCGAATGAGTTATATTGACTCCTTCTTATGAGCAATAACTCCGCTAATTTTATATGGTTCGGTGCGAGTTCAACATTTGTGCCTCTTTTGAGTAGCTTGGCTTTAAATATCTCAGCGGCGAGCAAAACGGTGGCAGCGACGCGAACTAATCGACTGTATTTTGAAAATCGTTCTAATTCGGGTAAGTAATCGCTAACGTTACGCTTAATGATTACGTGAACTTGTTTTAATATTCTTTCTTCCCCTGAAGGGGGTAACGATGTTTCATTTAGTTTGTCCTGCGACCACGTCGTGGGTTCGTTGCTTATAAACGCGGGTCCGGTAAACCACCTGTGTTTCGAATTAAAATTGGCAGGTATGCCCTTGGTTGCGTCGTTCGCGACGTTATCTGAGCTGGGTACCCATCGCCAATTGGTTGGCGAGGTTAGGCTTTCGATTTCAGCCAATCGGTGTGCGACAAACGACTTGAACGTGCGCGGGTCTGATTTAATCCAAGCTAATACGGTTTTAGAGACTGACCAATAATGATATTTTAATATTTTATAATCCGACTCGCGTCTGACCGATTCAGCTAATCGACTGCCTAACACTGCGGCTTGAAGTTCTAACCGGGGAATCGATATTGGTTTTAACGGAGCTACTTTGGCCTTGCCTGTTACCAATCGCGACGTCTTAGTGCCGTCCGTTTTTGCACTTACGAAATATACAGCAGCGGAATACACCTTTTCACTCGCGTCACAGAAAATGTTTAGCTCCCCTTCTCCAGATGGCGTGGCAGGTATGTACCTATCTATTTCTAACTTTTTTAACAGCTGTAAGTTATTTATAAGTGATAACCATGTCACGTGATGCTCGGTTGTGATGGGGTCGTCCCAATCTATCCCACTACGCCATATTTCCTGTATAAGACATTTGCCTATCATCGTGATAGGCGAAACTAAACCTAGCGGGTCGAATACCGACATTACTGCGCTGGTTACCTGACGCTTGGTAGGTAGTGTGTCACCTCTAATTACACTCGTGGGTGTGTTTCTAAGATTGACATTGAAACCTAACGTGTCGCGTGTGTGATTCCAAATAAGACCTAATGTTCTCTCCGAATCACTTTTACCTAGCGTGGTTGTGTCGCTTCTACGCGTATCAGTGACGTCGCTAATTGCCTCGGGCTCGTTCGAGGCCCACCCGCGTAACTCGAAGGATGCGTTTCTATGTACATTGCACATGTCATTTACCATTGATTTTGCCTCGCTTTCGGAGTTGAACGCGCCTAAGTAGTCGTCCATATAAAAGTTACGTACTGTAGCCTTCGCGACCTCGGGATGTTGATGACTGTGATTTTCTGCGTTTTTATTTTTAACATAGATGGCCGTGCATGGTGATGATGCCGCCCCGAATATTAACGACGTCATCCGATACTCTTGCGGCGGCCCCTCTCTGTTCTCGCCCCTCCATAAAAATCGTAAGCTGTCACGGTCCTCCTGTATAATTTTTACTTGTAAAAACATTTCTTTTATGTCGGCTACGACAGCAATACGACCCTCTCTAAACCTAATTAATACGCCGAATAACGACTGTAGTAAGTCAGGGCCTGCTAATAACGCGTCGTTTAGGCTGTTCCCCCCGCATTTGGCTGCTGCGTCGAACACTAACCTTATTTTGCCCTTCTGAGGGTGTACGACAGCGAAATGCGGCAAGTACCAGCTGCGTGGCGACGTGGCTGGTGCGACTACTTTTTCAGCGTAGCCTGCTTCTATAAGATTGTTTATCTGCTTACTATATTCGGTTTTTAGGTTTTCATTTTTATCTAATTTATTTTCTAAGCTATATAGACGACTGAGGGCTTGTTTTTTATTGTTTGGCATCTCCTCAGTGTCCGTTCTCCAGAGTAAGCCCGCTTCGTACCTATTGCTATCGTCCGTTTTTTTACAAGTCTTATCTAGAATAGCTAGGGCTCGCTGATCCGGGTCGGATGTCGGTCGGCGTGCCTCTATTCCTAGAGATTCTATGCTGAAAAAATTTCTTATGAGCTCTAATGCGGGGTCATTGGTTTGTGTGGGCCGTACGTGATTAATTATCGCGACAGTATTACCGGGCCGTTCGTTGCGACCATGCAACACCCACCCTAATTTAGTTAAAGATGCTACGGGCTGGTTTTTATTACCGACGCGCAATTGCCTGGACGTAATTAAGTGCCAGTTGTCTTGGCCTATCAATATGGTCGGTTGCCCCTGTTCGTAACATAGTTCGTCCTCTATCTCCTTTAGGTGGTTGCACTGTTGCACTAACTCTCTGATCACCTTTTGTGGCGATAAATTTAAGTTCTCTATTGTGCTCGCATTTATAGTTTCTAAGTTTCTGTTATATAAACCGCGAATGGACAATTTCACGTGACATGATTCTGTGTCGTTTATTTGATTACCCCCTACCCCTTCTAACGTCAAGAGCCGTCCGCGCCCCCTGGGAACTATCGAATCTGCCATGCCCCTTTCGATCAATGTCATAGTTGATCCTTCATCTAACAAGGCGTATGTGCTAGTTGTTCCTATTGGACCGTTTATCTCGACCGGCACTATCTTTAAGTAGGTGTTAGACGCATGTACGTGATTTATTGAACTTACGTTACCGTGGTTGACTGTCGGTTTATTATCGCTACCGTGTAACATTTTATGGTGTGACGCTTCACACCCGTTTACCCCGCATGGTACGTATTTGCATTTAACCGGCCGCCTGTGTGACTTGCCAAGGCATCGAAAACACAGCCTGTTGCGCTTGGCCGTGTCCCATCTTTCGCTCACGGCTAATTTAGCAAAGTCTGCACATTCTTTGACATTGTGATTACCGGAACACATCGTGCATGTGTCATTTGATTCAGCCGATAACTCGACTACCGGTCGTGATGGGTGAGGTTTCGATGTCTGCCCTTTTTTGAACGGTTTATTTATGGCTGCTATCGTTTTACGCGGCGAATTGTTAATGTTTTCCGATCGGTCACACGAGCTGTCGCTGCTATCGTCGCGGTGCCGTATGTGGCGACGATTCCGATCGTGGACCGTGTTCACCGCGCGTGTCTTTATTTTATTAACCTTTCGGTCATCCCGTGCTATTTCGTATTCAAACATCGCGCCGCACTGGTCTGCCATATCGTTTAAAAACCTAGATAGCAGTTCTAACTCCGGTGCTTCGGTGCGCTTCGATTTAAATTCGTACCATTTATATTTTAAAATAATACTTAGCTTTTCTACAACTCTACTTACTATCTCAGGCGAGTAGAGATATTGCGGCTGATTAAGTGATTTTATTGCTGCTACTGTGTTAGATATTTTGCTCGCGAAACTACCTATATTGTGCCCGTCTTCAGTCATGCGAGGCATGCGTTTTATATTTTCTAATTCGGAAAGTATTAATAATTCCGGCTTTCCGTAACGCCTTTCTAACGTGTCCATGACTTCATATGGGTCTGACACTGTAAATAGTAATGCTCTAACCGTTTCGCGAGCCGCGCCTCTTAACGCTTTGCGTAACCTGGCTACGTTTTGTACGTCAGTAAACATGCTTACTGTGTCGTTAAATACGGATTTGAAAGCCATCCACTCTGAAATCGCCCCGTCGAAATGAGGTAGCTCGTGGATGTATTTCGGTGCCGTAGAGTCCGATTTACCTAAATTTACCGCTTGAACAATCGCGTTGGCCAGCATCGCCATGTCGCTACTATTGTTGTTAGTAAACGTCACGTCTTTACCAATGCGCGATTCGTGGTTGTTCGTGTTAGGTGGCCGTGCGTTTGGCCCCGAGGGTCGTGCTTTATCTAATATTGCCGGTCTATCGTTTACATACTGCTCCGAAATCCAACCTTCAACACGCGACTCTTCTACTCTGGACGGCGGTTCAGCGTCGTTGGAGTTTTCTAGCTCTATTCTGGCTATTTCCAAACGACTTAAGGCAGCTGCGGCTGCCGCCCTAGCCTGTGCTAATGTGGAATTATGTAACTCTAATTCGGCTTTTAAAATAGATAATCGACTATTCAACCTGTCCTCGGGGACATTTACTACTGTGCCCGGCGTACTCCTATCTTGCGTATTTAATTCGTCTACTTGAACGGACCTATTTTCGATTACTGCTCCCGTCACGTTGCTATGCGTGCCACTGTCACCGTTTGTTTGCTCTGTGCCCGTGCCCTTACTCCACGTACTTGTTTCTGTTGAACTCGTCTGCCCCGACGTCGGCGTGACGTCTGTGGTAGGCGTGGATTTGCCTGAACGTAATATACGTGAGTTTTCCATTGCGCGCGAGGGTCCCTAATCCTACTAATTACTTAATTTTAACACTTTCACTTTTACTTAGAGTTTCTACCCTACCTACCTAACGGGTCTGGCCGGACTCCTACCGCGGTGATGCCGGACCAGGGATGGAAACTAATGAGGAAAGGAAGGTGGATACCTCCCGGTAGAGGGCGCGGGCGTTCACGGGTGCATCAAAGTGCGGTGGGAATATTCCACACTTATCGTTGCGTACCAACCTGTGGCCCCAGAACGTAACCGCACCTTGCCGGCGGGTTCTATACTACCTGAGAGTACGGTCTTGATGGCAGTTAACACCGCAAGGTTGCCACGTACTTGTGATGTTTGCTTCCAAGTAATTAGCAGTGGTTATGTATGACCAACAACTAACACTCGCGCGTTCTTGTTTCTTTCTTGCTTTCCAACGTGGAAAAATGGAAACTTCTTGCTTTCTTGACGCGGAGAGATGTTAACTTCTTGCTTCAGGCTTGTCGCAGGGATCCGGAACTCGAAGGACCATTAAACGGAATGGGATCCGCAACTCGTTCGACCATTAAACGAAATGGGAGCTTACTGCAGGGCTCCGTATCGTTTAAGAGTAGATTTCTTCTTGACAATAGGATGTTGAAGTTAAATGAAACTATTGTTTGTATAAAAAACAAGAGCAGCTTGTGAAGTGTAGCTTGTTGAGGCAGTGTAGAGATGTCAGTTGGGCTGGATGCAGAGCGAACGATGAGCGCGTGACGAGTGATGAGCAGGTAATAATTTGGGTCACTCACAGCACGCCTTTTATTTCGTTCGGTCAGTTGCACAACTCGTGCAAGCGCCCGTGAGGCGCATATGCTCCATTTGACCAATGAACAGACAGGAAGGAGGTGTGCGGGATGTTGTTTAGTATGACTTATAATTTATTTCACAATATTACATTTTCGTACAACAAATCTTTGCAAACACAATATAAGACATACAGCAAATCTTTATAAACAACTACTTGTAAGTATTTAACAAACATTATAAAACACACAACACTTTACATAGGCATACAAACATTAATTATGTATTTGACAAACACTATAAAGATATACAATAGATCTTTATTTGGCAATAACTACTACAAATACATAGGTGACAATCACTATAAAGATATACAATAACTCTTTATAGGTAAACATAGCATTAATAAGCTTACGTACAATTGTAAGCTTACGTGACTAAAACTTAAATAACTACATCGTCTTAAGGGACATTCAACATTAATAATGTCTTAAATCTAGACTTGTTATTTACAGTATCCCTGACGATAACACCAGTGTACGCGGATAAATCATTTCGGGAGTGCTTTTTCTTCTGACTTGCTTAACAAATATCCATATTTTAGGCTAGCTGAGTAATAAAGCGTAATGCTAGATAGCCTATACTATTCCACATGAATCTGGCTATAATAAACAAAAAGAATTTTTCAAATCGGACTGGTAGTTCCAGAGATTAGCGCGTTTAAACAAACAAAAAAACAAAAAACTCTTCCGCTTTATTATATTAGTATCATCATCATCATTCATCACTACAGCCTTTCATAAGTCCACTGCTGAACATAGGCCTCCCCCAAGGAATGCCACAAAGCACGGTCCAGAGCCACCTGCATCCATCGACTTCCTGCATGTCTTACCAGGTCGTCACTCCATCTCGTGGGGGGTCGCCCTACACTTCGCCTACCGGTACGAGGCTGCCACTCGAGAACCTTTCTTCCCCATCGGTTGTCGGTTCTTCGAGCTATATGGCCGGCCCACTGCCACTTCAGCTTACTAATCCGTTGGGCTATGTCGGTTACTCTGGTTCTACTGCGGATATACTCATTCCTAAGTTTATCACGCAGAGAAACTCCGAGCATAGCCCTCGGAGTATTAGTATAGATAAAAAAAAATATTTTGAGGATTTATTGAAATCAAAAATTAGTGGGAAATATCAATTGCGCTGGCAATTTAATTTTACTAACGGGTGAAATGTAAGTTCGTTTGTCACTGCAGATTTATAAAAAAAATATGATATATCTAGGGGCAACGTGTTAAAAAAACAAAAAACCCGGGTTGCCCGCATAAAAACTTAAGTCGAGCGCTCTGCTCCTGTATCACCAAAGGCAAATCGATCTACTGACCTATAAATGAATGGAAATGAATGGTAGTTAATTAATTATAGCACCTATCCACCGATTATGAATTCTTTGCAATGAATATTATGTCTTATAGTTTGTTTGTAATGTCAAAATCACAGCTTTTTACTAAATTATGCCTATGAAAGTATATGCGGTATTTATAACAAAAACTCAATTTTTTAAATTTTTGTCTGTCTGTTTTTTTCGTCTAATCTCCGAAGCGGCTGAACCGATTTTGACGGGACTTTTACTGGCATATAGCTAATGTTTAAAGGAGTAACTTAGGCTAATTTTATTTTAGAAAAAGATTTAGGGTTCCGCACAAAAAACTTAAAACCAAATTACACGCGGGTGAAGTCGCGGGGTACAACTAGTATTATATAAATATTTTTTCTACATACGTCCATGGTTTCATACGAGTATATATCATTATTTCTATTTGTTTCCCGACAACTTGGCAAGATGTTTGGTTTGTTCATGACTGTTATATTATTATCGTACAGCATATTATTTTCATTTTTCATCCATATTATTCTATACTAGATGTTACCCGCGACTTTGCCCGCGCGTAATTTATTACGATTGGATTTCATTGGATTTAATTTTTTGAGCGGAGCCCAAAGATGTTTTAAAACATCTTTGGCGGAGCCCTAATTCTTTTTCTAAAATAAAAGTAGCCTAAATAACTCCTTATAACATAAGATGTCTGCCAGTGAAAGTCCCATCAAAATCAGTCCAGCCGTTTCGGAGCTTAGCCGGAACAAACAGACAGTCAGAAAGACAGACAGACAGTTATAAGTGCCGTACATATTGCATACCTTAAGCGGAAGCGCAAGGTGTGTTCTACTATCGCCTAAAAATTAAGATTCCAACATTTTATCGAATAAAATCGTATCTAGCAATCATATTATACATATAAATGATATAAAAAGCACATTGTTAGAAAGATAAATGATTGTTGAACTTATTAATATTTTTTTTAAATCGATTAATTGCTATTTTTAAATAAAAAAAAGGGTTTTAGTGGCTTATGGTGTGGATTTATCATGTCCCTGTGGCTTGTAAACACAATAACTTTTGAAAATATTAATTGTTTAACTCAATCTATTTTTTAATCTCTTCATCTATCATGTGGGAAGCCACTGAATGTAAATGGCAGTGTAGTTTTGTTTTGTTTAGCTATAATTATTTTTTTTCGGCTCCAAAATGGCGAAATTTTCGTTGATTTGTTAGCCTCGTATACAAAAATATTTCTCTAAATGGTTGTTGTTGTTGTTTTTATTATTCGCTCGAGAGAGCAGGCAAAGGAACTATGCCATACAGCCTTGTCTTCATGTATAATTTTCCTTCATATTTCACTGCTTCACAATATGTTGATGCGTCACATTGTGCAGCCTTGGGAGATTTTGACGGTAACTTGAGCCAGCAGGCAGCTGACAGTTGGCGATGGTATCTAAAGGCGCCTATGCAAACAAACAGCTTATCTTGAGATTCCATCACCATCAGAGCACTTGTTTCACAGTTTCCATTAATAGTTCACGCAGCAAGCCGCCGCCGGTCGAGTTCCCGCCAAAACTCTTTCTCTAAATGGGAAGCTACAGCCACAGAGTAGTAATGAGTAGTTTAGTTTGGCTCACAGAGTACATTATATATAGGGAATAATGTAAAATAAATAAATTATACTAAAAATTTAATTACAAATTTGTTTTGTAACAAAATAGTAAGTTAGCAAGGTTCGATTGTATTTTTTAAACTATTCATTAATTTGTTTGATCCTTAATTGGCCAAGCATGGCTAAATTTAAAAAAGCGACATCTACTGCAACATGGACAAACTGTCATGACATAATAATACCTCTAAGAAAAATTATAGTATGGACTGTATGCCACTGGTTTGGTAGTGTTTCTATATAGTTTGTGCTGGTTTTTTGTTTTTTTTTTCTCTGTGGTTTGGCTTCAGTCGCCTTCGTGAGTGGACATTGTTTCGGTTGTTTGCAGCGGCTCAAAAAGATCGCTGTACAAATACACAATATTCTAATAACCAAATTTCTTAAATACTTAATTATAATAATAATAAGACATTTTTTTATTACAATATTTAAAAGCACAGAATAAATAATAGTAGTACGTACTAAAAGCAAGTAGTATAATTTTTTTTGTCATGGGTGACATTTTCATGGTTTTCGAGTGTTGAAGCCGATAGTTCTGTCGAAATGTAAATCCAAGATGGCGGCCGAAGTAGGTACCAATTTTTTCATCATGGGTGTCATTTTCATGGTTTTCGAGGGTGTTGAAGCTGATAGTGCTGTCGAAATGTAAATACAAGATGGCGGCTGAATTAGGTACCAATTTTTTCATCATGGGTGTCATTTTCATGGTTTCCGAGGGTGTTGAAGCCGATAGTGTTGTCGAAATGTAAATCCAAGATGGCGGCTGCAAAATATATCAATTTTTTCATCTTGGGTGTCATTTTCATGGTTTTCGAGGGTGTTGAAGCCGATAGTGCTGTCGAAATGTAAATCCAAGATGGCGGCTGCAACAGGTATCAATTTTTTCATCATGGGTGTAATTTTCATGGTTTTCGAGGGTGTTGAAGCCGATAGTGCTGTCGAAATGTAAATCCAAGATGGCGGCTGCAATAGATATAAATTTTTTCATCTTGGGTGTCATTTTCATGGTTTTCGATAGAGTTGAAGCCGATAGTGCTGTCTAAATGTAAATCCAAGATGGCGGCTGCAATAGGTATCAATTTTTTCATCATGGGTGTCATTTTCATGGTTTTCGAGAGAATTGAAGCCGATAGGGTTGTCGAAATGTAAATCTAAGGTGGCGACTGCAATGGGTATTAATTTTTTCATTATGGGTGTCATTTTCATGAGTTTCGAGGATGTTGAAGCCGATAGTGCTGTCGAAATGTAAATCCAAGATGGCAGCTGAAGTAGGTACCAATTTTTTCATCTTGGGTGTCATTTTCATGGTTTTCGAGAATGTTGAAGCCGATAGTGCTGTCGAAATGTAAATCCAAGATGGCGGCTGAAGTAGGTACCAATTTTTTCATCTTGGGTGTCATTTTCATGGTTTTCGAGAGAGTTGAAGCCGATAGTGCTGTCGAAATGTAAATCCAAGATGGCGGCTGCAATAGGTATCAATTTTTTCATCATGGGTGTCAATTTCATAGTTTTCGAGAGAGTTGACTCCGATAGGGTTGTCGAAATGTAAATCCAAGACGGCGGCTGAAGTGGGTGCCAATTTTTTCATCTTGGGTGTCATTTTCATTGTTTTCGAGAGAGTTGAAGCCGATAGTGCTGTCGAAATGTAAATCCAAGATGGCGGCTGCAATAGGTATCAATTTTTTCATCACGGGTGTCATTTTCATGGTTTTCGACTATGTTGAAGCCGATAGTGCTGTCGAAATGTATTTAAACTACTTTAAAAATTCCGTATAATCATGTTATACGTAATTTTTTTAATGCGCTTAAGGTATGCCCAATTGGATTTACCAATATATTTTCATATACATTTAGTAAAAAGCTAGTATTTTGACATTACAAACAGACACTTCGACTTTATTTATTTGTATAGATTTTACACGTGGTAGAGCCATGCTACAGCTATTATTATTATAGTTGTAGCACGAATGGCTCGGCTCGACCAGGGAAGGACCACGCTCTCACAGAATACCAGCGTAAAATAGCGGCTTAACACTGCTGTGTTTCGTATGGTGAGTGTAGAGAACCAGAGACCCTTTTTACTGGAAACGAGGCATTCCATCTTAGTCCTCACGGGTGACGAGATGTCTATGGGCCACAGCAACCACTTACCAGCAGATGGACTTTGTGTTCGTTTGTCTTCTTTATCTTATAAAAAAAAAGATTTACAATTAGTTGTAAATGGTGGTTATGTCAATGGTAGCCTTCGTATGTATATCGGTAAATAATTAAGGAGTCTTCACAAACCACCTAAGGTGGCCAGGTCACTGACGACGGCTCCGTGGCGCAGTGACTTAGCAATGAGTTGCTGCGCTGGGGGGCGCGGGTCCGAATCCCGCACGGTACAAGTATTTGTGTGGCCTACAAATAATTGCTCCGAGTCTGGATGTTTGTCCTTGTGCAATTTGTGTTTGTGAACTGCCTCCACGATACAGGAGAAAATCCTAGAGTGGGGGTAACGTTTTAAAAAAAACAAAACAAAACACCGGTGGCCAAACCTTTTTTGATTTGGGGCAAGAAATGGAAGATTATTTTACGTGGTAGAGCCACGCTGCAGCTATATTATGGTTATAGTACGAATGGGTCGGCTCAACCGTGATAGGACCACGTTCTCACAGAATACCGGCGTAAAATAGCAGTTTCATGCTGCTGTGTTTTGTATTGTGAGTGTAGAGAACCGGAGATCCTTTTTACTGAAAACAAGGCATTCATAGTTCTTGTTCGCGCAAAAGCGCTAATGTCAATAATGGACGTCAGAGGGCGCGTCCGCCTCGGCCTCGGACGCGCGAGGAAAAATGGGAGTCCAATTCATCGCGTCGAAAGATAAACACGCGTTCTTTGTCGGGAAGTCGGAAGCGGAATATGATAGGCGCGTATAGTAAATATACCACTGGGAATTGTAACGCGCATTCCTGTTTTGTCAACTTCACCCCGGGACTTAGTGTCTAATTCAGAATCTGTATAAGTGGATTCGACCGTATTAGTTACTAGTGCGGTATTTGATATTCTAGAAATAACGGTGACCTTTGATCCGTACGTTCTGTGTTCATTTCGCGAGTCAAGCGTTATAACAAACGAGAGTTAGTGGCTTCTGTAAGGTAGTTAATCGTACGACAGAGTTAAAGAACTGTCATCGTAGAAAACGAAGAAAGTGACTGCGGAAGGAGACCGTAGTTTGGAGAGGTGCTGAGGGCCGAACTGCTGCAGAGGATAACGGTCTAATAAGGTCAATAACACTACCTGCCACACCCAAATACACATCACTGACCCTTACTTTCCTAGCACTATACATCCACACGCGACCTAACCGAATCCTGAGGGACCAGTCGCCTTGGATAGAGGTAAGTAAGCTCCCCTTATAGAAAACAACACTCCCCCCTGATCGTTTAATGTAATTAGAAACTTAAACCTTGGCCTGTAGCAGGCCCGACCAGCATCTGCTTGTAGGTTCTCCGTCTATGGGCCCGCGGGGGACCCTACTCCTGTTATAAGCAGCTGTTGACCGTAACAGTTCTCATGTGTGACAACGCATCTACAATTTAATTCTTAATCGAAGATTGATGTAGATGTCTATGGCCTACAATGTCCACTTACCACCAGGTGGACTGTGTGCTCGTTTGTCATCCCATTCTACAAAAAAAACAGACCTGCATGTATAAGTAAATAAAATATTTCGAAGATTTATTGAAGTCAACAATTACTGAGAAATATCAATTGCGATTGTACAACCATGCGTGTTGCCAGTGATGACCTATGGATTTGAGACGTGGTCCTTCACTGCTGGCCGTATGAGGATGCTCAAGGTCGCTAAGGGAGCTATCGAGAGGGCTATTCTCGAGGTTTCTCTGCGTGATAGACTTAAAAACGAGGATATCCGCAGTAGAACTAGAGTAACCATCATACCCCAACGGATTAGTAAGCTGAAGTCGTATTAGGCCGGCCATATAGCTCTAAGAACCGACAACCGATGGGAAAGAAAGGTTCTTCAGTGGCAGCCTCGTACTGGTATGCGAAGTGTAGGGCGTCCCCCCACTAGATGGAGTGACGACCTGGTAAGATATGCAGGAAGTCAATGAATGCAGGCGGCTCAGGATCATGCTTTGTTGCATTTCTTGGGGGAGGCCTATGTTAGCAGTGGACTTGTGAAGGGCTGTAATGACGAATAATCAATTAATTGCGCTGGTAATTTTTTTTATAGAATAAGGTAGACGTACGTGCAAACAGTTCATCTGATAGATGCTGTATCTACCCTCAGTTAAGGACTAGGATGGAATGCCTTATATCCAGAAAAATGGTCTCCGGTTCTCTGCACTCACCATACGTAACACAGCGGTGTTAATAGTTGACAATATTAAGTATTATAAAGCCTCGTGTACATTTAGCATAAGTTCTATAACTGTAACACAACTTGTTGTGTTTAATAAATTCTCTGCAGTTCTCTGGCTCTGTCCTAAAGCCTTGCCATAGCATACTGTATTCACTAAAAACCACTATCTGTTTCATTTCGTATCTCTTGCCGGTACGCGACGGTTTCTCGGCTCTAATTAATTCTACCTGTGATTGTGTATTTTATTATAACTCCCTTTATTTTTCTATATTCAATCGTCTTTTTAAACATTTTTTTGTAATAAATCATTTTACTACATCAGTACAAAATTTTACCTGCTCAAAGTTCACCAAAGTTTATTAAACTAAGTTTTTATTAAGGTAATTATAATATTATGTACTTTATGAATGATCACCTCATTCCAAGGGTTTACCCTTGGAATGAGGTGATCGCTACCAAGCTAATTTTAATTTGTTTTGTGTTGCTAATTGTGAAACATACAAGATTGTAAGCTGTTTTTCGGGTTCCGTACCTCAAAATGAAAAAACGGAACCCTTATACTACGTGGAATAGCAAAAGTCGTTTTTATCATAAAGAGCGCTCAGAGAAGATGCATGGAACTATGAAAGCGGCAGTTGTTCGTACACGACCGACATCCATGTTGAACGCGCGGTCGGCGCGGTCATACATAGCGCGCGCCAGGAGCGCGTAATCAATACGCGGCTTTAGTCCTCAAAGGTGACAACGTCTTGGTAACCCTCTTTGTTCAAATTTGGCCACAGGTGTCCGCGGACAGCAGTAACCACGTACCATCAGGTGGACTTTATTTTCGTTTGTCACTTCAAATTTATATAAAAAATATCATATATTTAACATATGGCTGTTCTGAATTCTTGGCACGACTATTATAATATTATATTTATTATTATTGATCCCAGTGTAAAATAGCAGCATAATGCTGCTGTGTTTCGCATGGTGAGTGTAGAGAACCGGAGACCCTTTTTACTTGAAACGAGGCATTCCATCTTAGTCCTCAGGGGTGACAACACATCTGCATTTTGATTCTTAATCGAGGGTAAATGTAGATGTCTATGGGCCACATCAACCACTTACCATCAGGTGGACTGTGTGCACGTTTGTCACCCTTATTCTATAAAAAAATTATAAAAATTTTTTCTACATACCTACGTCCATGGTTTCATATATTATATCATTTCTTGTATTTGTTTCCGGACAATTTAGCAAGATGTTTGGTTTGCTAATGACTGTTATATTTTATTCTAGCATAATATATTATTATTTATTTTATACTTGTGACCAGCCCTGACTTCGTCTGGGTAGGATAGGATGTTTAGATTTAAGATAATTTAAGACCTAATGATATATATACCTAAGATTTAATATTATCAATTTTTGGTTTTATCAATGTCCAAATTATTCGGATAAAATATGACTTAGATCAGTGTTGGTATTGCTCTCTATTTGTTTGGGAAGTTTCATTACAATCAGTTCGGCCATTCCCAAGATTAGTCCGGACAGACAGACAGTCAAAATTTTTGAAAAGGGTTATTCATGTCTCCATAGCATTCAAATAGCCCTCTGAGTCTAATAGAAGCCATTTATTTCGATATTACAGACATACAATTAATTTTTTTTATATGTATATATAGTAGTAAGGTATTTGGATGTCTATCTATACAAATAAATAAAATTGAAGTGTCTGTTTGTAATGTTAAAATTACAGCCTTTTACTAAATGCATATGAAAGTATATACGGTACTAATAACAAATTTTTTGAAAAATACAATTGAATAAAGGTTTTGTCTGTCTGTCTGTCTGTTTGTTCCGGCTAATCTCCGAAACGGCTGGACCAATTTTGACGGGATTTTCACAGGACTCACTGGCAGAAGCTGATGTCACAAAGAGTAACTTAGGCCATTTTTATTTTAGAAAAAGAATTCGGGTACCGCGCAAAAAAATTAAAACACCAAATAGCACGCGGGCGAAGTCGCGGAGAACAGCTTAATAGATCAATAAGGAGCTACGTCACATCATACAGTTTACCAGATTATCTAAGCCGCGGCGCCCACCTAAGCTACATGATTTCGACATGGCTTGTAGCATGATTCTGACGATGCTCTGACGTGACCACGAGTGACACTGCTTGCACCAACCTGTGCAACAACAGCATGTCGCAGAGTTCATTTTGGGCCAAAATCTCGCCTGAAGAGGATAAACATGCCCTTGCTTTGCTACAGATTTCAAACATTCAAAGTGCCAGCTGAAGATTTTGAGTACATCCCTAAGGGAAAAAATTTGATAAGTGGTGGTACTTTCAATTTTATGAAGGAATTAGAATTACATTTCGCATAGATTTGCCCTACAAGTTGCGAGAAGCATCTTGCGAGTTCCTGTTATGGTAATCGGGTCTAGGATAATCATATAAACATGATTTTTCATGAACTAAATCAATGAATTTAATATTAACACTACAAGTTTCGTGTTACGTGCCACTTCAATGCGTCACTAGTAGCAAGCTGAATGGCACGTCAGATCATTCAGCGTCACGCCACGCAAATGGGCGTTACTACATACATTCCCTTTGAATGTTGAGGCGAGTGACAAGTTACGCGTCAAATCACGCGTCAGATCACGTGTTACGTTACGTAGGTGGGCGCCGCGCTTAAGACTATCTTTTTCATTTGAAGCCAAAAAAAACGTAAGAAATTTCACTTTGCCAGAATAGCATCAACAAATCAATTTTGTTTCAAACACTTTTATAATTAATAATTATTGATTTGTGAAGTTTCTATAGTTAACTTAAGAAACTTGTTAAAAACCAATTTAACGTATTTTACACTGAGCTTGCCCCATAATTTTACCTTCGATAAATATAAAACTTGAACGACATGACAGGATTGCAAACATTTATTTCCAGTCTTCCATTCTCAGCTTCCATTTATTCTGTTCAATTTTAACTCACTATGCATGCGTCAAACCACAATTTTCGTGCGACAGCTGCGGGAATAGAATGCGATGTAAGAATGTAGCAGTGGAAAGAAAATAAATGGACGTGGTTATGCAAAAAGGATCCAACCCGAGTTTGTGTCAAAAATGTTGACTTGAAGAATAATGTTTTTGGTCTATACTATTGTGTGATGTAACAATTTTGGCAAACGTAACACAAATAAGAAGAAAAATTACAAACAGATAGAAACCATACCGATAATTTGAGAATATGATATTTGAAGTATGGATACTTCAGATATCATAAACTCAAATTAACTTATCGCGGGTTGGGTCCTTTTTGCATAACTACGTCCAAATGTTATCAGTCTTTTGCACCGATCGTGTATGTAGTGGCGGTGTAAGAATATCCAGTATCATCCCGTGGGCACATGAATGATAAATTCTGTTTATTTATTCATGTGTGGTGCGTAACGTAAAAAGCGACAGAGTTGAAACACACCAGGAGACGGGTAGCGCCGGTTTCCTAAAAACAACTTTAAATAATTAAAAATTAAAAATTTTGTACAGCCAACTTCAATATAAGCGACTTCAATATAGGTTATTTAAGAATAACTCAATAACCATTGGTCTGACCTTGATCAAATTCATATGGGACCACACGAGAACTATCAGCTTTCATATAAAAAAAGAATCATCGAAATCGGTTTGCCCAGTACAAAGCTATGAGGTAACACACATAAAAAAAAATAAAAAAAACATATACTCGAATTGAGTACCGTCTCCTTTTTGGAAGTCGGCAGAAAAAACTCCGTTGCAACTATTGTAAATATAACTCTGTTCACACACACATACACAAGAAATCACTAGCTGTTCCCCGCGACTTCGTCCGCGTGCAATTTAGGGTTTTAATTTTTTTTGCAAGGAAGCCTAATTATTTTTCTATAATAAAAGTAGCCTAAGCTACTCCTTATGACATCAGCTACATGCCAGGGAGTCCCGTCAAAATCAGTCCAACCGTTTCGGAGATTAGCCTGAACAAACAGACAGACAAAATTTTTAAAAATTGTGTTTTTGTTATAACTACCGTATATACTTTCATATACAATTAGTAAGTAAGAAGCTATTTTGACATTACAAACAGACACTTCAATTTTATTTATGTGTATAGATTAATTCCTGACATTTTGAGTGCTTTTAGCACCCACCAATATATAAAAATAAATTCAATTCAACTCGATTAAATCTGTATGTATTAGGGTGGGTGTACCAGTCCCAAACCAAGTAAGGACACATTTTCACTTCGAAATGCTCTGAACTGGTATTATTTAATTTTAACATAGAAATGTATATACAAAGTTGTTTATTGATCACTAATGTTGCAATATAGATAAATTATTTGATTCCAAATATTTAAGTTTTTTATAGATTTCATTAAATATACGAAAAACGGGAATGTGCCAATAGTAGACCACTGGAAAACTTATCAAGAAAAGGTAGCTAATAGAAAATAAAACACCATTTTGTTACACAAATTGACTTTCATATGACGACTGAAAGTTTATCTAAACTTGCAACCAATTTTAATGGCACAGGCGAAGGTAACTAATTAGAAGATGAACATGAAAATTAGAACATTAACGTTAACAACGCTTATTAGCAAACTAAAATAGAAAATTAGCTTTACACATAAATTATCGGTATCACCTATCACAGACTTTGAATTAAATAAATCAGTCTCTTCATATAGAGGTAGGCGATTTTGACAAAATCTTATCTAGAAACCGTACAATTACCAAAAGAGGATTTTTTTGCGCGGAACCCTAAAATAAAAGTAGCCTAAGTTACTCCTTATAATATCAGCTAACTGCCAGTGAGAGTCCCATCCAAATCGGTTCACAGGTTTTTCCGTGATGCGTGTTCATGCCAAAATAGCTCGCAGACGACAGATTTTCTTCAGACTTACACATTTATTATTATATTTTGGTCAATTTACACAATGTTTTTATGAATTATAGCTTATGTGTTATTCTTATATATGAGCTATTTTATTGTAATGTTTCATTAAAATGCATTCAGTAGTTTTTGCGTGAAAGAGTAACAAACATCCATACATCCTCAAAAAATTTTCACATTTATAATATTAGTAGGACTTATTGCAAAAATTTGGCCATGTCTTCAACCTTGTAGGAACCTCTGATATCTATAGAAACAGGTGCTTTTATAACTCCAATGATGCTGTCACGGTCATACAATATAATTTTATTTTTCAAGCCATTTGAAAATGGTCGCAGATGATAACATCATAGTACTGACTTCAGCGTTACATCCATCAATGTTTTTGATTTTCCCAAGGAAATAGTTGTTAAGGTGCTTGGCTACCTTTGGCTTTTGGTGGTGCCGCTTCAAGATTTTTTACGTGGTGCCATGTTACAGCTGTATTAGTAGTATAGTTGTAGCACGAATGGGTCAGTTGGACCGAGGCAGGACCACACTCTCACAGAATACCAGCGTAAAATATCAGCATAACGCTTCTGTTTCTTCAGGTGAGTGTAGAGAACCGGATATCCTTTTTATTGGAAACGAGACATTCCACCTTAGTCCTCACGGTTGACAACGCATCTGCATTTTGATTCGTAATCGAGGATAGATGTAGATGTCTATGGGCCACTACAAACACATACCATCAGTTGGACTCTGTGCTCGTTTGTCACACTTATCCTATAAAAAATCTTGTAGGAGTAGGGTAACTTCCTTTTCTTCTGGCTGTTGGATTGATAGTCTAGGTCCAAAATCAGTTAAAGATGTGCTCTCTTATTATTTGGCTAACTGTTTCCAATAAACAATCATTTTTACCGTTAACGTTAATCCACCTAGATAATACACACTTTTCTTGTAGGGTCAAGATAGTTGGTGGTCCCATTTTCGGTTGAGAATGTCTCATTTTCAGTTTGTTTATAACAGTCGGGTGAGGGATATGATATTTTCGACATATTCGCCTTATTTTAGCGTCTTTATGAATTTCATCGAGATAGTGAAACAAATTTAGCTCTGTATATTTAAATAATGTCTTTTTGGGTCTATATTCAATCTAAAACAATGAAAAAAAGTTAAAACTCTAATCTGGTGGTCATCCATAGGAACACTTTTTTACTACTGTGTACCAATAGCAAACCAGTGGTCAACAACTAGGGCACATCGCATAAAACGATTTCAATAATTGGCCTTTAAGCTCTAAATTGTCAAACAAAAGCATCGCTATGAAAAAAAAGAACAATAAAAGAAACACCATAAGCAACCAGTTGCAAACCAGTTGGTCAACAATAGAAACTCAGTACATGGTGTGTTCCAGTAGTTAACCACCTTTAAAAATACTTGATAATGTCTTTATTTAATAAAAATAACACCGCATAGCACTTAAATAAACACAAAACTTTTAAAATAATACAACTTGATGATAGTAATTAGGAAATAATAGGTAATATTAAAATATTGAACTTATCATGTCAACGTGCAAGTCTAACTGTAATGGTGGCCGAAAGGCAGTAAACGAGACACTGGTCTGAGAAAAAGAGCTAGGTACCGATATTTTTCGTTTACTTTCGCAAAAAATGATGTTTGGAAGATTGATTATAGTCTAGGCTATACATAACAAAACTATTGAATTCTTAAAAAATGCCCGCCATTTCGTAATTTATTCAATTGAACATATGAGTGGTCAAACACTGGTACCTGGTTTGGGACTGGTAGACCCACCACCCACCAATATGTAAAAATAAATTCAATTCAACTCCATTAAATCTGTATATAATATCAGGTTTTTAATTAATGTCTAGTATTCGTGTTGATATTGAAAACTGAAAATTTATTTATTATCTCACCACAAAACCATAAAAATATATTAAAACTAAAAGTTAATAGCTATTCAGCAAGAATGGTTGTAGATCGAATGAAGATGAATTTATTAAAATATTATGTAATATCAATAAAATGGTTATAATTCAATTATTGCATACCTTAAGCGCTTAAGAAAGCGCAAGGTATGTTCTACTATCGCCTAAAAATTAAGATTCCAACGTTTTATCGAATAAAATCGTATCTAGCAATCATATTATACATATAAATGATATAAAAAGCACATTGTTAGAAAGATAAATGATTGTTGAACTTATTAATATTTTTTTTAAATCGATTAATTGCTATTTTTAAATAAAAAAGGGGGTTTTAGTGGCTTATGGTGTGGATTTATCAAGTCCGGAAGGCTTGTAAACACAATAACTTTTGAAAATATCAATTTTCGTTGATTTGGTAGCCTTGTATGTAAATTAATTCTGTAAAGGGAGCTAAAGCCACAGAGTAGTTTACTCACTCACTCAGTTCGACCACAGAGTACTTTTTATATACTGGTCAGTCGCCGTCGTGAGTGGACATTGTTTCGGATGTTTGCAGCGGCTCAAAAAGATCGCTGTACAAATATTCGAATATCCAAATTTCTTAAATACCTGATTATAATAATAATAAGAGATTTTTTTATTACAATATTTTAAAAGCACAGAATAAATAATAGTAGTACGTACTAAAAGTAACTAGTATCAATTTTTTTGTCATGGGTGACATTTCATGGTTTTCGAGTGTTGAAACTGATAGGGTTGTCGAAATGTAAATCCAAGATGGCGGCCGCAATATGTATCAATTTTTTCAATATGGGTGTCATTTTCATGGTTTTCGAGGGTGCTGAAGCCAATAGTGTCGTCGAAATGTAAGTCCAAGGTGGCGGCTGCAATAGGTATAATTTTTTTCATCATGGCTGTCTTTTTCATGGTTTTCGAGAATGTTGAAGCCGATAGTGCTGTCGAAATGTAAATCCAAGATGGCGGCTGAATTAGGTACCAATGTCTTCATCATGGGTGTCATTTTCATGGTTTTCGAGGGTGTTGAAGCCGATAGTGCTGTCGAAATGTAAATCCAAGATGGCGGCTGCAATAGATATCTTTTTTTTTCATCATGGGTGTCATTCTCATGGTTTTCGAGGGTATTGAAGCCGATAGTGCTGTCGAAATGTAAATCCAAGATGGCGGCTGCAATAGATATCAATTTTTTCATCTTGGGTGTCATTTTCATGGTTATCGAGGGTGTTGAAGGGGAAAGTTCTGTCGAAATGTAAATCCAAGATGGCGGCTGCAATAGGTATAAATTTTTTCATCATGGGTGTCATTTTCATGGTTTTCGAGAGAGTTGAAGCTGATAGGGTTGTCGAAATGTAAATCCAATATGGCGGCTGCAAAAGATATCTTTTTTTTCATCATGGGTGTCATTCTCATGGTTCCCGCGGGTGTTGAAGCCGATAGTGCTGTGGAAATGTAAATCCAAGGTGGCGGCTGCAATGGGTATCAATTTTTTTTATCATGGGTGTAATTTTCATGGGTTTCGAGGGTGTTGAAGCCGATAGTGCTGTCGAAATGTAAATCCAAGATGGCGGCTGAATTAGGTACCAATTTTTCATCATGTGTGTCATTTTCATGGTTTTCGCGGGTGTTGAAGCCGATAGTGCTGTCGAAATGTAAATCCAAGATGGCGGCTACAATAGATATCAATTTTTTCATCTTGGGTGTCATTTTCATGGTTTTCGAGGGTGTTGAAGCCGATAGTGCTGTCGAAATGTAAATCCAAGGTGGCGGCTGCAATGGGTATCAATTTTTTTATCATGGGTGTCATTGTCATGGGTTTCGAGGGTGTTGAAGCCGATAGTGCTGTCGAAATGTAAATCCAAGATGGCGGCTGCAATAGATTTCAATTTTTTCATCTTGGGTGTCATTTTCATGGTTATCGCGGGTGTTGAAGCCGATAGGGTTGTCGAAATGTAAATCCAAGATGGCGGCTGCAATAGATATCTTTTTTTTCATCATGGGTGTCATTCTCATGGTTTTCGAGGGTATTGAAGCCGATAGTGCTGTCGAAATGTAAATCCAAGATGGCGGCTGCAATAGATATCAATTTTTTCATCTTGGGTGTCATTTTCATGGTTATCGAGGGTGTTGAAGGGGATAGTTCTGTCGAAATGTAAATCCAAGATGGCGGCTGCAATAGGTATAAATTTTTTCATCATGGGTGTCATTTTCATGGTTTTCGAGAGAGTTGAAGCCGATAGGGTTGTCGAAATGTAAATCCAATATGGCGGCTGCAAAAGATATCTTTTTTTTCATCATGGGTGTCATTCTCATGGTTCCCGCGGGTGTTGAAGCCGATAGTGCTGTGGAAATGTAAATCCAAGGTGGCGGCTGCAATGGGTATCAATTTTTTTTATCATGGGTGTAATTTTCATGGGTTTCGAGGGTGTTGAAGCCGATAGTGCTGTCGAAATGTAAATCCAAGATGGCGGCTGAATTAGGTACCAATTTTTCATCATGTGTGTCATTTTCATGGTTTTCGCGGGTGTTGAAGCCGATAGTGCTGTCGAAATGTAAATCCAAGATGGCGGCTACAATAGATATCAATTTTTTCATCTTGGGTGTCATTTTCATGGTTTTCGAGGGTGTTGAAGCCGATAGTGCTGTCGAAATGTAAATCCAAGGTGGCGGCTGCAATGGGTATCAATTTTTTTATCATGGGTGTCATTGTCATGGGTTTCGAGGGTGTTGAAGCCGATAGTGCTGTCGAAATGTAAATCCAAGATGGCGGCTGCAATAGATTTCAATTTTTTCATCTTGGGTGTCATTTTCATGGTTATCGCGGGTGTTGAAGCCGATAGGGTTGTCGAAATGTAAATCCAAGATGGCGGCTGCAATAGATATCTTTTTTTTCATCATGGGTGTCATTCTCATGGTTCCCGCGGGTGTGGAAGCCGATAGTGCTGTCGAAATGTAAATCCAAGGTGGCGGCTGCAATGGGTATCAATTTTTTCATCTTGGGTGTCATTTTCATGGTTATCGAGGGTGTTGAAGGGGATAGTGCTGTCGAAATGTAAATCCAAGGTGGCGGCTACAATAGGTATAAATTTTTTCATCATGGGTGTCATTTTCATGGTTTTCGAGAGAGTTGAAGCCGATAAGGTTGTCGAAATGTAAATCCAAGATGGCGGCTGCAATAGATATCTTTTTTTCATCATGGGTGTCATTTTAATGGTTTTCGCGGGTGTTGAAACCGATAGTGCTGTCGAAATGTAAATCCAAGGTGGCGGCTGCAATGGGTATCAATTTTTTTATCATGGGTGTCATTTTCATGGGTTTCGAGGGTGTTGAAGCCGATAGTGCTGTCGAAATGTAAATCCAAGATGGCCGCTGCAATAGATATCAATTTATTCATCATGGGTGTCATTCTCATGGTTGTCGCGTGTGTTGAAGCCGATAGTGCTGTCGAAATGTAAATCCAAGGTGGCAGCTGCAAGGGTTATCAATTTTTTCATGATGGGTGTCATTTTCATGGGTTTCGAGGGTGTTGAAGCCGATAGTGCTGTCGAAATGTATTTAAACTACTTTAAAAATTCCGTATAATCATGTTATACGTATTTTTTTTATGCGCTTAATGTATGCTCAAATGGTTTTGCCAATTATTTATTATATTAATTATTGATTATAATATCAATAATTGTCATAAAGTTAGAGTGATATTATTTTATGAAGATTGTCTATACGCAAACCAAAAATATAAAACTACGTATTAAGTTTAGTAATAATAATTGGAAGAACAAAATATAAAAATAATTTGTAACAAACTGACGCAGCTTCGTTCCGGCCAATTCGAGTTGCATAACTCTCGTACTGTTCGAGCTACGTGAATTTCAACACAAGTTAACCAAAAACGATTGACTTCTTTACAATATACGAGTATGTAACTTTTAACAATAGTCTGTAGGCCATAAAAACACTAACATCGTGTGGTATTCAACTCGCGGTCAGCAGTACCGCGTTCAATGAGGCCATCACTTTTTCTGCCACCAGGGCTGCGCCACTTTACAATGAGGTGAATTATTTGACAGATTTCATAGCGGGGAAGATAATTTCTTGGGAAAATGTAAAGTTTAATGTTCCTTACTATATTATTAGTTATATTTTATACTAATTACATTATAAATTAATAAACCAAACTATAAATATATCAAAAAGTAGAAAAATTTTAAATTAAGAGTTGAAAAGTGCATAAAATTAAAGATCAAACCACTGAGGCATTGTTTTGTAAATTAATATAATATTCTAGAAACTGATAAACTATTATTTAAAAATAATTTCTCAAATACATCATTGATATTGTGTAACAAAAAACTTTACTTCAGTTACAACTAGCGACATCTAGTGCGTGAAAGATTAATAGCTCTCATTACTTAGCCACTGCGCTACCGAATCGAACTATGGCTATGGTACTATAATATTTTAAATAAGTCAAATTATCGATAAACGAACATTTACTACAAACTCTTTTGCAGGGCTCGGAAACGTTATTAAAAATAACGTTTTTGAAACGTTTGGAACGGTTCCTTGTATAACATTTTGTTCGGAACAAAAACGAAATAAGAACGTAATGTGAAAACTGTTTAAAACGGTTAAAAACGTTTTATTGAACAAGAACGATTTAAAATTTCGTTCTCTTCATAAACGTTTTTATTGTGATTCCGTTCGAACATAAACGAAACAAAATGTTTTAGGTATTTAAGGCGAAAACGTTTCGAAAAATATGCCGTTATCCGAGCCCTGCTCTTTTGAATATAACAAGCATAGTAAATTTCTCGCAACTGGAGCCTATTATAAATTCTCTACGTGATCGAATTAATATACTTATCCTTTATCTACTTCAGAACACAGGCTTAATCTCGTTATGAGTTGAAAGGATATTATGCTGAGTGGCAATTTCTGAACACGTTTAGTTATAAAGCTATTATGTAGTACGTATCTATGTACAAATTATGTAACAAAGTCGCTTCCCGCGGTCTAACGTACGCTTAAATCTTATAAACTAGGCAACAGATTTTGATGCGGGTTACATCAGTAGACAGAATGATTCAAGAGAAAAGTTTATATGTATAACACATGTATTGCATGCCGAGCGCAAAGCGCATGGGTATGTTCTATTAACGCCTAAAAATCAAAATTCCACCGTTTTGTCGCATGAAATC
The DNA here is from genome assembly GCA_033319125.1 of Parnassius glacialis. NCBI lineage: Eukaryota > Metazoa > Arthropoda > Insecta > Lepidoptera > Papilionidae > Parnassius > Parnassius glacialis. The sequence continues at coordinate 26,549,971 of JAVANC010000007.1, forward strand.
GTATCCAGCAATCATATTACACATATAAATGATATAAAAAGCACATTGTTAGAAAGATAAATGATTGTTGAACTTATTAATATTTTTTTTAAATCGATTAATTGCTATTTTTAATATTTTTTTTTTAACAGTGGTAGAGCCACGCGGCAGCTTTGCTGTCGCATGGATGGGCCGGCTCGAACCGGGGTGGTACCACGACCTCACAGAAAACCAGCGTGAAGTAAAGATTTACCTCTGCGTTTCGCTTGGTGAGTGCAGGTGGCCGTAGGCCCTTTTTACTGGAAATGAGGCATTCCATCTTAGTCCTCACGGGTGACAACGCATCTACATTTTGAATTGTAATAGAGGATAGATGTAGATGTCTATGGGCCGCAGGAACCACTTACCATCAGGTGGACTGTGTGCTCGTTTGTCACCCTTATCCTATAAAAAAAAAAGTGGTTTTAGTGGCTTATGGTGTGGATTTATCATGTCCCCAAGGCTTGTAAACACTATAACTTTTGTAAATATCAATTGTTTAACTCAATCTATTTATTAATCTCTTCATCTATCATGTGGCAAGCCACTGAATGTAAATGGCAGTGTAATTTCGTTTAGTTTAGCTATAATTAATTTTTTTCGGCTCGAAAATGGCGAAATTTTCGTTGATTTGGTTGCCTCGTATAGAATTATTTCTGTAAATGGGGAGCTGCAGCCACAGAGTAGTTTACTCACTAACTCAGTTCGCCATCGCCATAGATTACTGTATATATCAGTTCGCCGCATTAGCTTGCTACATTTATATTTATTCCCCTATATATAATGTACTCTGTGATATTTATCTATGGTTCGCCGTCGTGAGTGGACATTATTTCGGTTGTTTGCAGCGGCTCAAAAAGATCGCTGTACAAATACACAATATTCGAATAACCAAATTTCTTAAATACTTTATTATAATAATAATAATAACAGATTTTTTTATTACAATATTTTAAAAGCACCGAATAAATAATAATACTACGTACTAAAAGTAAGTAGTATCAATTTTTTGTCATGGGTGAAATTTTCATGGTTTTCGAGGGTGTTGAAACCGATAGGGTTGTCGAAATGTAAATCCAAGATGGCGGCCGCAATATGTATCAATTTTTTCAATATGGGTGTCATTTTCATGGTTTTCGAGGGTGCTGAAGCCAATAGTGTCGTCGAAATGTAAATCCAAGGTGGCGGCTGCAATAGGTATAATTTTTTTCATCATGGCTGTCTTTTTCATGGTTTTCGAGAATGTTGAAGCCGACAGTGCTGTCGAAATGTAAATCCAAGATGGCGGCTGAAGTAGGTACCAATTTTTTCATCATGGGTGTCATTTTCATGGTTTTCGAGGGTGTCGAAGACGATAGTGCTGTTGAAATGTAAATCCAAGATGGCGGCTGCGATAGATATCAATTTTTTCATCTTGGGTGTAATTTTAATGGTTTTCGAGGGTGTTAAGACCGATAGTGCTGTCGAAATGTAAATCTAAGGTGGCGGCTGCAAGCGGTGTCAATTTTCTCATCATGGGTGTCATTTTCATGAGTTTCGAGGGTGTTGAAGCCGATAGTGCTGTCGAAATATAAATCCAAGATGGTGGCTGAAGTAGGTACCAATTTTTTCATCATGGGTGTCATTTTCATGGTTTGCAAGGCTGTTGAAGCCGATAGTGCTGTTGAAATGTAAATCCAAAATGGCGGCTGCAATATATATCAATTTTTTCATCATGGGTGTCATTTTCATGGGGTTCGAGGGTGTTGAAGCCGATAGTGCTGTCGAAATGTAAATCCAAGATGGCGGCTGAAGTAGGTACCAAATTTATTCATCATGGATATCATTTTCATGGTTTTCGAGGGTGTTGCAGCCGATAGTGCTGTCGAAATGTAAATCCAACATGGCGGCTGCAATAGATATCAATTTTTTCATCATGGGTGTCATTTTCATGGTTTTCGAGGGTGCTGAAGCCGATAGTGCTGTTGAAATGTAAATCCAAGATGGCGGCTGAAGTAGGTACCAAATTTTTTCATCATGGATATCATTTTCATGGTTTTCGAGGGTGTTGCAGCCGATAGTGCTGTCGAAATATAAATCCAAGATGGTGGCTGAAGTAGGTACCAATTTTTTCATCATGGGTGTCATTTTCATGGTTTGCAAGGCTGTTGAAGCCGATAGTGCTGTTGAAATGTAAATCCAAAATGGCGGCTGCAATATATATCAATTTTTTCATCATGGGTGTCATTTTCATGGGGTTCGAGGGTGTTGAAGCCGATAGTGCTGTCGAAATGTAAATCCAAGATGGCGGCTGAAGTAGGTACCAAATTTATTCATCATGGATATCATTTTCATGGTTTTCGAGGGTGTTGCAGCCGATAGTGCTGTCGAAATGTAAATCCAACATGGCGGCTGCAATAGATATCAATTTTTTCATCATGGGTGTCATTTTCATGGTTTTCGAGGGTGCTGAAGCCGATAGTGCTGTTGAAATGTAAATCCAAGATGGCGGCTGCAATAGATATCTTTTTTTCATCATGGGTGTCATTTTAATGGTTTTCGCGGGTGTTGAAACCGATAGTGCTGTCGAAATGTAAATCCAAGGTGGCGGCTGCAATGGGTATCAATTTTTTCATCATGGATATCATTTTCATGGTTTTCGAGGGTGTTGCAGCCGATAGTGCTGTCGAAATATAAATCCAAGATGGTGGCTGAAGTAGGTACCAATTTTTTCATCATGGGTGTCATTTTCATGGTTTGCAAGGCTGTTGAAGCCGATAGTGCTGTTGAAATGTAAATCCAAAATGGCGGCTGCAATATATATCAATTTTTTCATCATGGGTGTCATTTTCATGGGGTTCGAGGGTGTTGAAGCCGATAGTGCTGTCGAAATGTAAATCCAAGATGGCGGCTGAAGTAGGTACCAAATTTATTCATCATGGATATCATTTTCATGGTTTTCGAGGGTGTTGCAGCCGATAGTGCTGTCGAAATGTAAATCCAACATGGCGGCTGCAATAGATATCAATTTTTTCATCATGGGTGTCATTTTCATGGTTTTCGAGGGTGCTGAAGCCGATAGTGCTGTTGAAATGTAAATCCAAGATGGCGGCTGCAATAGATATCTTTTTTTCATCATGGGTGTCATTTTAATGGTTTTCGCGGGTGTTGAAACCGATAGTGCTGTCGAAATGTAAATCCCAGGTGGCGGCTGCAATGGGTATCAATTTTTTCATCATGGGTGTCATTTTCATGTTTTTCGAGGGTGTTGAAGCCGATAGTGCTGTCGAAATGTAAATCCAAGGTGGCGGCTGAAGTAGGTACCAATTTTTTCATCATGGGTGTCATTTTCATGGTTTTCAAGGGTGTTGAAGCCGATAGTGCTGTAGAAATGTAAAGCCAAGATGGCGGCTGCAATAGGTATAAATTTTTTCATCATGGGTGTCATTTTCATGGGTTTCGAGGGTGTTGAAGCCGATAGTGCTGTCGAAATGTATTTAAATTTACTTTAAAAAAAATCCGTTTAATCATGCTATACGTTATTTTAATGCGAAGGCATGCTCAATTGGATTTACCAATATATTTAACATATTATGACTGTTCTGAATTCTTGGCACGACTATTATAATATTATATTTATTATTATTGGTCCCAGTGTAAAATAGCAGCATAATGCTGCTGTGTTTCGCATGGTGAGTGTAGAGGACCGGAGACCCTTTTTCTGGAAACGAGGCATTCCATCTTAGTCCTCAGGGGTGACAACACATCTGCATTTTGATTCATAATCGAGGGTAAATGTAGATGTCTATGGGCCACATCAACCACTTACCATCAGGTGGACTGTGTGCACGTTTGTCACCCTTATTCTATAAAAAAATTATAAAAATTTTTTCTACATACCTACGTCCATGGTTTCATATATTATATCATTTCTTGTATTTGTTTCCGGACAATTTAGCAAGATGTTTGGTTTGCTAACGACTGTTATATTTTATTCTAGCATAATATATTATTACTTATTTTATACTTGTGACCAGCCCCGACTACGTCTGGGTAGGATAGGATGTTTAGATTTATGATAATTTAAGACATAATTATATATATACCTAATATTTAATATTATCAATTTTTGGTTTTATGAATGTCCAAATTATTCGGATAAAATATGACTTAGATTAGTCTTGGTATTGCTCTCTATTTGCTTGGGAAGTTTCATTACAATCAGTTCGGCCATTCCCAAGATTAGTCCGGACAGACAGACAGTGAAAAATTTTGAAAAGAGTTATTCATGTCTCCATATCATTCAAATTTATTTATTTTTATTTATTATTTATTTACCATATTACAAAGCATTACAAAAAAAAAAATTACTAAAAAGTCGCATACAGAAAACCACTAAGGTTTGTGATGACGCGACCAGAGTCGACGTTACATTAAGAATATTTAATATAGTTTGTAAAAAGGAAACATTACAGCCTAATTAGGACCTGAGCAAACGCATATACGCTGTTTTAAGTATTATTTTTTTTATAAATTATTCAAAAAGTACAATTTAAGTTTTTTTTTAATGTTTTTTATATTTAAGTTATCGCGGAAATCTGGGGGTAGGTTGTTTATAAGTCGTGGAACAATGTAACTTGCCGTTCGTTCCCCGTACATATTGTTTGCATGGCTCGTCTGCAGCTTGCGGCTGTTTAAGGCGCGCGTACACACGGGATGCTTAATTTCTAATTTCAACTCTTTATTAAAAAAGTGTTTTTTTAAAAGTAAATATTTGACTTGTGTATGAACTGGTAGTATATTGCAGTGCTTAAAGAGCATACTATCGTCATCATGAAATTGACGTCGAATTTTGTCTGTTACAATGTTTTTAAGGATTCTTATCTGGAGGTTATATATTTTGTTTAAATAAGTATTAAATGTACGACCATAGCTACCTAAACCATACTGTATATAAGATTCTGCCAGAGAGTTATATAACATCATCTTAACTGGGAACGGAATTCTGTTCTTCAGTATTATAATATTAGCTAAGAATTGTCTTAATTTGTTACAAACACCCTCGATGTGGTTATGCCAAGTAAACTTACTATCGATCTGCATTCCGAGATATGTCTGGGTATTGACGAGATCTATAGAGGGGCAACTGCAAGTGTTTTTACAAGTCGAGTGAAGGCAATTATGATTGTGAGCAATAATGTGCTTGGATAAAGTACACTTGATATAAGGAGACTTTATGTGTAACAGCTTGGTTTTAGAGGAGTTCAGAACCAATCCGGCATCATGACACCATTTTGCAAGCATATTAAAGTCAGACTGTAACAGGTCACATGCTATATCAGGGTCTTTATCGGCGACTAGCAAACATGTGTCATCAGCAAACTGGTAGCATGAACAGTGATTTATGTAAAAATGCATGTCGTTTACATATGATAGAAAATGGAGGGGGCCAAGCACAGATCCCTGTGCTGTGCCTTCAGTTACAGTCACTGGGTCGCTGTGTGTGTCATTTATTTTCACAGAGAATTTCCTATTTTTGAGATAATTTGTACACCATTTCAGAAGAGGTCCCCGTATTCCACAATTGTCCAACTTAGTGATGATTTTTTTATGATCAAGAGTGTCGAATGCCCGTGAAAAGTCAATAAATAGGACGAGTACATGGTTTTTGTTATTTAGATACTCGTTAATTTCATCTGTTAACTTCATCAAAAGATCATTTGAACCCTTCCCAGCTTGAAAACCAAACTGATTTTCATATATTACATTATGCGTATTGTAGAATTTATAAATTTGTTCACACACATACTTTTCTACAATTTTGTTTATTGAAGATAATAAGGTGATTGGTCGATAGTTCAGGAAATCATCCCGTCTTCCTTTCTTGTATATTGGTCTAACACATCCTGTCTTTAGTTCGTCGGGATAAATGCCAGTTTCAACACTTGTATTAATTAGATTGGCAATGGCCGAGGCCCCTTCTGTGTCCATACATTTTATATCAGAAACCCCAATATTATCAGAGCCTGGTGCCTTTTTAGAGCTAAGTTTTTTGATTATTTTATTAACCTTGTCTCGGGTTGCTTTTTGAAAGTATATACTAGAATTATTTGGCCGAGAATACTTACTGGGACTTAACAAATTCGTGTTACAGGTTTGAATTATGTTTTTTACAGCGTTATCAAATCCCATCGCAAAGTTATTTGCGATATCTTTGGTAGTCTGCCCTTCAAAGGCTTTTAAAACTGCCGCATCCACTGATGATGTTACACGCCCTAGCATTTTGTTGATTATTTGATAAACTTTTCTTGTATTTCTGAAATTCTGTTGAATATTTTGAATATAGTATCTATTTCGTTTATTCTCTAATACTTTATGAACTTTATTTCTTATTGTATTGTATTCTAATCTTAATTTAGAGTCGAGTGGATTTCGTTTCCAAGAACGGAACAGTTTGTCACGTTTTTCGCATAATCGATTGATATTATCATCAATCCATGGTAGTTTATATTGATTAGTAGTATTTAGTTTGTTAAACTTATGTTTAATAATACTCGTAGCTGCTTTTTTTGCATTTTGAAAAGCTCGTTTAATGAAATTAAAGATCTCAGCAGGTGATTTCGTAGAGTTTGTTTGAAGCCATTTTACGTTTTTTAATTCTTTGTAAAGGATATCATAATCAATGACTTGTTTTAAAACCTCCCGTGTGTCAACACTAACTGAATCGCCCATGCAAGCGATCATGATTGCTCGGTGATCTGCCAGTGTAGTATCTAACGCCGCGGCGTAGGGATTAAATGTGGGGAGACGTAAAAATATGTGGTCAATGCAGGACTTTGTGATAAGACTTAGTTTTTTTTCTATCCTAGTGTAGTCAGATATTCCACACATTAATCCGTACTCGCTGAGCATTTCTAGGTATGAGTCTGTAAGTGATGAGGCACTTTTTAGGTCAATATTGGTATCACCTATCAAGATAAGATTTCTTTTACTGTGAAACGTAGATATGCATTTGCTCAACTCCTTTACAAAAATATATCTATTTGTTTTTGGCGGCCTATATACAGCATACAAAACTATATCTTGATTTGAGTTAAGTTTAATAATACCTGTTATGTTTTCAAATGTTTAAAAAGCCCAAATAGCCCTCTGAGTCTAATAGAAGCCATTTATTTCGATATTACAGACATACAATTAATTTTTTTTATATGTATATATAGGGTAGTAAGGTATTTGGATGTCTATCTATACATAAAAATAAAATTGAAGTGTCTGTTTGTAATGTTAAAATTACAGCCTTTTACTAAATGCATATGAAAGTATATACGGTACTAATAACAAATTTTTTGAAAAATACAATTGTATAAAGGTTTTGTCTGTTTGTCTGTCTGTTTGTTCCGGCTAATCTCCGAAACGGCTGGACCAATTTTGACGGGATTTTGACAGGACTCACTGGCAGAAGCTGATGTCACAAAGAGTAACTTAGGCCACTTTTATTTTAGAAAAAGAATTCGGGTACCGCGCAAAAAAATTAAAACACCAAATAGCACGCGGGCAAAGTCGCGGAGAACAGCTAGTTTGTAATATTAATTGATCAGTAAGGAGCTACGTCACATTATACAGTTTATCAGATTATCTAAAACAAACTTTTTCATTTGAAGCTAAAAAAACGTAAGAAATTTCACTTTGCCAGAATAGCAACAACAAATCAATTTTGTTTTAAAAACTTTTATTTAATTATTGATTTGTGAAGTTGCTTTAGTTAACGTGAGAAACTTAACTTGTTAAAAACCAATTTAATTTAGGTACTATACACTACTCTTGCTCCGTAATTTTACCTTTGATAAATATAAAACTTGAACGACATGACAGGATTGCAAACATTTATTTCCAGTCTTCCATTCTCAGCTTCCATTTATTCTGTTCAATTTTAACTCACTATGCATGCGTCAAACCACAATTTTCGTGCGACAGCTGCGGGAATAGAATGCGATGTAAGAATGTAGCAGTGGAAAGAAAATAAATGGACGTGGTTATGCAAAAAGGATCCAACCCGAGTTTGTGTCAAAAATGTTGACTTTAAGAATAATGTTTGTGGTCTATACTATTGTGTGATGTAACAATTTTGGCAAACGTAACACAAATAAGAAGAAAAATTACAAACAGGTAGAAACCATTCTGATAATTTGAGTTTATGATATTTGAAGTATGGATACTTCAGATATCATAAACTCAAATTAACTTATCGCGGGTTGGGTCCTTTTTGCATAACTACGTCCAAATGTTATCAGTCTTTTGCACCGACCGTGTAGTGGCGGTGTAAGAATATCCAGTATCATCCCGTGGGCACATGAATGATAAATTCTGTTTATTTATTCACGTGTGGTAGATACGTGACGTAAAAAACGACAGAGTTGAAACACACCAGGAGACGGGTAGCGGCGGTTTCCTAAAAACAACTTATAAAAAACTGCGTGGCAACTATTGCAAATAAAACTCTGTTCACACACACATACACAAGAAATGTCTTATTGAATTTATTTTTATTTATCACTAGTTGTTCCCCGCGACTTCCCCCGCGTGCAATTAAGGGTTATAACTTTTATGCAATGAACTCTAATTATTTTTCTATAATAATCCTTATGACATCAACTATCTGCCAGTGAAAGTACCGTCAAAATCGGTCCAGCCGTTTCGGAGATTAGCCTGAACAAACAGACAGACAAAATTTTTAAAAATTGTGTTTTTGTTATAAGTACCGTATTTACTTTCATATACAATTAGTAAGTAAGAAGCTATTTTAACATTACAAACAGACACTTCAATTTTATTTATGTGTAAAGATTAATTCCTGACATTTTGAGTGCTTTTAGCAGCCACCAATATGTAAAAATAAATTCAATTCAACTCGATTAAATCTGTATGTATTAGGGTGGGTGTACCAGTCCCAAACCAGTTAAGGACACATTTTCACTTCGAAATGCTCTGAACTGGTATTATTTAATTTTAACATAGAAATGTATATACATAGTTGTTTATTGATCACTAATGTTGCAATATAGATAAATTATTTGATTCCAAATATTTAAGTTTTTTATAGATTTCATTAAATATACGAAAAACGGGAATGTGCCAATAGTTGACCACTGGAAAACTTATCAAGAAAAGGTAGCTAATTGAAAATAAAACAGCATTTTGTTACACAAATTGACTTTCATATGACGACTGAAAGTTTATCTAAACTTGCAACCAATTTTAATGGCACAGTCGAAGGTAACTAATTAGAAGACAAACATGAAAATTAGAACATTAACGTTAACAACGCTTATTAGCAAACGAAAATAGAAAATTAGCTTTACACATAAATTATCAGTATCACCTATCACAGACTTTGAATTAAATAAATCAGTCTCATCATATAGAGGTAGGCGATTTTGACAAAATCTTATCTAGAAACCGTACAATTACCAAAAGATCTAGAAAGCTTTATCTTATACTAGCTGTACCCCGCGATTTCGCCCGCGTGGAATTTTTTGTCCGGAACCCTAAAATAAAAGTAGCCTAAGTTACTCCTTATACCATCAGCTAACTGCCAGTGAGAGTCCTATTTAAATCGGTTGACAGGTTTTTCCGTGATGCGTGTTCATGCCAAAATAGCTCGCAGATGACAGATTTTCTTCAGACTTACACATTTATTATTATATTTTGGTCAATTGACACAATGTTTTTATGAATTATAACTTATGTGTTATTCTTACGTATGAGCTATTTTATTGTAATGTTTCATTAAAATGCATTCAGTAGTTTTTGCGTGAAAGAGTAACAAACATCCATACTACTCTGTGTAAAAAGTATCGGGAATATGTCAATAAAAAGACCCGCGTAAAAGAGGTCGTTCTAATTTTTTTACTGCATGTTGGTAGCACTGTACTGATTTAGCGCGCAAAGTTTGAGCGGGATCTGTCATTTAATTTGTTTTAAACTACACTTTTTGTTGGTCATAGTTTTGAGTTCTCGGCGATTTTTACAATGGAAAATATTGTTGAACAAAGAGTGTGCCTTAAATTTTGTGTTTCGAATGATATTTCATGTGGTGAATCACTAAAAATGTTGCGAAATACCTACGGCGAATCGTGTATATCGAAAACAAGGGCTTATGAATGGTATAAGGCTTTTAAAGAAGGCCGAGAAGTAGTAGTAGACTTGCCTCGTTCTGGTAGACCTACAACCGCTACGACCAAAGAAAACATCGACAAAATCAAGAAGCTAGTGCTCGAAAATCGACGTATGAATCTAAGAGAGTTGGCTAGTGAGGTGAACATATCTTTTAAGTCCGTCCACAACATTCTCATTGACATTTTAGGCATGAAACGCGTCACCGCTCGACTAGTTCCAAAAGAGCTCAATTTTGTTCAAAGAGCGCAGCGAAAGCATGTCGCTGAAGACATGGTTTCCCGAGCTTCTACGGATCCGAAGTTTATGAAACGTATAATAACTGGCGACGAGACATGGGTTTATGAGTACGACATGCAAACAAGCCAACAAGTCTTCAGAATGGCGTCTCGAAAACGAGCCGAAACCCAAAAAACCGCGGCAAAGTCGCTCCAAAATCAAGGTGATGCTGACAGTTTTTTTGACTACCGTGGTGTGGTTCACTCCGAATTCCTTCCAAAGGGAGAAACAGTAAATAAAGAATATTATTTAGGCGTCATGAAGCGTTTGCGTGAGAGTATCCGCCGAAAACGTCCAGATTTGTGGCAACACAACTCATGGATGCTGCACCATGATAATGCACCATCACACACAGCCATTATAGTGAAAGAGTTTTTAGCGAAAAATTCAACAAAAGTTCTCGACCAAGCACCGTATTCACCTGATATGGCTCCGTCTGACTTTTTTTATTTCCCAAGTTAAAATTACCACTTCGAGGAAAACGTTTTGAGTCGATAGAAGCCATAACAAAAAATTCGCTGAATGAGCTAAAGGCCATTTTTTTTATAGGATAAAGGTGACAAACGAGCACACAGTCCACCTGATGGTAAGTGGTTGCTGCGGCCCATAGACATCTACATCTATCCTCTATTACAAATCAAAATGCAGATGCGTTGTCACCCGTGAGGACTAAGATGGAATGCCTCATTTCCAGTAAAAAGGGCCTCCGGCCACCTGCACTCACCAAGCGAAACGCAGAGGTAAACCTCTACTTCACGCTGGTATTCTGTGAGGTCGTGGTACCACCCCGATTCGAGCCGGCCCATCAGTGCGACAGCAATTCTGCCGCGTGGCTCTACCACTGTTAAAATACCCCATACCGCAAATAGCCTATGAAAAATGTATGGAAGACTGGGTGAAGCGTTGGAGATGTTGTATTGCAAGCGATGGGGCCTACTTTGAAGGCGATAAAATAAATTTAGATGAATAATTTGTATTTTTTGTTTTATTGACAAATTCCCGATATTTAGTACACAGAAGGTACATCCTCACAAACTTTCACATTTATAATATTAGTAGGATTCATTGCAAAAATTTGGCCATGTCTTCAACCTTGTAGGAACCTCTGATATCTATAGAAACAGGTGCTTTTATAACTCCAATGATGCTGTCACGGTCATACAATATAATTTTCTTTTTCAAGCCATTTGAAAATGGTCGCAGATGATAACATCATAGTACTGACTTCAGCGTTACATCCATCAATGTTTTGAATTTTTCTAAGGAAATAGTTGTTAAGGTGCTTGGCTACCTTTGGCTTTTGGTGATGTCGCTTCAAGATTTTTTACGTGGAGCCATGTTACAGCTGTATTAGTAGTATAGTTGTAGCACGAATGGGTCAGTTGGACCGAGGCAGGACCATGCTCTCACAGAATACCAGCGTAAAATATCAGCATAACGCTTCTGTTTCTTCAGGTGAGTGTAGAGAACCGGATATCCTTTTTATTGGAAATGAGACATTCCACATTAGTCCTCGAGGTTGACAACGCATCTGCATTTTGATTCGTAATCGAGGATAGATGTAGATGTCTATGGGCCACAGCAAACACATACCATCAGTTGGACTCTGTGCTCGTTTGTCACACTTATCCTATAAAAAATCTTGTAGGAGTAGGGTAACTTCCTTTTCTTCTGGCTGTTGGATTGATAGTCTAGGTCCAAAATCAGTTAAAGATGTGCTCTCTTATTATTTGGCTAACTGTTTCCAATAAACAATCATTTTTACCGTTAACGTTAATCCACCTAGATAATACAAACTCTTCTTGTAGGGTCAAGATAGTTGGTGGTCCCATTTTCCGTTGAGAATGTCTCATTTTCAGTTTGTTTATAACAGTCGGGTGAGGGATATGATATTTTCGACATATTCGCCTTATTTTAGCGTCTTTATGAATTTCATCGAGATAGTGAAACAAATTTAGCTCTGTATATTTAAATAATGTCTTTTTGGGTCTATATTCAATCTAAAACAATGAAAAAAGTTAAAACTCTAATCTGGTGGTCATCCATAGGAACACTTTTTTACTACTGTGTACCAATAGCAAACCAGTGGTCAACAACTAGGGCACATCGCATAAAACGATTTCAATAATTGGCCTTTAAGCTCTAAATTGTCAAACAAAAGCATCGCTATGAAAAAAAAGAACAATAAAAGAAACACCATAAGCAACCAGTTGCAAACCAGTTGGTCAACAATAGAAACTCAGTACATGGTGTGTTCCAGTAGTTAACCACCTTTAAAAATACTTGATAATGTCTTTATTTAATAAAAATAACACCGCATAGCACTTAAATAAACACAAAACTTTTAAAATAATACAACTTGATGACAGTAATTAGGAAATAATAGATAATATTAAAATATTGAACTTATCATGTCAACGTGCAAGTCTAACTGTAATGGTGGCCGAAAGGCAGTAAACGAGACACTGCTCTGAGAAAAAGAGCTAGGTATCGATATTTTTCGTTTACTTTCGCAAAAAATGATGTTCGGAAGATTGGTTTTAGTCTAGGCTATACATAACAAAACTATTGAATTCTTAAAAAATGCCCGCCATTTCGTAATTTATTCAATTGAACATATGAGTGAACCACTGGTATCTGGTTTGGGACTGGTACACCCACCACCCACCAATATGTAAAAATAAATTCAATTCAACTCGATTAAATCTGTATATAATATTAGGTTTTTAATTAATGTCTAGTATTCGTGTTGATATTGAAAACTGAAAATTTATTTATTTTCTCACCACAAAACCATAAAAATATATTAAAACTAAAAGTTAATAGCTATTCAACAAGAATGGTTGTAGATCGAATGAAGATGAATTTATTAAAATATTATGTATAATATCAATAAAATGGTTATAATTCAATTATTTATTATATTAATTATTGATTATAATATCAATAATTGTCATAAAGTTAGAGTGATATTATTTTATGAAGATTGTCTATACGCAAACCAAAAATATATAACTACGTATTAAGTTTAGTAATAATAATTGGAAGAACTAAATATAAAAATAATTTGTAACAAACTGACGCAGCTTCGTTCCGCCAATTCGAGTTGCATAACTCTAGTACTGTTCGAGCTACGTGAATTTCAACACAAGTAATAACCAAAAACGATTGACTCCTTTACAATATACCAGTAAGCTTAGAATAATTACACCTAGCCTAATACTTCTATGCCAGTAAGTAACTTATTACAATAGTTTGTAGGCCATAAAAACACTAACATCGTGTGGTATTCAACTCGCGGTCAGCAGCACCGCATTCAATGAGGCCATCACTTTTTCTGCCATCAGGGCGGCGCCACTTTACAATGAGGTGAATTATTTGACAGATGTAATGAAAATGTATAGTTTAATGTTCCTTACTATATTATTAGTTATATTTTATACTAATTAGATTATAAATTAATTTAATAAATTATAAATTAACCAAACTATAAATATATCAAAAAGTAGAAATTTTTTAAATTAAGAGTTGAAAAGTGCATAAAATTAAAGATCAAACCACTGAGGCATTGTTTTGTGTATTAATATAATATTCTAGAAACTGATAAACTATTATTTAAAAATAATTTCTCAAATACATCATTGATATTGTGTAACAAAAAACTTTACTTCAGTTACAACTAGCGACATCTAGTGAGTGAAAGATTAATAGCTCTCATTACTTAGCCACTGCGCTACCGAATCGAACTATGGCTATGGTACTATAATATCTTAAATAAGACAAATTATCGATAAACGAACATTTAATACAAACTCTTTTGCAGGGCTCGGAAACGTTATTAAAAATTAAGTTTTTAAAACGTTTGGAACGGCTCCTTGTATAGCATTTTGTTCGGAACAAAAACGAAATAAGTACGTAATGTGAAAACTGTTTAAAATGGTTAAAAACGTTTTATTGAACAAGAACGATTTAAAATTTCGTTCTCTTCACAAACGTTTTTATTATGATTCCGTTTGAACATAAACGAAACAAATAAGTTTTAGGTATTTAAAGCGAAAACGTTTCGAAAAATATGCCGTTATCCGACCCCTGCTCTTTTGAATATAACAAGCATAGTAAATTTCTCGCAACTGGAGCCTATTATAAATTCTCTACGTGATCGAATTAATATACTTATCCTTTATCTACTTCAGAACACAGGCTTAATCTCGTTATGAGTTGAAAGGATAACATTATGCTGAGTGGCAATTTCTGAACACGTTTAGTAAACCTATTATGTAGTACGTATCTACATAGTACATAACGAAGTCGCTTACAGCCGTCTGTACGCTTGTATATTCTAAAGTACACAACGGATTTTAATGCGGTTTACACTAATAGACAGAATGATTCAAGGAAAAGGTTTATATGTATAACACACATATATATTAATTCTTCTGTCTGTGTGTTTGTGACTGAACTCCTCCTAAACGGTTGGACCGTTGTATGTGATTAAGTTGATTATAGGATGGTTTAGATTCACAATTGGACCTGGTAGGTGGCGTTGTTATCGAGATCCAGAAATCAACCGTGCAAAGCCGGGCTGATCGCTGGTATTTTATAATTACATTCTATTGGGTATATAACCGCAATAGAGAGTAGAGTAACCGACAAAGCCCAACGGTCAGTAAGCCGAAGTGACATTAAGCCGTATGAAATACAGCTCAAAGAACCGACAACCGGTGGAGAAGAAAGTCTTCGGAGTCCCTTAGAGTTGGTCTGGCCCGGTAAGCGAAGTGTGTTGAGATGCAGGATGTCGATGGGTACAGGTGGGTCATGATTGTGTTTTGCGGCATTCCTTGGAGAACGCCTATGTTCGATATTAGACTCGTGAAGCGCTGTAATGACTGTCGAACGGCTGTCGTAAACACGATTGCTGATAACGAGGTCCCAGATTCGAAGCCCGGGACGGGCCAAAATCTGTGACCGGGATTTGATTGGTTGGACTATTTTGTATTTTATATGTTTAATAAAGCGTTAAATACCGTACTAGAAAAAGTTTTGTGCGTGACGCTGAGGCTGTATAACGGCTGCAGCACGGAATGATCGGCTCCACCGGGAAAGGACTAGATTCCAAGTTTTCATCTTTTACTTCCAATTAAAATTTACCAAACTTTACTAGGTGATAGCAGTCTTTTTCTCCCTAGGGGTTGGGTAGCAACCACCCTCTCACCTATTTTTGTGGGTGTGCTACTTTGTTCCAAACTGAAGAGTTTGAAGCTGGTTGCATGTCTCTGTGGACTGCAGTGGGTAAGAAAACTAAAGAAAATAATTAAAAATTAAAAATTTTATACAACCGACTTCGATATGAATTATTAAAACTAATTCAAAAGCTATTGGTCTAACCTTGATCAAATTCATATGGGACCACATGTGAAGCACTAGCTTTTAATTAAAAAACGAATCATCGAAATCGGTTCACCCAGTAAAAAGTTATGACGTAATACACATAAAAACAAAAAAAAAAAACGTTTTAAAAAAAACATACAGTCGAATTGAGTACCGTCTCCTTTAAGTCGGTAGATAAGTAAAATCTAAAATCAATTTTATAAAAAAAAAAACTCCGAAGTTAGTTAAATTACGAAAATATAAATACAAGATTCACTATTGATTACTGTTGTATAAAATATAGAACTTTTTTTATAGAATAGGGTGACAAACGAGCACACAGTCCACCTGATTGTAAGTGGTTGCTGTGGCCCATAGACATCTACATCTATACTCGTTTGCGAATCAAAATGCAGATGCGTTGTCACCCGTTACGACTAAGATGGAATGCCTCTTTTCCAATAAAAAGGGTCTCCGGTTCTCTACACTCACCATACGAAACACATCAGTTTTAAACTGCTATTTTACGCTGGTATTCTGTGAGAGCGTGGTTCTTCCCCGGTCGAGCCGACCCATTCGTGCTACAACTATACTACTAATATAGCTGCAGCATGGCTCTACCACGTATAAATTTAGATATATTTGAAAACAATTATAGAAGTCTTTGGGTAGCTAGGTGAATCAAAGTTTGGTATCTAAACCTTATTTCTTATTTATTACAAGCTTTTATTTAACTTGCAATGTTTGTATGTTTGTATTTGAGTAAAATCTTGCAACTGAATTTTCTCAACTTCTTTTCTCATTTTCAACCGATTGAGTTACTTTTGCATACACGATTAGTTTCGATGACGATGCACAGTTAACTAAGTGACTTCATTCTAAATTCAATATGGCGGACCGCCTAATATGGCAGACTATTAGTTATAGATGAATCAAAAGGCAACTAGTCATTTTACATGCTATAGGAAGCCGGTAAGCCGAATATTACATTCAATGCTAAGCCGCTATGCCACGGAGCCGTCTATTGAAACACCAAAGTTCAATGTTACGAGGGGAGAACACAAAAAGGCGTTACTTTTTAACTTTCCCAATCGTTCAATTTGAATAAAGTACTACAAAACACTTTTTTTTATATAGAATAAGGTTGGTAAACGACCAAGGTCCGCCTGATGGTAAGTAGACGCAACTATTGACATCATTTATACTCAATTAATAATTAAATTGCAGGTATATTATGCGTTATTACCCCTAAGAACTAAGATGGAATGTTTCGTTTCCAGTAAAAACGGCTCTCTGCTTCTCTACACTCAATATACGATACAGCATTACGCTGGTATTCTGTGAGAGCGTGGTCCTTCCTCAGTCTAGCCGATCCATTCGTGCTACATGTTACAATTATTATAAAATAGTTGGAGCATGGCTCCACTACATTAATTTTGTCGTTATTCAGTACAGGCACAGATTAAAAAAATAGCACAGGTAAAGGTGATTTAGCAGTGAGTTTGCAGTATGTCACATAGTGGCGGGCGGTGTTGATGTAGATTATGTATTTACTAGATACTAATGCGTTTCATGATTTTTTTTATAACATAAAGTGGTTTCTAAGAAGTCTTATTTAATTTAATATTAATAGTAGTTTGTTAATATTAACAGTGGTAGAGCCACGCGGCAGCTTTTGCTGTCGCATGGATGGGCCGGCTCGAACCGGGGTGGTACCACGAGCTCACAGAATACCAGCGTGAAGTAGAAGTTTACCTCTGCGATTCGATTGGTGAGTGCAGGTGGCCGGAGACCCTTTTTACTGGAAATGAGGCATTCCATCTTAGTCCTCACGGGTGACAACGCATCTGCATTTTGATTCGCAAACGAGGATAGATGTAGATGTCTATGGGCCGCAGCAACCACTTACCATCAGGTGGACTGTGTGCTCGTTTGTCACCTATATGCTATAAAAAAAAATGATTTTCAACTTTTATAACTTTTATTGCTATTAAAAATATAAAGGCGCTTTCATATTTTTTTTATCCCTTGATAGACAAAGGGCATAATGTACCATACAGCCTATATCGATTTTATACTTTGTGATTAAATTCGTGTAACTGCTCTCTCAGAATCTCCCTGACCATCATCATCATCAACATAATAGGTGGTGGAGCTATGCTGCAGCTATGTAGTTGTAGCACTAATGGATCGGCTCGAGCAGGGAAGACCAGCGTAAAATAGCAGGTCAATGCTGCTGTGTTTCCTACAGTGAGTGAAGAGATCCGGAGACCCATTTTACTTGAAACGAGGCATTCCATCTTAGTCCACAGGGGTGACAATGTATCTGTATTTTGATTCTTAATCGACGATAAATGTAAATGTCTGTGACCCACAGCATCTACTTACCATCAGGTGGACTGCGTGCTGGTTTATCACCTTAGAGTATACCTACATAAGAAAGTTTGTATCCTCTACAATACAGCTCGCTGAAACGTTACCGCTACCGCTAAACGTTACCGTTCCTACTCGTATTACAGTCTATCAAATTTCACTGCTGAACTTAGGGATCCCCATAAATTGTCGATTAAGGAGGATTTTTGCCATAGTTGCCACGCTTTGTTATTAGAAGGGGCTTTCCCCCCCACCTTCTTGTCACAGGTGGTCACACTTGTGAAACACCCTCCCCCCCCCGTCCCTTGTCACACAATATGACATTTTGTTGCCCCCCTCTTAACGTGTGATGTAATTTATAGATGGCCCCAAAGACGCTGCTGCTCATCTCCTGGTTTGATTCCCTCTGTCGTCTCTGACGACACCCACGGGATGATAAAGGATAGTGGATGGTGGTTTCATAATTTTAAAAAAAATCGGTTTTGCTGGCGAGAACGAATCCGGTTTGGTTGGTTTGTTCTGTGAAATTTACTTATTAAGTGGCGAAGCTTGCGAAGTCACTTATTGATTTCACGATGTCTGTCCGTCTGTCCGTCTGTCCGTCTGTCCGTCCGTCTGTCCGTCTGTCCCACGATTATATCGAGAAAGGTTTCGAATTTTCAAATTCTGTTTTCAGCAATCGATTAGTGATCACCCAGGCATCTGAACCTCCTATTTTGAAACCGATTGCTCAACGGCAACCGTTAGAAACCGCTACAAAGCCGATTGCTTCGCCACTTTGCTATGCTGTTAGCTTGCTAGGTTTATTTTTTTTTAGTTTCTAAACTTTAGCAGATATAAGTGGTGGCCTGTTGTCGGCAATGGGAAAAGGCTGCAACTATAGTTTACTATTATAATTTAAAAAATATAATATTATGATTAATCTACAAATTAATAAGTACTTTAAAGAATATTTATTGAAATGTCTCATATTATGTACTTTCATTAAAAAAAACTACACAAGGTAGAAGAATGTTGTCAGAATTTAGTTGAAGAATCAACTTATCGCAGTGCTTAGAATATTATTATTCTAAGTCGCAGTGTAGGTACCTATTCATAGTTGGTCTGAGATCCTTAGACAGGGTAAATAAATGCAACATTAATTTTAAATAATACAAGTTAAATAATACTTTACAAAATATTTAAAGGGTGAGAGGCTGATTTTTCAAATACAGATAAAAATTATGCATGAACAACATAAATTATAAATTGACCTTTGATTATACATATTATATCTGTCACAGGTAGTAGGTATGTAACATGAATGAAATTTAAAGTTTTAAAGTAAAACTGGTGAAACTATTGAACTATATTTTATTCCTGCAACTGTATCTTTTTTTAATTTGTTTATGTTGTAAGAATTTTATCCAAAACTTTAATAACTTTTTTTTCAATTTGAAAGAAAGAAAAAGAAATTAAACGTATTTTCAAAAATAATGAGCTGCGAAATTTCAAATTAATGAAGACTTTAAAACTTAAAATTTCTCACAAATTCTAGTTGACTCCGGACTTCTTGCAATGTAAATATCTCATTTATCAGATTTTTCAAGAATGTCTTAATAACTTAAAAACAGCGCCACCTATTGGATGAAATATGAACTATGGTATCGTCAAACAAAATATTATGACCTCAAATTGACAGAGTCAAGGCGTACAGACGTTACATCAATACAAAATAAACGTAGGAACGCTTATATGCGTTAGTATATATTAAATTATAAAGATTAAAAATAATATAAGCAACCAATTAAAGTCTTTTATAAACTTATGATTAATTAAGAAATCGCTCAATAGATAGCGCTACGGTACATTTAAAAGGCGCTATGGTTTTGCTTTTGTAAAATTGGTAAGTATGTTCTGCGTGCTTACCTAAGCATTCCCCGGTCGAGCCGACCTATTTTAAGATTTTTGAACGTCCACGTTAGTATTGCTACAAACAACGGGCGGTATTATTATATTAAGAGTGGGTAAAGGTCGTAGATTCTCAACTCAATGTCACATCGAAACTTTATAATATAAGCATGGGCGTTTTCCGATTTTGGCTGCAATGGTTACATAACTGATATTTAGTTTTCATATCGTTATTGAAAACCGTTTTCAAATATCGATATCAGTAGTAATGGTTTACAACCAAAACATAACCTAAAATCAGGGGTATGAAAGTCCTCAGTAGCTTGTTTTACGTTGATACTAGTGCCATCTCACAGTAAAAGTACTATTTTTCCCGATATTTTTAGATAATCTATTAAAAGATGGCGCCACTGTGGGTATTTATTACTTATACCGAAGCCTAAATCATGCTAGCAAAGTTTTGAAATACGTCGGAGTATATATATAGAATAATTCTTTGTAAATTAAAAAAGCAATTCACACCATGATTTTCTCAAACAAACTTAATAAATATTTATTTATTTACTTAAAACAAAATAGTTCATACTTAAATTGAATTGATTTCCTTTTAATTTTATTGAAATATGTACGAAATAATACTGAACCTAGGTGATAGCGCCCTCTAGTGTAACTTTCAGTAATTAATAATCCCTACGCCATCTATAAAAGCGCAGAAGAAACTTTCCTCGTTTCGTCACCTAATTATTTTTCAGAGTGGCTTATCTATGCCTGAAAACTATAGAAGGAATGCACCATTTATTTTACGAATTACTTCGATTATTTTGGTTTAGAAGTCAGAGGCTCTAATATAATCTTAGATGTTATATTTAGACATGTACGTTAATATATAATTTATGATTGTTATGCAGTAATATAGTATTATAAATGTCTAAAATTACATTCTTTCTATTCTCATTTATGTCTATAATATTTATACCCATATTTTTTTAAAGTGAGACGTAGGATCAGTTTGATTTCGAAGTCTATAATTAAACTGTATTCATAAGGTGTAAACATAATTTATATATATATATATATATATATATATATATATATATATATATATATATATATATATATATAAAATTATTATAGGTACATAGTTTATTTATTATTATTATTATATTAATAATCATTATTTTTCTAATGATTATTTAAGTTGGCGATTTACCTTCATATACTTAACTAGGCTTAGGACTGACAGAAAAGTTTTAAAACAAATGTACAAAATGCAAACAAATATTACAAATAAATGCACAAACGCAACGTCAAAAATTAATAATTTTACAGATAGTTTCATAGTGAACGGCACACGCCACCAATGTCAAGTGCGTAATTGTTACGTTTGAAAAAAAATCAAATTCTAACTTTCACATAAACAAAAGTTGCCTAAACCAAATATGGGATGAAACAAATCTAAGTCTAGTGCCTAATGTCCTAAAGATCATTTAAATCTGACAACTCACAACTACAGAAACTGAAAAAATTAGGCAATTTTAACCATTTAAAATTCGACCTTATTGTTAGGACTTTTATAATTATATTTCACTACGTGCACCGTTTTATGATAACAACCAAAACATTGCAACGAAATCCATATTCGCTTCATCTCTTTCATACGTATTTATGATACTGTCGCTAGAACGAGAAACAACGAATATCAAAGGACATCGGTTAGTTTTGGTTTTGGGCCGTTTTCGGTTTTTGGCATATCGTTACAGTCTGCGTTTTACGTTTCGTACGTTGGTTAGTTGATTTTGGGTTTTGGTTGGATATGTGATAACGGTTATGTTCTTAGGTTTATCGATATGATATGATATTTGATAACATAACGTTATTAGTTACGTTTTGATATATCGGTCTCACGCCTAATATAATAGTCTTGGGCATAGTCGGTCGTCATTGGAAGTAGACGTGGGTCGTTAGTCGTTACGTCATTTTCAAGAAACGTAACGAAACCAGTGACTTGGTCGGCGTCACCTGTTTCAAAACTAGTGATTTTTGTAACTGGCTATTTTTATTCGGCTACTGTGATTGTTTGCATAAATACCACCACCAACTATACAGTTACACACGAAACGAAAATAAATTTCATCACTATCTAATACCCCATTTACACTCTCGCGCGAGCGACGAGGCGAGTCGCGAGGCGAGCCACGAGGTGCGAGTGTAAACGCCAGCTCGTGGCTCGCCTCGCAGCTCCTCGCCACTCGCGGCGCTCGCGTCGGAGGCGGTTTTTTGGGCACGAGGCAAAGGGCCTCGCGAGCGACGCGAGCGTGGTGTTTACACTCTCGCTCTCGTTTCAGTTTGTTTACGGCGCCCTTCCGTGCAGGTTGTGTTGTTTTGTTGGGTTTACACGTTCGACTTCAATTTAAAGATGGAACATACTTGCAAAATTTAATACCAGGGCTTCTAAGTACGAGTATGGAAAAATACCAGGGTCGAAAACCAGGTTTTAAAAATACTTGAAAGTATTTGTTAGTGTCAATATATTATATATGAATGCCTAATTTGATTCGGGCAAAAATTTATACTAAACGTTTGTAATTTTTTTGTTAACGAAATGAAATCTTTCCTTCCTACTTTTTGGCTTAGGACTCATAATTAATAAAAGTTTTAAAACTGTCTATAATTCAATATACACGCGAAATATCTATTTAAAAATTAGGTCACGGTCAGTAGGTTACGTAATCAGTTCACCATAACAATTGTATTTACAAAAAATCGAAACAAAATTTTTACTTCCTCAAATATAAACATAATTCTTATTACTTACTTCTTACATGACGTGACCAGTCGCGGTGTCAAAGTTTGAAAATACTTGCATAGGAATTCGACCCGCTTTCCTTGTTAGGCTATTATGATTAAGGAGCAAAGTCGTATAAATAAAAAAAACTACTTTGAAGTTCAAAGTATTTTTCATTCACAAATACGATTGAGTTTCTTATTACTATTGAGATATGGATAATTTTCCTATGCAAGTATTTTCATACTTGCAAGTATTTTCATACTTGCAAGTATTTTTTGCTCGTACCAGGGCGCAGTACTTTGAAGCTGGTAGCGTAAATACGTCTCATCTTTACTTGAATTAAAAATGGACTGGTCGCAAGAAGAAACGCTGCAGTTCTTGGAACTCTATCAGACTGAGCGAATAATTTGGGATCCAAAACATATTATGCATATAAATACCCAAAAAGTAAATGATGCGTGGTATAGAATTTCCGAGGTTATGTGCAGACCGCTAGCAGAGCTCAAAGTAAAAAAGAATGCGCTCATTACCTTTCATCAACACCTACGAAGAAAAAAGCAATCTATGAAATCTTTGAAAAAATCTATGACATTTATTAATTTCCTTCTTTTTAAAATGGTCAAGCATCGATAAATATTTATTAAGACAAGAGTTGATGCCTCTATGATTTTTTTTAATTTCCTTCTTTTTAAAATGGTCAAGCATCGATAAATATTTATTAAGGCAAGAGTTGATGCCGCTATTATTTCGACGTCTTCCATCGTTGCTGGTTCAACGCAAACTGAACGCATCGCGAGAGTGTAAACAGGCACTCGTTACATCGCAACAACACGCGAACTGCGAGGCGAGGTACGAGGCGAGGCGCGAGGCGAGAGTCTAAATGGGGTATAAGTGTTTGTAGCTATACAGTTAGATCAATAAATTAACTTCCCTTCATACTTTATTTAAGCTCAGAAATGATTGCATTAAATGTATTTATGATAGATTTGTATTTACTATGAAACTAAGATTTTCATAAAATTATTAATGCAGGGGTATTTACAAGTCAATTTGATTGTATATACAATGATTATTGATATTCACAGTTTATTTAAACTTGTACAATCCACACTAATTATATTTATATAATAACAAAGAAACGTTACAGTAAATGTACATAAAATACCAAAATAACATATAAATGTTAATTTTTACAAGATAGTATTCAAAATTATACACAAGTACAACGATGAACTAAAACAAACTAAATTATTTTACTTAAATTCAATGTGACTATCGCTTCCCGGAATCGCAAACCATTGAAATTATTTACAAACAAAGATCACTCTTTTTATATTGTCTATATCTATAGTTTTACGTATGAAAATTAAACGTACAATAATACTGTTACATACGCTGTTTTGTTTATTGTTCTATGCCACATGTGCGCTTTGCGCTTGACCGACCGACAGTCGACTCTCGCAACAATCACAGTAAACAGTAATAACGCATTTACAAAAATCACTACTTGTAATGTGACTCGAAACTAGTGATTCGGTTACATTCCGCGTAGCCAGTTATTGTAACTAGTGACGTGAAATAACTCCCACGTCTAATTAATAAGAACAGAATTCCGTTCCCAGTTAAGATGATGTTATATAACTCTCTGGCAGAATCTTATATACAGTATGGTTTAGGTAGCTATGGTCGTACATTTAATACTTATTTAAACAAAATATATAACCTCCAGATAAGAATCCTTAAAAACATTGTAACAGACAAAATTCGACGTCAATTTCATGATGACGATAGTATGCTCTTTAAGCACTGCAATATACTACCAGTTCATACACAAGTCAAATATTTACTTTTAAAAAAACACTTTTTTAATGAAGAGTTGAAATTAGAAATTAAGCATCCCGTGTGTACGCGCGCCTTAAACAGCCGCAAGCTGCAGACGAGCCATGCAAACAATATGTACGGGGAACGAACGGCAAGTTACATTGTTCCACGACTTATAAACAACCTACCCCCAGATTTTCGCGATAACTTAAATATAAAAAACATTAAAAAAAAACTTAAATTGTACTTTTTGAATAATTTATAAAAAAAAAAAAATACTTAATACAGCGTATATGCGTTTGCTCAGGTCCTAATTAGGCTGTAATGTTTCCTTTTTACAAACTATATTAAATATACTTAATGTAACGTCGACTCTGGTCGCGTCATCACAAACCTTAGTGGTTTTCTGTATGCGACTTTTTAGTAATTTTTTTTTTGTAATGCTTTGTAATATGGTAAATAAATAATAATAATAATAATAATAATAATAAATTGGGAGCGCTCAATTTAGTTCGTATTTCCATAGCGAACTAGTTCGTTCATTTAGTTCGTTAGTTCTTTTTTAATTTTTCAGTAGATCTAATTAAAAAGAATGAGTTTATTGAATGTCTGTAAATAAAAATTAATTGAATTTACTTTAAAAAAATATTAATGGTTTAATTAGTATGTTTTTTTTTTTTTATAATTTATTTATTTCATAAACAGTAAGAAGTATAACAATTAATAAGGTGTAAACATAAACTCTTTTGAGTTTTACCGTACACCCCAAGCCGTCGTTACACATTAATATAGACTAAAACTATTTATTACTATATTTGCTACACACTTCATACATACATACTTAAGTAACAATCATAAGACAGCTACACATTTTATAAACACAATGAGGGTATATCACACGATACGGTTACGTAAAAACCTTTTATGGACGTTCCTATGCAGCGCTGTCTTCATTTTTTGCTACTTTTTATTCTACAGAATGTTTTTTAGCATTACGGTTTGAAGAGCTATGGTATAAAGTATGGTTCGTGATTATTATTATATAGTGTTGTTAGTTTATATTTACTATGTATATGTATTTTATGTATTTGTTTTGTAAGTGGATAATTTTGTTTTCATATTATATTATATATAAATATAATTATACATAAATATATACACATACACATATACATGTATATATGTATATACATACATATATACACATATACACACATACTTACACACATATATATATATATACATACACACACATACATATATATATATATATATATATATATATACATATACATACATATACACACACATATATATTAATATTTTAGTGTTTATATTATATAAATGCTTACGTGTATTTATAAATTGCTATTATGAAGATAGATATAATTATGTACAAATGTATAAGTTAGTGTATATTGTTGTGTAAGTAATGTTTAAAAATTATAATGTATGTTCTATGTATTTTTTGTTTATTATTTGTAGAAAATATTGTTTCAAAATGTTTTTTAGATTTTTATGTGTTATTTTTTCTCTAATAGAATTAGGTATAAGGTTAATTAGGTAAGGTATTATGTAATTTAATCGTCTTTTACCATACAGGTTATTATAAGAAGGTAGTTGTAGTCTGAGATTATCTTGTCTACGGATTGAATAATTTTTGTGTAGTTTTTGTAGATTTTCAGTAAAATAATATTGTGATAAAAGAGTTAGTTCTACTTTTTCATGAATTGGTAAAATTTTACAAAATGCAAAGAGCTTACGGTAATCTTTAAAGGTATCTTTTATTTTTATAGGAACTATTTTTTTTATTATACGTAGCTGGAGTGAAAAAATATTATCTAGGTGTGTTTTAGAGGTTCTACCATAACTGGACAACCCATAGGAAATTATAGACTCAGCCAGGGACTTATAGAGTAGTAGAAGTGTTTTATAAGGAATTTTTGGTTTAATAATTGAGAATTTGGCTAATATTGCCCTTAGTTTGTCACTCACATGGTTAATATGCTCCTTCCAGTTAAGCCTATCGTCGATTATAAGTCCAAGGTATGTATATTTACTTACTTGTTCTATTGTATCACAGTTACATTGCAGAGTATTATTTGATTGTTTTAGATGTAGACATTGATGGTTGTGTGCTTTAAGTTTTAATCTAAAAGTGCTTCTGTTTTTACTAGAGCTGATGTAAATTAGTTTGGTTTTATTGGAATTAAGTACAAGTCCAACATCATGAGACCATTTCACTAATATGTCAAAATCGCTTTGAAGTCGAGTAAGGGCATCTTCGATGTTTCTCCCTGTGGCAACTAAACATGTATCGTCCGCAAACTGGTACAGTTCACACTGTTTTATTGCGTTTGAGAGATTATTTACGTAGGTAAGGTAATGTAAGGGTCCTAAGACGGAGCCTTGGGCAGTACCTTCGGTTGCTAAAACTGAGAAACTATCTGCATTACTGACCCTAACTTGATAACTTCTATCATGTAAGTAGTTTTCGCACCAAGTTAGTAGATTGCCTCTGACCCCACTGTCGTTTAAGCTTTGTAGAAGCTTGTCATGTCTGAGAGTATCAAATGCCCTACTATAGTCAACGAAGACTACCAATATATGCTCTTTATTATCTAAGTGGTTATAAATACTGTCAGTGAAAGTGGATAGTAGTTGAGTCGTGCTTTTCTGTGGTTGAAATCCGTATTGGTTGCAAGTTAGTATGCTATTATTGGCATAAAAGTGTTGTATTTGAGTTCCTACATATTTTTCTACAACTTTATTGATCGTAGGCAATATGGTTATTGGTCTATAGTTGAGGTAGTCCGCCTGGCTACCTTTTTTATGAATTGGTCTCACAATGCCGGTCTTTAGTAATTTTGGGTATTTGCCAGTGAGAATGCATGCGTTTATAAGTTTAGCAATAGTTAATGAAATTTTGTCACATATCTTTTTTATATCGATGGCTCTTATCCTATCTACTCCGGGAGCTTTGTTACTATCAAGAGATTTTAGTATTTTTGTTATTGATTTGGGTTCTGCAGACCTAAATCTCATACTCACGTTTGCTGATAATGCATAGGTTTTTTTGTCGAGCAATGGTTCGGGACATTTTGATATTATTTGTTTGACACTATTATTGAATGTGACAGCGAATTTATTTGCAACGTCTTTCGATGAGTTGTTATTGCTGCCAAAAGAGCGTTCTAAGCCTTCATCTATAGACGATTTTATTCTACCTGTTAATCTGTTTAAGATAGACCACAAATTTTTTGTATTATTTTTGTTGGATATTATTTCTGACTTAGTTTTTTTGTTTTTAGTTTTCTTAATCAATGCATTGGCATTATTTCTAGCTTTATTGTATTTTAGTTTTAGAATCATATTATTTGTATTTTTTATCCATTGAAGAAATAAATTATCCCTATACTCACAGGCTTTGATGATTTTATTATTTATCCAGTCGTTATTAATTCGCGTACTTTTAGTATTAATTTTGATTGAATATTCTGATTTTTTATAGCATTCTGTAAATTTTGTATAAATATAGTTGTAAATATTTATAGGACAGGTCATGTGGTAAGTGGGCGTCCAATCTATTTGTTCTAACAGTGAATTCAATTTATTATTATTTAAACGTATTTTATATATTGGGACACCCTGTGTTTGTGGTCCGACGCAGGCTATTATAACCGCCCGATGGTCGGCCAGTGTCGTACCGATTGCCGCTGTGTATAGGTCTTGTGTACGGGATCGTGCGTAAATGTGGTCTATGCAGGTTTTACTTAGCTTTCCATTATTTAGTTCGATCCTTGTATGTGCTGTGATCCCGCACAAAAGACCTAGGCTGTGTAACGTGTTGTTGTATTTATGTTTTGCAGGATTGTCTAATTTCAGGTTAATGTTTGTATCGCCTAGTAAGTATAAATCTGTATCACAAGAGTAATTGTCGATTAAGTTCAGGAGTTCGTCAATAAAAAGGTTTTTACTCGAGCTGGGAGGGCGATATATGGCACATATATTCGTAATGTAATTTGAGTTAGTGGTGATTTTAAGTAATATGTTTTCGAAGTGTTCTGTTTTTATAGTTTTTACGTTGCATTTGTGTTTGTTACTGACGTAAATGATTATACCGCCACCCCTTCTAGTTTTTCTTAACGCAGTAAACATTTGATAGCCATTGATATGAAACAAACAGCTAGTATTATCCATTACATTAACTTCAGTTAAAATTACGACATCAATAGGTTTATTTGACGTTAGTATACATTGTTCAAGTGCTGTGAAATTTTTAATTAGAGATCTGATATTAAAATGAATGCACAATAAATTAACATGATGATTAGGAATATCGTTTAGAAATTGATTTATATTTAGACAGTCCGATATCTCACAAATTTCATCTAACATAATTCACGTTATAAAATGAGCTTAGACCTTACGGCTAGGTATATGGATAGGTACAAATTTAAGAAAGCTTAGTTAGAACATTTAGGTCATGCAGGGTTTTCAATGTGTAAATTTTTGAGCTGTCATCCTTACGTGCTTTTACATATCCCTTCTTAAACCATACATACTTATAATTCTGGTTGTTTTTTAACTCCTTCTTCGCCTGCCACAATATAATTTTATTATTTTTTGTCATTGCTTCTCTGATGTACACGACACTATTGCTGTTCATTTCTGTAGGATAGATATCTGCTACGGTAGTCTTAGTGGATTTTGCTGCTGATATCCATTTCTCTTGTGAAAGCTCGTCTTGAAATTCTACCTTTATGTTCCCCGGATGGTCTTTTTTTCCAGGAAGTCTTCGAATACTTTTTATTCCTTCGAGGGGCAGTTGGAGTTTCAGAGCGATGCTATCCACCAGGTTTTTGACATTTTCTGTGGGCTGGCAGGGAAGGTTTGATATTTCTATGCAATTTTTAAGTTTTTCTTGCTCTATTTCTTGTAGTTGCTGTTCAAGAGCACCTACCCGCGTTTTCAAATTGTTGTTCTTATTAGTAAGCTCTATATTTTTTCGTTCTAGAACTTTAATGGTTTGTTTAAATGCATCTATACACTCGACCACTTCTTCTAGCTTAGCACTATGAAACTGTAGAGACTCGTTTAGTTCCCGCATTTCACTTTTTATTGCTTTTTCAACTTCCTTACTTATTGAACTCAGCAAGTTTTTGGAGTTTATTAAGACGCGTTTATCATCTTCTTCATCGTCTTCTTCCGGGATTACAATAGAAGAGTTCCGTCTCGGTGATTCCTGCTGGCAATCAAGGCAAGTCCACTCCAGGCTGGAGGCCGCTTTCAGTGCTGCGATTTGTTTGTTTGTCAGGCCACTACATTTCGTGTTAAGATGCACAATTTTTTCACACTTACTACACTCCAATCCGGGAAGAGATTTTGTAAATGATTTTTTACAAATATCACATTTGGACATTGTGGGTACTTTGAAATAATCCGATTTACTCATTACAAAAGCGTGTAGCACTTACGACTGACGACCGACGACTTGTAATATACAACATAATATATAATAAATGCAAGATCCTTATCAAGTAATATTTGATGATATGG
The DNA here is from genome assembly GCA_033319125.1 of Parnassius glacialis. Classification (NCBI taxonomy): domain Eukaryota; kingdom Metazoa; phylum Arthropoda; class Insecta; order Lepidoptera; family Papilionidae; genus Parnassius; species Parnassius glacialis. The sequence continues at coordinate 26,580,218 of JAVANC010000007.1, forward strand.
AAATTAAAGTAAAATATAATAAACAAAACTAAACATAATTTTATATTTTTGAAGTGTATGTATGAATGAAAATAACCCAACTGCAATTTATAGATTACATGTCGCTAATTAATACATAACAAGCCTCAATATAACGAATTCCTCGATTTAACGAATTTTTCGAAATCCCCTAGAACTGCATGTAATAGCTAATGCAAAATATAATTCTACATTACGAATAGATTTTATCAAACACACCTTTATAACAAACTTTTAATCATTTATCAATTATTCCAACTTAATTCCACAATAAATCATGTCCTGAGAGGTTCAGACACGTACACGACAGGCAGATGACTATTTACGTAATATTAGGATTAATAAACAAGTTTTATTACCTTGTTAAAACGAATCGTAGTTCCACCTAACCTCTATATAACAAACCTCATTATAACGAATTACTTGGTATAATAACGAATACTTTCCAATTCCATCCAGTTTCATTATATCGAGGTTGCATTGTATTCGAGTATTTAGTTAAATTAGTAGAAATAGAAAAGTAAAATTTCAATTTCGAATAAACTTACTGTAAAGTCGAATTGAGAACTATACGGTATTTATGTACTGTTTACAGCCAAATCGTTACATATTAGCAACAAAATTAAGATGGCTAAGAATAAAATTAAAATGACGTGGAGTATAATTAACAGCGAAACCGGTAATGAAAAACCTCGTAACTCAAACTATCAATTAAAAATTAACAATGAATTGACTAAATCAAATCAAGAAGTCGCAGCGGTGTTTGAGAAATATTTCACTGATATTCCTATTTTGACAACAGAGTCTTTGAATTCTTCTCCAACTGTCGCCGAGTCATTACTCAAACAGAATGTTAATATCTGTTTAAAAGAATTTAGATTTGAAAAAGTATTACCGCAAGATATTGTAAAATACTTCAAAACCATTGATGTAAAGAAAACCGCAGATTTGTGGGGGATTTCCGTGACAGTTATTGCGTCCATAATAGATTTAATTGCACCTCATCTTGCTATTATTTTTAATACTTGTATCGATTCTGGTGTGTTTCCTGATTTAATGAAGTATAGTAAAGTAATACCTTTATTTAAATCGGGTAGTACATTGGACCCCGCTAATTTTAGACCTATTTCTGTACTACCAACTCTTAGTAAAATTTTTGAAAAAATTATTTTGGATCAATTGTTAATTTTTTTTAATACAAATAAATTACTTCATAAAAACCAATTTGGATTTACAAGGGGTCGATCGACGTCTGACGCCGGCGTTGAGCTTATGAAATATATTTTTAATGCCTGGGAGAATTCACAGGATGCCTTAGGTGTTTTCTGTGATCTTTCCAAGGCTTTCGATTGTGTTCATCATGAAACATTAATCAGGAAACTACAACATTACGGTGTAAAAAATTTGGCGCTTAGACTTATTACTTCATATTTAAGTAACAGAACACAAAAAGTCGTGATAAATGGTAAAGGTTCCTCCGGATCGGTAGTATCAATGGGCGTTCCTCAGGGCTCGATTCTTGGCTCATTCCTGTTTTTAATCTATATTAATGACTTACCTTATCTTGTAGGGGACAATCACGATATAGTATTATTTGCTGACGATACCTCTTTAATTTTCAAACTCAAACGGCAGTTAATTAATTATGATGATGTAAATAATGCTCTATCGAAATTAGTACATTGGTTTAACGCCAACAATATGCTCTTGAACGGCAATAAGACAAAGTGTATTAAATTTACAATACCTAATGTAAAACATTCGAATACCAATGTGCTATTAAATGGGGAGGAGTTGAGTCTTGTGGATACCACTGTTTTTCTCGGTATTACTATTGACGCGAAACTTCAATGGGGCGCCCATATATCTAAATTAGCAAGCAGACTTAGTTCTGCAGCATATGCTGTAAGAAAGATTAGAAGTCTCACAGATGTTGAGACAGCTAGATTAGTGTATTTTAGTTACTTTCATAGCGTAATGTCTTATGGAATTTTGCTATGGGGTAATGCGACTGATATTGAAGCTATATTTGTTTTGCAAAAGAGAGCCGTTCGGGCGATTTATAACCTAAATTGTAAAGAGTCCCTCAGACAAAAATTTAAAGAAATAAACATATTAACTTTGGCATCGCAATATATTTATGAAAATCTAATGTATGTACATAAAAACATAAATAGCTTTAATAAGAATAAGGATGTGCATTCTTTAAACACTAGGAACAAACATAAGCTTGTAATACCAGTTATTAGACTCCACAGAATCAGTAATTCATTTATGGGGCAATGTATACGCTTTTACAACAAAATCCCAGAACATATTCAAAGTTTATCAATAAACAAGTTTAAAAGTTTTATTAAAGAAAAACTGTACAAAAAGGGTTATTATAATATCAAGGAATACATGAATGAAAACAACCCCTGGGAATAAGGTGATCGCCACCATGCTGTTTCTATTAAAAATCATTTAAAAACTGTATAAATGAAATTATTGTTAAGTGAAATATGTTTGAAAAAAAAAGTCCCGCTGGGTTTCTTGCTGGTTCTTCCCAGGACAGAGGTATTTTCCGAACCAGTGGTAAATAAAAAATGACTTTCAATAAGAATTATGTAATAATCAATATTGAATAAAAAAATATTCTATTCTATTCTATTCTACTATCACTTTCATATTAATATTGTGAGCTAACAATATTTGTTATTTCTTGTGAATTTTGCACTAATAAAACTTTTACTATAGACTATAAGTTATATACTTTAATAAGAAACTCTGGTAAGAACAGTAAGAGTAAAAATAAATCAGTCGGTTAGCCATGCAGCGTTACTCCATAATAGAGCGGACGCCCGAAAAATAAATATTTAAAGAACTAAGAGCTAGATTGTCGACGAACTAGTTCGCATAGTTCACCTAAAAGAGCGCTCTTCCCACCTAGGTCGTTTGCGAACTACCCAAGACTACTATATAATAAATAATGAAATTTGATATTGGATTGGATTTCGAAACACTATATTTTCTGAAACTATATATTGACGATATTATGATATGCCGTATATGAATGCAGTAATTTCGATATCAGTTTCGCGACGATTTTTGACAAAGTGGACACTGAATCGATACTTTTTCTTTTTTTTTCTGAATGTGTATGCTGTTGGCCCTGCGGCCTTCACAGCTTTTTTTTTATAGGATAAGGGTGACAAACGAGCACACAGTCCACCTGATGGTAAGTGGTTGCTGCGGCCCATAGACACCTACATCTATCCTCGTTTGCGAATCAAAATGCAGATGCGTTGCCACCCGTGAGGACTAAGATGGAATGCCTCATTTCCGGTAAAAAGGGCCTCCGGCCACCGGCAGTCACCAAGCGAAACGCAGAGGTAAACCTCTACTTCACGCTGGTATTCTGTGAGGTCGTGGTACCACCCCGGTTCGAGCCGGCCCATCCGTGCGACAGCAAAAGCTGCCGCGTGGCTCTACCACTGTTAGCTTCATCTGATTAGGCTCGTAAGTGAGGACTTACGAACTATCGAGTGCAACGACTCTGCCGTCTACTGCAGTCCCGAGGCACCCCGACCCCTGCTTTTGGAGTGAGGCTCCTCGAGCTAGGGGGGGGGGGGGGGGGGGGGCTCGATGCGATTCAAGGGCCACTCTGTACGAACCTCGGCTTGAATCACTATCGCAATTTTTGTTACCTGGTCTATAACTTAACTAATACTCATCATTAATGGACTGTTCTTCATACTTTTACCAGGCTTAGGACTGGCTGCAATATTTTCGGTTTGGAAAAAACCGAGTTTTATTGTTTTAATAATTAATTAGGTACTATGTAGATATAGAGCCGTGGTAGCTCAGATGGTTAGCGCTCGCTGTAAATTTCACAATACGCGAGTAACCCGGGTTCGATCCCCGCCGGCACCAATGAAATTGTTAATTGTAATTTTAAGTGCTGATTTACCACGTGCTCGGCGGTAAAGGAAAACATCGTGAGGAAACCTGCATGTCTGAGAAACAAAAAATAAAAAAAAATATCTCGAAGACATGTGAAGTTCGCCAACACGCATTGGGGCAGCGCGGCGGACATTTCCTTGCCCTAAAACCCACTCAGAAATGAGAGGAGGCCTGTGCCCAGCAGTGGGACGTATATAGGCTGCAACTTTACTTAATTTTATGTATATATACATACATATATACCGTCTCATTATAATAATGCAGGCGTATTTATCAGTCCAATTGCTGATCTGTATATTTTACACTCAAAGATGTTTTATGACCTATAAAACATCTTTGTTTACACTATTTACAATCGAATTTATACGAGACATTTTAAAGTTTAAAATGTACTTAGTGTACTATAATACAAAATAGGTACTTACACACACATTTTTATTTACACTTATAATGTGAGTCACAAAATTAAATTGTTTTATACCGAAATAACACAAATAAACTTTAAAACAAAATCAAATATTTAATTTCAAAATTTTCAAAACTAAGTAGGAACAACAAATAAAAGCGCTCAGCCGACTGTTTTACCTGCGTTAAACTAAAAATAGAATTTTTCAACAATACTTAAATATTCGCTCCAAATTTTTTTGCTCTTTAGTTCAAGGCCACATTTTAACAAGTGCTACAACCCAAGCTACAACATACAAGTGCATTGCGATCATTAGTGCCCTTAGATTAAGCTCAAAAGTTGAAATTTTATAACACAATCGCGCCAAAATACTAAGAGAAACCTTCAGACAGACTTTGTGCCAAATTAAAGTTAAGGTTTAGAATCGTATGTATTGTGTAGCTATTTCAGTCTCATCAACCGCGCACTCCCTCTCTACTTTGGTATAATATCTAACGGAGCTTCAGCGGCGATCGAATCTGCTCGGTATTCACTCGTCATAAGGTATAATATACGGTTTGACTTCGTATTTCGATACCACTGCAATACAATATCATAGTATAAAGAGAGGCCCTTTATACTATGACAATATCGTCGCAAATCGCGATCGGCTGTCGGGCACAAGCAATATACTTAGTGTTTCGTCCGATATATAGTTTTTGTTTAGGCCGATATCGGATATACGATATTGAATCAATATATAGTTTCAATAACTATATAGGTACGTTTTGTATCGCCCACTTCTATAATATATGTTAAGGATCGGTAACGTTGTTATCGATTATTTTCTTTTCTTAGTTCTGAAGTCTCTAAATCTCAATATTAAATTATTGTTATTTGTTATTCCATTACTATATACTTAGCATAAGTTTAAAAAGACATAATAAGCTGAAATATAGTGTAGACTGTAGACTGTAGAGATAGTTGAGACTTGAGATTCAGTATCAAAACAAAAGTTAAAGTATAATAAACAATTTCCTGTTTTTTTTAGTACATACGAATTACGAATTGTTTATAATAAGTGTTGTACCTAACCACCTATATCAAAACAAAAACATTACATTTTAGTTAAGTACATACTCTTAATAATTGTCTATTAATAACATGTTTAATGTTTATCTTTCAAAACAAATTAATAGTAAGTACCTACATGTCGGCGATACGCCAGGGTTTTCACGCTCAGAGTCCATCACAATGAAATAGCACGCCAAATATTAAGTAGTTTATTTTCGCACAATTGCTGGTACAGAACAGAACAGTTTTTACATAAATCAACCGCCTTTATAGTTTTCAATAGTTTCCTTACAAACATGGATATAGCAAATACAACTTCTTTTAAATCAAACAAATAAAATTAAGTACTACAAAATAATTCTTAAAATAGAGCTCATTATTCATAATAAATATTTAAATGAATTTAAATAACTACAAATGATTTACATTATATAAATCTTTGTTCATTTAATTTGAATAGACATTAGTTTTTCAGTCAGTAAAAATCCGGGCTCTAATACAGTTAAAAGGTGGCGCAAGCAAGATTCAAGTGAAATTAAACAAGACTTATTACATAAAATAATAAAATTTGATACAAAATAATCATATTAATTCTAATAGATATTAATCTGAACATTTACACAGTAAAATGAGTATTTTAACAATAAATGAAGCATCAAACGTCTTCAAAATGTTCAAACAGTCAAAACAGTGTCTACTAAATATCAGACCTTAATAAGTAACAATTTTATGTTTATAAATAACTATTTAAATTTAATTTGAAATTTGAGATATTTCTATACTAATATATTCACTTAAACGATAAACTAAAACAAATATCAATATTTGCCAATTATTGCCGATAGATGGCAATTTGCGCCCATATAGCAATATTTGCTAATTATTGCCGATAGATGGCGGTTTGCGCCTGTATACACAACTTTTTTGCCACCAGGGCAGCGCCACTTAAATTGAAGAATAATTTTATAGCGGGGAAGTTAATTTGTTCGCATAATGTAAAGGGTAACGTTTCCTTCTGTACTTTTAGTTATATTTTATAATACTAATTATATTAAGAATAAACAAACAAAACCACAGATGTTCATATAAGTAGAAAAAATGTAAGAGTATAAAAGTGCATAAAATTAAGATCAAACCACTGAGGCATTGTTTTGTTTATTAATTATAATAGTCTAGATACTGATAAACATTTACTTAAAATTGATTTCTCAATTAAATGACATTGTGTAACAAAAAACTTCACTTCACCTGCACAGAATAAGCAGGTTAAACTCTCTTTAAACTGTGACCAGGGGAAATATAGATGCGTTGTCGGCCTTTTAATAATTTAAAATTAATTTGTACAGCTAACTTCAATATAAATTATTAAGAGATACTGAAAAACTATTGGTCTGACCTTGATCAAATTCATATGGGACCACATGTGAAGTACTGGCTTTATAATAAAAAAGAATTATCGAAATCGGTTCACCGAGTAAAAAGTTAAGAGGTAACACACATAAAAAACATACAGTCGAATTGAGTAACGGATCCTTTTTGAAGTCGACAAAAAGTAGTAAGCTCGTTTTTTGAAGGCATTTTGTATTACACTTACACGAAGATTCCATTCATGTTTCATGAGAATTGTAAAGATTTAGGTAATTAATAAAGTTTGTATATATTATTGTAATAATCTAAGTTGATAACAATATTCTATTCGATCGTAACTGTTTGAAATATTTTCACTATTTGCATATAAATTAACAACAAAACAAAACCGTTTTTCTTTTCCGTGCGGTATTACCTACGTAATTTATTTATTTGTGGAATCGGCTCCTACTTTTAGAGATTTTTCTACACCAATACGACTTAAGGAACTTCAAGATAAGAGCCTACTCCTTTTCAAAGGCCACTGGCGTCCAAAACACTTTCTGCCACCAGATTAGCGCCACTGTGGAATGAGGTGAAATATTTGATTTCAGATTCCTGTCATGGCGGGGAAGTGAAATTGTTAGGAAAATAAAGAGGTTCATATTTCTTTCTGAAATATTTGTTATATCTTATATTATACTAGCGGTCCGCCCCGGCTTTGCACGGGTGATTTCTATATCTCGACAACAGCGCCATCTATCGGGTTCAATTGTGAATCTAAACCCTTCTAGAATCAACTAAAAACATACACAATCTCATCAAAATCGATCCAGTCTAGGTGGAGTTTAGTCACATACACACGGGCGGAAGAATTGTCTATATCTATACAAATTAAAAATAAATAAAATTGAAGTGTCTGTTTGTAATGTCGAAATAACAGCTTTTTACTATATACATATGAAAGTATATACGGTACTTATAACAAAAACACGATTGTTTAAATTTTTGTCTGTCTATCTTTCTGTATGTCTGTCTGTTTGTTCCGGCTAACCTCCGAAACGGCTGGACCGATTTTCACTAGACTCAATGGCAGATAGCTGATGTTATAAGTAACTTAGGCTACTTATGTTTTAGAAAAAGAATTAGGGTTCCGTGCAAAAATTAAAACCCATAAAATCCAATCGTAATAAATGCGCGGGCGAAGTCGCGGGGAACAGCTAGTATAATGTAAATATAAAGATATTTAGATAAAGGATAAATGAGAATGTCCCCCAAAAATATCCTATATTCTATCCGCTACGGCTTCACGACGTAATTTCTGGGTAGTAACTACAGTGCCATCTGCCGGCTCTAATCGTGAATCCAAACCATGTAGGGACCCATTCAAACACATACAAAAAGAATATTCTGGCCAAGTTTTATAGGTATAAAACATGGACGCATAAATAATTAGTATTTCGTCAAAGTTAACTTTATATTTTGACAGATTGTTTTATAAAAAAAATGGGGAAATTTTGTTTCACATGACAACCCTATGTAACACGCAAACGTACTTGAACCGTCGCCATTACAGTGCATCAGTCCTTTCTTAACAAAATTCTGTCCGCCATATTTATACGTCCTTGGTATAAAACTCGTATTTTTTTTATTAACGCCCCCGCAATCCCCCTTGCGGGTGGAATTTCATAAAATCCGTTCTTAACTGACCTCTACGCGTTGAAAGGAATATTCCTACCAAATTTCTAATCTCTAGGCCTTATAGTTATCGTGGTGAGTCAGTACATAGGTAAAAATCTCTTATATATATATAGATTGATAATTTACATTAAAAATTATATACCAAACTACGGTACCTAGTCAGGTCATAAATCCTGTCACATGTTTAATATAAAATAATTGAAACAAGTTTATTCATTATGTAACCATTTATATACCAAAATGAACTTAACAAAACATAGATTCTGATGACACTAAAGTTTATTCAAGATGACCTCCGTGATTTTGAATACAGGCCTTCAATCTGCGCGGCCAGTCGTCTATCGCAGCACGAATGAGGTCCATGTCAATATCGGCGGCTGCCTTAATCAAGGATGTCTTGAGTGACTCCAAATTGGGATGAGGCTTTGAGAACGCCTTTTCCTCCAAGTGTTGACATATCTTGTAATCAAACGGATTCAAATCTGGACTGGAGGTGGGCCAGTCTTCGTGCCGGATGAAGTCGATTTCACGCGCCGCCAGCCAGTCTTGTGTGCTCTTCGCTCTATGAGCTGGCGCCGAATCTTGTTGGAATACCCAGTGCCTGTTATTGAACATGGTATGAGAAACAGGTTCCACAAGGTTCGTCAGAACTGTATTTTAATACACAACTGCATTCGTTTTTACACCTTTCTCACAAAAATGTACCTCTGTTAAGCCCCAATAAGAAACTCCCAACCATACCATGAGCGAGGATGGAAAATGACCTCGTTGGACACGCGAAATACGGTTGCTCGCTTCTTCACTACTGTGTGCGTACACCTTATCATTTTGTTTGTTGTAGCTCTCTTCTACGGTAAAAATTTTTTCATCCGAAAAAAGAATTTCCCGATATTTTTTTCCCGCGTACCGCTTCAACAAAGCGCGGCATCTCTTCAGTCTCAGGTCCATTAGACGAGCATTCAAACGATGTCCTGTTTTTCTTCGATATGCCCGAAGCCCTAAGTCTTCATTTAACACCCATTTCACCGTGGTTCTGCTTAACCCTATCTGAAGGGCCAACAGTTTCTGCTTACGTTTGCGATTTCTTTGAATTCGCGCCTTCACAGCTTATATCACTGCTGGAGTCCTAACAGACCGAGGGCGACCACTTCTTGACCTGTCATCTACACTAGAGTCTTCATTGTATCGTTTGATGGTACGATAAACGAATCTTTTGGTTATATTAAAATTTTTCAGTATGTCAAAAATTTGAATTGGCGCGTAACCGCAACGATGCAACGCAATAACTGCAACACGGTCTTCTTTAAGCGTCCACTCCATATTTAAAAATGAGTAAAATTCTAAAAAGTATACAGTTTTATTTTCATGAACAATTCGAAATTCGAATTCAATAAAGTTTTTTGTGGCCAGCATTCTAAAAGAAAAGTTTTACTGTGTGACAATACTTATGACCTGACTGTGTATATTAATATTATTCCAGTTGGTTACCGAACCGTCTTTTTTCAATACATTTTAAAGTTTCGTTCACTGAAAATTGACAACATCATTAGCATTACCTAATGTAAGTTTTTAAGTATTTTTTAGTAAACGCGTATAGATAAAGTCGTATTTTTATTTTATTTAATTTAATATTTGAAAACAAATTTTTAGAATATAACATAATTACTAAGCCTACTAATAAAGTACGGGGATAGGGATGTGCCCTCGATGAACAGACACAAGCTACTCAAGTACTCAGTAATTAGTTCTTGGGCCGATGTATACGCTTTTACAACAAAATCCCAGAAAATATACAAAATTTGACCTGCTCATAGTTCAAAAACTATTAAACTAAGTTTGTATAAAAAGGGTTATTACAATATTAAGGCATTTATGGATGATAATAACCCATTTGTTTTGTGTGGTTAATTGTGTAACATACATGATTGTAAGCTGTAATTAAAAAAAAAGTCCCGCTGGGTTTCTTGCTGGTTCTTCCCGGGACAGAGGTTTTTTCGAACCGGTGGTAGTTAAACTAAAGAGTGACTTTCATTAAGAAACTTTTTTATTCAATATAGATTATAAATAAATCTATATCGAATTAAAAAAGAACCTTCTTCTGTTTCTGATGATCAGAACGTAGGGAATAATAAATAGATTAATAAACGCTTAAAATCCCTAAAAACGAGTTTCATTCCAATTCAACACTACACGCCCGCGTAAACATATTAAGAAATCATTTGCGATTTAACAGAAAACACCGTACCTAAGGTTTATTTATTGCCACCGACCCACCACAACTTCGCCTGGATACATTCACTTTTACAACAAAGTCCCAGAGTATTCTGTGAGAGCGTGGGAGCGTGGTCCTTCCCCGGTCGAGCGGACCAATTCTTGCTACAACTAAACTACTAATATATACAGCATGGCTCTAACGCGTTCGAATTGTAATTGTAATTTTGTAACTAAACATGAAGAGGGCCAAATCCATTAGCTGATGAAACCGATGCTATCGTTTTATTGTCTTCGTGTCGTCGAAATGGAGACAAACACCACAATAAATCAAAAGAATGTTCAACGTTATCGTTGTAGCGTGTGAGGAATGGATTAAGTTATGAAAGTATTACGGTATATCGAATTTAATATATTTTATAAGATAAGGATAAAACTAAAATTAATGTACTATGTATTATGCGTATACCGTGATTCTCCTACACAGCCGTGGCGGAATTAACACGCCATATCATTTTTTTTATAGGATAAGGGTGACAAACGAGCACACAGTCCACCTGATGGTAAGTGGTTGCTGCGGCCCATAGACAACTACATCTATCCTCTATTACAAATGAAAATGTAGATGCGTTGTCACCCGTGAGGACTAAGATAGAATGCCTCATTTCCAGCACAAAGGGCCTCTAACCACCTGCACTCACCAAGCGAAACGCAGAGGTGAACCTCTACTTCACGCTGGTTTTCTGTGAGGTCGTGGTACCACCCCGGTTCGAGCCGGCCCATCCGTGCGACAGTAAAAGCTGCTGCGTGGCTCTACCACTGTTGAAAACATCATCATCCTACAATAAATAATGTCGCCATCCCGGTGAGTCACTTAGGCATGTCATCTCTGGTTGTTCGGCGCTGAGTACTTGCACAGGCACAACCTAGTAGTCTGAAATACGGTCTCTTGGTTCGGAAACTCTCTTATGATAAGTACTTGCCGGAAGCCATGGTCGAAAAACAGCGCCAGGTTCTACTGGAACCGGGCCGTCATTACAGACAGGACTATTCTTGCGAATAAGTCTTATATTGTGCTGATGGACCGGGCACAGTCAAAGGTATTTTTGGTCGGCATTACCATTCCGTATGATGTATGATAGAACCTCGTGAAAACCGAAGTAGATAAGCGAACAAAATACCTGGACCTGGCTCACGAGGTGACCGACATGTGGGGTGGTCTGCCGAGCGAAATTATTCCTGTAGTCGTCTCTGCGGGCCAATCCCGGTCAGCCTCTCGGGTCATCTGAGGTGACTGGGACTCCGTGATGGACTGTTCCGGGCTCAAATGCAGAAGACGGTTTTCCTCGATACCGCCCGCATCATCCGCCGGTTTCTTTCCCTTTCCCCCTAACCCACGGCCGATGGCTTCCATCTGGTTGGGCTTTTATTTATTTATGTATTATTTATTTATGTTAGTATATTTATGTATGTATTTATCATTCTCTTTTATATATCTATTCAGTCTAAACACACGAGAATACTCTATAAACATCCCAATAATAATAAAAAACATGCGTGAGTGTTGCGGAACACTCGTTTGGAACGAAGTTCCTTTCATAGTATATTATTACTGATAAACGCATTATATTATTAAATATCAAATACATTTAAAAATTAACATAATTATGAGAGCCTCCAATAAAAGATCCTCCAAAAAAGTCGTGAAATGTAGCTGGAATAATTCCACTGTGACAGAGACTGATTAAATCATCATAAATTGCTTTTGTCAAGGGAAGATGGTTGGAATAGAGAGGGCATAGCTCAATCACACTATTTCTTTAGCGTCTTCGGGTATGGCAATAGTCATAGCATTAATATTTGCCAAATTGTACCGATAGTCAATTTTAGAAGGATCTTCTGCACATACCCGCATTTCTTTTATTTTGTTCCTACGTCACTTCGTATATTTTTTGAGAGTAGTTCATCTAGGTTTTTCATCCTGTTTCGCCCATCTAACCACGCTAAACAATTCCAGAGGGACAAATAAGTATATGTTAGATGAACGTTCTATTAAAGCATGATCGCTGTCACCTTCTGATTGGGTATGTCCCTTTTCGGGAAAGGTGTGTTTTATAGTAATGTTAGTAATGTTAAGTTTATGCGCAATGTAAGCATAAAACACAAACATAATGCGATTGTGGTTCTGACCTGCACAATTATCAGACGAGAATCTAAATTCTTTTGCGTCCCGTTTATGCATGTTTGTATAAAATGAGAAAGACAGCTTCAGCCTGCAGCTCTGTTAAAACCTTTCTTTCTTCTTCACTTAATTTACTAAAACACTTTTTGCGACGGCGTCATGGTGGGCCCATTTTTTTACTTGCTTCTGTTTTATCTTCTCTCGATATATATTGTTTTCTCAAATTACGTAAACACTTTCTCTTATTTATTATCTATCCACTCATTAAAATGTCTTTTTTTAATTTTCCTTTTATCTTTCCTTGATTATCGATGGCGACTGCTTGTGCTGGGACTATTATTTGAAATATCACACAGTGGACTATTGTTAATTTTTTGATACGGTAAGCAGCTACAAAGACATGTTAGTGAGGGTTGAGGTGAAATATCGAACGCTCATAAATTTTCCTTTTGCATGTTATAATATGGATAGAAATCATTATCACAATCGTCGTCCAAGTGATTGATACCACAAGTAGGGGAAGGGTGTAGTGTCTCAGGATTTGCTGTACTAGAATCTGTTGCTACCTCTAAGTTACTGTTAGAGATGTCTCCATTTATTATAGTTAACAAGTCATTTAGTTTAGAATTATTACAACTTATTGGTAATAAAGACTCTGAAACAGTTATAAAGTTTTAATTTTATTGCTTCTAAGACCCAATTTTAGAATAGACTTTTGACATACAACATTGATTTTAAGTAAAAAAAAAAGTAATTGCTACGTAAAGTATAGCATGTAATCATACAACAAAGTTTTGAATAACAACTCCCGAAGTAAAGTGTTGTATTTATTACATCCAACAATTTTTTTTATTTTAATGTAAACGTAAAAGGTTGTATGTATTACATACAACATTTTTAATGAATGCTCAACAACGTAAACTATTGTAAGTAATCTATACAACATTTTAGGTGGATATCACCACAAAAAATTAACAAACCAAATTTATGCCAATAAAATAATACAAAAAGAAGCATACTTGTGATATTTTGGAGGATTGAATCATGAAAACTGTTTAGTTCTATTTGATCTAAAGAAACATTTTTATTTTCAATGGGCCTTTCGGATTTACTATTTTGTGTAATCGAATTATTGACCAAATCACATAGTCTACGCCCTCCACTTATTATTACAGAACGTTTCATTGTTATTTATTTGAATAACTGCTAATAACGTTAGTTTATTTTTAGAGAAATTAAATGCTTCCTACATAAGCGCGACCGGTTGAGAGTCCGGCGTGGCTTGTTGTATGTGACCAATACGGGACGCGAGCGCGTTATTGTCCCCGTCCCGCATCCAGCGTATACCATTGCAACGCTCTATACAATGTTTTAGTCTGTTCTCGGTCTAAAGTTACAACAATTTACGTCTAGCAAATCCTTGAAAAAATTGTGTTTACGCTATTTTTCTACTTTGAATGCATTAAATAATGTATATTAGGATAGTTTTCAGTGTAAACGCCAAACGACATTTTTGTGGCATACAACAATTTACGTGGGAAGTATCGAGATAAATTACTAGCGTCTATTAAAATGATTATTTAAAATAAAATAATAATTCTTTCATCTTATCTCATCTTAAAATAAAATAATATTTCTTTCATCTCTCATGACAAGATAAGAAAAGTGCGAGGGAGATGGCTATTACTCCATCTCGCTTCATTATATCCGCCAAGGCCTTCTACACTACGTCAGGAGGGGTCGTGACGGAAAAATCTTACATTTTTTCTCGCCTAGCCCCCATCCGCCACATTCGTACCGTCCGATAAGGAACTTCGTTCCAATAATAAGAAATCAAATGCTAATGTAAGTGTTTAATGAGACTTAACGACTATATCTATATCTTTCCGTGGTTGTTTTTAATTAAGGTGACACTGGGATATGTCACTGTTTCTTCTGCATATCAATGATATGTTGCTCACTGGTAACATTCATTGCTATGCGGATGACAGCACCGGTGATGCTCTATACACCGGCTGCGCCAAATTTCTCGGGAAAACGTCGCCGAGTACCGGAACGAACTTGTGTCTGAAGTCGAGTCTTTGCTGAACAAAGTCTCGGATTGGGGGCGACTAAATCTAGTCCAGTTATTAAACTGGACTAGATTAGAAAATGTCTTCCTTTTTATTTGATATAAATACAACATGTCTTGTAAACCTTTTTTTATGGAAGAGAAGGTTAGAGAGCATACAACTCACCTGATGGTAAGCAATCACCGTCGCCCATGTACATCACTCACACCAGGGGAATTGCAGGTGCGTTTTCGGCCGTTTAGAAAGATTTAAGCTCTTCTCTTGAAGGTCTCCAAGTTGAATTGTTCTGAAAAAACCGCTGTCGAAAGTTAATTCCACGGTATGGTCGTGCGAGGCAAAAACGTCCGCGTAAATCTCACGGTAGTGGACCGCCAGCCATCGAGATGATGAGGATGGGATTTCGAGTTATGTGATGGAATCGACCATATTTTTTTTTAATTTTATTAAATTTTTATTTTTTTTTATTTTATGTGGTTTTATTACCTCTTACTGACGCTAGCCGATGCTAAAGCTAAGTAAAGCGGGGTCTTTGACAATCCTCTTACTTCCCAGAAAATGCAGAGGTAATAAAACCACATACAATTTGCATACAAATATTTTTTTTAAATAAAATAAAAAAATATTGTTTGAGTTTAAAAAAAAAGTTATTTCTATACGTTTGAATAATGATCCTGATAACGTACTTTACGGGAACCACAGGGTTATTGTTACATATTGTATATGAATGACATATTAGTAGTTAATTTGCTATCAGAATTGTCTCTTTTAGTTTCTATGACTTTGCATGATGTAAGGTAGAATGTAGCGGAAACACTTAGGCCCGTATTAATAAACGTTACTCAGCTCAAATACACGCACTTGAGTACAATCTTGAGGTTATGATCTTATTAATAAACATATCTTAAGATGCGGTTTAGGTTTACGATATCAGGCGAGTGCCACACTGATTAATAAAGTAAACCCGACTCTCAAGTGTGTGTACTTGAGTGCAAGTCACATAACAGTATTCCTAAGTACAGCGTTTTGAGATACTGTTTTATGTGTTTATTAATTAGCAACGATCTTGAGATGCTGATATCGTAAAGAGGGTGTATCAAATGATTACGCACTTGAGTTCGTCGTTGAGTAAGGTTTATTACAGGCCATTGTGATGTATCATCTTATACTTTTGCCTACATTGTGGCAAATAATGAATCTGATTGCCTGTGCTTTGTGGAATTCCTTGGGTGAGGACTTTGTTCAGCAGTAGACTTTTGATAGGAATAAATCAGGAGATGAGGTTGCAGTTACCAACTCGCTTACCAAGCGTGGCAACTATGGCATATGAGGCAATCCAAGAGGCGGGGGGGAGGGGCGGGGTAAGGTGCTATGTTCAGTATAATGGTAAAGGTAACAGTAATGAGAATGAATAACCGATTGAACGTTATTAGTTTTAAGGTTACCGCTATGAAAGGAAGCTTGGTTTCACATCTATTAATTAATTTACTTAGAGCTCTGACGGATAGCGCCGGAGATTCCAAAACCTAAGTTTCGCATAATTTAAACTGTTAACATAAACTCTGCAACAAGAACAGCCAATTTGCATACTACTGTTAAACTATAATTGCCTTACTGTACACATTAGAACTTAGATATTATTGAATTTGCATGTATATAAGTATGTGCCGTGAATAATTTGAGCCGGGGTAGTTCAAGGGCTAAGCCCTCGCTGTTAATTTTACAGTACGCGAGCAACATGGGGTCACCAATAAGATTGTTAGTTGCAATTTTAAGTGCTGATTTACCACGTGCTCGGCGGTGAAGGAAAACATCGTGAAGGATTCTTGTTGAGCTGAGAAATAAAATAAAAAAATCGAAGTCATGTGAAGTTCGCCAATACGCATTGGGACAGCCTGGTGGACTTTTCTTTGGCCTAAAACCCTCTCAGAAATGGGACGAAGCCTGTGTCCAGCTGTGAGACGTAAGTGTATACAACGTGTAACAAGAACCCTTTGGTTCCCTTTAAATGCGTTATCCGAGTCAGTATTCAAACTTAAAGAAATAACTTTCTTCCAAAAAACTTGAACATTAAAAAATATAACTTTAATTAAAAAAATATTTTTGAAATTGTATGTGGTTTTATTACCTCTAACTGACACGAGCATCAGTGAAGCGGGGGTCTTTCACAATCCTCTTATTCTCCGGATAATGCAGATTTCGTAATTTTTTTAAATTAAAATATTTTTTTAATGTTCAAGTTTTTTGAAAAAAGTTATTTCTTTACGTTTGAATACTGACTGATAACACACTTAACGGGAACCACAGGGTTTTTGTTACATGTTGTATATATATACAAGCTGCAACTTTAACTTTTTTAACTTTATCGAAGGAAGCTTAGTTTCACATCTATTAATTAATTTTCTTAGAGCTCTGATGGATAGCGCCGTAGATTCCAGAACCTAAGATTCGCATAACTTAACGCAAACTCTGCAACAAGAACAGCCAATTTGCATACTTCTGTTCAACTATAATTGCCTTAATGTACATATTACAAACTTAGATATATTATTGAATTTGCATGTACAATAGAATCTCCATCTTCGCCTTGTTGTGACCGCTTAAGATAATCTGTTATTTCGTTCCATGGATGACGTAAGCGGCGACTATAAAAAATGTGAGTAAATCTCATAGCTTTCGATAGATGGAATACAACTATCTCCTTCTTTCACTCTTATCTCTCGCTTCTTTCACATCCATATACTTAAACCTACATGCTCGTCGGTTAAGGGTACTCTTAATTTAGCCAATCTATACAAATAAATGAAAATGAAGTGTCTGTTTGTAATATTAAAATAACAGTTTTTTTACTAAATGTTTATGAAAGTAGATACGGCACTTTAAAATTTTGTCTGTCTGTCTGTTTGTTTGTTCGGGCTAATCTCCAAAACTGCTCTAGCGATTTTGATGTGACTTGGCACATAGCTGATGTTATAAGGACTAACTTAGGCTACTTTTATTTTACAAAAAATTAAACCTATAAAATCCAATCGTAATAAATTTCACGCGGGCGAAGTCGCGGGGAACAGCTAGTTTTCAATATATTGGCAATTTGGTCGAAAAAATTGTGCAGGAATCACTAAATGAAATTTGCGAGGAACAAGAGCCATGATATATTTGTAGAATTTTTCCCATGAATTTCCCATAATGGCAGTAGACGTAACACATATAGAGTTTACTGTGACAAGGATTTAGACCGCAGGGATGATATTCGGTTAAACAACCAAACATCATCAACCGCACTGGATAACCGGATATACATATTACACCGCCGCTAGCATGAGCGTAAATACGGAGAGGCGCACAGTACACACAAACGCACTTACTTATTCTATTTATATCTGATGCAACACTGCGGCGAGCATTGTACGGTCTGACCTGTCAACCGTTAATTAGTATGTTGCAAATATTGGCTTCGACATATAAATTATCACGCAGATGTAATGATGTTGATCGGTGGTTACTTGATTACAAACAGTACCTGAACAAACGGAATTAACTATGTGTTAAAAATATGATATTCTTTCTATCTACATGATTTATTATATAATGATTTCTTATATTTACGCGAACACTACATATTGAATAAAACTATTTTTTTACGGATTTTATCGCGTTTAATATAATATTTTAATTCCCGACGTTTCGGGTGGTTTACAGCAACCCATGGTCACGGGGGGGGGGGGGGGGGGGACTGAGATGTTTGACGTCCCGATGTCACAGTTAGCTAAATCTTCAGTTTTTTAATATTCATTTTTGCTTTCATTTACGCAGAATGAACTTACAGTATCTTGAGGTCTTGCAGCGTTATGCTTGGGTTTGGATTTAATTTTGTTAATTATGGGATCCCAAGCAGATGGCAGCACCCATCCATCTTCTCTGTTGAAATTGATGATGTTGGATGTTTTTTAATTTCAATAGCCTCGCGTATCATCCTTGGTGGGAATCGGTGTTCTTTTGCGAGGATTTGTGGTCTATCAAATCTGATGTAACGGTGGGGACGATATTGAGCATGTTCACAGAATGCAGACTTCCCAGAGCGTCGGTGCTTCACGTCAGCTATATGTTTTTTCACGCGGGTTTTAATGGATCTTTTTATTTGTCCTATGTAAGAGAGACCACATTCGCAATCAAGCTTGTACATGACTTATTTATGTATATTTCATACAAGGACCTATTGATGTGGTATTTAGATTTAACATAATCAAAGACTCATAAAGATAAGAAAAGAAGAGAACAGCAAACAAAGACCACTACTGGCATTGCTTTGTAGCTATTTGTGATGTTTGATTACAATCGGTTAGCCATTCCGTAGATTAGACCGAACAGCGAGACAAACATTTTACAAATGGTCATTCATGTCTCAGTTCAAAACAAGACAGTTAATAGGGTATTACACATATTTTCAAAAAGTGTTTTAAATGAATCCTAGAGTGATAATGAACCACTATAATTTTTATTAATTTTTTTTAAAACCGAATAGTGACATAAAAAATACTTTTAATCTATCATTTTCAATTTTCGCGTGAAAACGCTAGCCGCCATACTGTTCAACTCGTGACGTCACTGTCGTAGAATTTTGACAATTTTGCAAAGGAATTATATACTTTTGAATGTTTAATAATGAGTTATCATTTATATCATTGTTGTGTTAGGCCTAATTGCAAAAATACGAGCACAAGAACGCCGGGGAAGTTATGGATTAAAGTGCCAATTGATTTAAATATGAGAAATACTTGGTTAAAACTGGCAAGAAGAGACCCGAATGCATTGTCTACAAAATCTAAACTATACTTCTGTGAAGATCACTTTGATTTAATTATAACTTATATTTAACTATCAATTAAACAAAACAAAACATCATGACATGATAGGTACCTATTGCAAGTCAAATTTTTGTAATAGATTAGATTATCAAGTTTTGTAATAGATTAGGTTATCGCTCGTCTGTCCCGCCCTTTGTGGGCCATTTTGATAGCCCTTGCAAGTGCAATGCAGTGTTTTACTTAATTCCTGTTTTCTTCTATTATATGGGACTAAAAACATGGTTTGTACTCAGACCAAATAAAAAAGTGATTTTTTATTTCGTCTGAGAGTGTACACTGTGGGGGTCACTGTAGAAGCGTGCTCGTCGCGACCCCTGCCAGCCCTTTTCAGGGCTGCAATTCTACTTAGCTGCGCACCCATGTCAACGAGGGTTAGGGCGTCCCCCCAAGGCGACGCACACCAGCTCGTCCCCGTTGGTGTGGAATGCAGCGTGCAAAGCGGCGATGGGGACCGCCACCCGTCACGCACAGCCCGACACGGCGGAAGGTGGAGGACAGAGTGCAGAGTTGGCACGTGGAATGTTAGAGGAGGCATGAGAGATAAGACGAATGAGTTGATCGAAATAATGAAAGAAAGAGAATTAGATGTCGTGTGTATGTCGGAGACCAAACGGAAGGGCAGTGGTACTGAAGAGCTCCCTGGCGGGGCGATAGCTCTATGGTCCGGAGTCCCGGAGAGCGAGAGCGCCCGCCAGGGAGTGGGGGTGCTGCTGTCGTCTCGGTTGGTCGATGTTATGACTGAATATAAGGTTGTGAACTCAAGACTTCTCTGGGTTCGCTTTAAATTGGGACTGACGAAGTTATTCCTTTTGGCTGTTTATGCGCCGGTAGCTTCGTCGTCCAGGGCTGAGCTGGAGGAGTTTTGGGAAAATGTAAGAGAAGTTCTAGATTTGGCTAGGGGAAACGAAAGAATTGTTGTATGTGGTGATTTGAATGGATGGGTTGGTACCGCTCGACCAGGGTACGAGTCGGTGCTTGGAAAGTTTGGCGATAAAAGGGTTAATGATGCTGGCAAGCTTATACTGGCGGTATGCAAGGAAAAGGGTCTTCTTGTGACAAACACTATGTTTAATCACAAGAAGATCCATATGTATACTAGAGAAAGTAAGAATGAGAGAAGTATGATCGATTTGTTCCTGGTGGATGACCGACTGCGAAAACAGGTGATGGATACGCGAGTGTTCAGGGGTGCTGACCTGGGAACGGATCACTATCTAGTGATTACTAGATTTAGGGGTCTGTTCGCGGGTTGGCGCTACCGGACGGCAGTAATAGAACCACAGTCGGTCTGTCGCATCCGAAGCTGGAAGCTTCAGGAAGCGGATACTAGGGACAAATATCATGCGAGGGTAGCCGAAAAGCTTGACAACATCGATGGCAGAAAAGAATGTGTTGAAAGAACATGGCAGAACCTTAGGGATGGAATGGTAAGTGCAGCGGAAGAAGTGTGTGGAACGATTAAAAGAGGCAATAGTAAAAGAAGAGATGCATGGTGGAATGATGAAGTGAAAGAAGCTGTAAAGAAGAAGAAGAAAGCATGGTTAGACTACTTGGCCTCTAGTATTGATAAGGATATGAGAGAGAAGATGAAAGAAAGATATAAGCTGCAGAAAGTTCACACGAAAGCATTGATTGAGGAAGTGCGTGAAAGGTGTAGAATGGAAGCGGACGAAAGGTTGTCGCACAACTTTAAGGAGAACTCCAAACTCTTCTGGAAAGAGGTTGGAAGGACCCGAAGTGGTGCGACGGCCTTAAGAATGAACAAAGTGCTTTCGAGAACTAATGACGTCCTCTCAGAAAAATCGGACGTCATGCAGCGATGGAGCGAATTTTATAGAGAAATGTATGCGTGTGATGATCTTAGTGAGGGATCCGGGGATGACGTCGAGACTGGTACGCCAGACCCGGACCTCGATGACACTGAGGTCATCAGTATGAAAGAGATTGAACATGCGATTCGAAGTTTGAAATGTGGTAAGGCTGCGGGACTAGACAGAGTTACTGCTGAAATGGTCAAGTATGGTGGGCCTCGCGTCTGGGACAGCTTTCATCTGCTGTGCAATTTGTGCTGGCGGACGGGGGATGTCCCGGATGATTGGCGATCCGCAGTCATTGTGCCTTTATATAAAGGTAAAGGTTCACATTTTGACTGCGGGTGCTATCGGGCGATCAGCTTGACCAGTTTAGCAAGTAAAGTTTATTCGAAGGTTTTGACACGTAGGATGCAAGAGAAATCGGAAAGATTTCTATGGGAGGCACAATGCGGATTTAGACCTGGAAGAGGATGCACGGATCAAATGTTTTCTCTCCGCATGATCACGGAAAAGCTTCTGGCTGCTAACCAGAGGATTTTCTGTGCTTTTGTGGATCTTGGGAAAGCATTTGATAAGGTTGTAAGGAAGAAAATGTGGGAACTGTTGCCGGGGTATGGTGTGGATGGTCGATTGCTAAGGGCTGTGCAGTCACTTTACTGTGACTGTAAAGCCTGTGTGCGGGTAGGGCATGACCTGTCACCCATGTTTAGCGTCCAAACGGGCGTAAAACAGGGTTGTGTCATGTCTTCCTGGCTGTTCATACTGTATCTCGACAGCTGTTTACAGAAACTGAAAGATAGCTGTTTGGGTGTGAAATTGGGTGACATTAAAGTAAATTGTCTGCTGTATGCTGATGATGCAGTGCTTATTGCATCATCAGAGGCAGAACTGCAGGCATTAGTCACGTGTATGAAAGAGGAATGAGAAATTAAAGGTCTCCGCTTGAATGCTAATAAAACTAAGGTTCTGGTATTTGAAAGGGACGAAGAGAGAACGAAGTGTGAAATATGGGTAAATCAGGAATGTCTAGAACAGGTAAATGAAATTGTATACTTGGGGAGTGCTTTTAGCCGGGATGGAAGATGTGATTTAGATGTGGACAGGCGTGTCGCTGCCGGGAAGAAAGTCAATGGTGCCCTGACTGCGTTAGTCAAAAGGCAAGGCGTAGTGAAGAGTGCACGCCTTGCAATACATAACGCAGTGTTGGTACCGACTTTGTTATATGGCAGCGAAACCTGGGTATGCCAGAAGAAGCATAAAAGCAAGTTGAATGCAGTGGAGATGCGATCTTTTCGTAAAATGTGCGGCGTTACCATGGCCGACCGAAAGCGAAACGAAGAGATTCGCAATATGGCAGGTTTGAAAGATGACCTTATCACAAAAATTGATAGGGGCGTGCTTCGATGGTTTGGGCACGTTGAGCGAATGAGTGAAGACCGAATGGTGAAGAAAATATATAGCGCGAAAGTTAATATTAAAAGGTGTCGAGGTAGACCGAGACTAACTTTCGAAGACCATGTGAGCAAATTGCTCGAAGAGGGGAGGGTCAAGAGTACTCGGATACCTAGACGTGCATGTATGAAGAAGATGATGAATCTGAAAGAAGCGAAAGAGGTATGTAAGGATCGTGACACTTGGCGATCTGTTCTCTCTGGCTACCCCGTCAGGGATTGTGCGTGACGATAAGTAAGTATGTAAGTAAGAGTGTACAAAAAAATATAACAAAAAGTTTTTCTCACCTAAGCTTATATTATAATATCTATAACATTAGTGCTAAAAGCGAAGTAATAAACTCGCTTTTACGAATCCGTCTTCCAAGATTCCTTTTGAATAAAATTCGGAATAAAAGTCAACAATCGTAATAATAACTTGAAAAATTTCGAAATTAGCTTGTTAGTACACAGCACATAACTTAGTTCTTTGACCTAGTGACGTCACGACGCTATCTAATATGGCGGACATTGTTTTGCAGATTTAAGGCACAAGTAAAAAAAAATATTCATTAAATTGAAATATAAAATTTATAATGCATTTTTATAAATAGAAATCAATATTTCTCGTTTACTTTTTACAAAATCTATCATTCAAATATTTATTCTTTCACTTTTTTTTTACATTGTGTAAAATACCCTATTCGATATTACAAACAGTCACTTTAATTTAATTTAGATTATACAGGGTATTTTTGGAACGCTCCCGAAAACTAAGACAGGCGATAGCACCAAGTATACCTTTGATCATGGGTCACAAATAAATCCGATCCTGATGAAAAAAAAACATCTTTTTACAACGTTTTATAAATTTTATTCACGCGCCATCATGTTAGTACAGCTAAATGAAACGATAATTTCATAAAAAAAATCATGAAAATACTGAAACATAAAACCAGCAGTGGAATAACTCAATTCATATCAGCTGATTAAAGGTCAATGTACGCGCGAACGCAAATTCGCGCGGTCCGCAACTAGCGGGCCATACCACAATACCTAATAATTTACAACACTTGTCTAAATACCTAACTTATCTACTTAACCTACTATTTTGCCACTGTACTTGTCTCCACGTAGCCATTTTAATCCGAATTTACAGGTTAAATAACCCAAATAACTGGTTCGATTTCCCGCTAATGAAAAAACATTCAAATGAAATGTAACCAAGGTTAGAGTCATGCGTTTTTATTCATCGTGTAGGTATGTTTATTATTCTCATGTATTCAGTTATGTATGTATTCAGATTTATTCAGTACTAAGTTATTTAAAAAAAACTTGTTATGAAACAGCTTACCGCTCTAAATCCTCCGTGGTCTTATGAGATGCGGCTCAAATTGTGCTTCATTCATTTCAAGGCAGACTCATGAAGGCGGGGCATCATCGTGTGGTCTTCGACACAGTCCGTACGTAGTTTGTCGAAAACATCCACGATCCTTTTGTAGTTTCGTCAGCACTATCACACTCACGATTAAAAACCCTTTCTTTCACATACCCCACAGAAAGAAGGAAGTCTAACGGGGTCAGATCTGGTGAGCGAGGTGGCCAAGCATTCGGTTACGCTTCAACACTTTGTGCACTGCACAGTATGACACACTTGTTCTATCCCGACGTCTTAACAATTTATTTAGCGATACTTCGTGTACCTAGGTTCGGATACATAACATGTTGTCGTATTCACAATCACTATAAACGTACGCGTTAAGCATTATTAAAACAAAAAACGTAACAAGAATAATACCAACACGTTATAACAATTTAATAAACAAAACGCTCGTGCACGCGTGTACAAAATCAACACGGAACTGTTTCAAAAACTTCAATTAATTAACACGACAAAACGGAAACCTACTGCGTCACAGCGTGAGGCGATACGAGCCGGCCGGGTTACATTCTCATGCGTCATAATAAAGAAGGACGCAATTAACAAAAACGTAAAATGGAAATAAAAAATAAATTGATGAATTTTTCTTTCAGACCCTGTGTCTATAGTATATTAAAAGGTTTCTATATGAAAATTGAAATATATACGTAGAGACATGAAGATTTTAAGGACGAACTTATTTTTTGATAATTTGTTTATTTATTTAAATAGAAAGAATTTTCCTTTTCATCTTAGCTTAAAAAATACATCTAGCAACACAAAAACATCGAAGGAAAGACGCATATAACTATTTGCGTCTTTCCAACCTAATAAATAAAAAAAACTGCCATTCATTTAACATTTTTACATATTTTGGAAAGGTCATTTGAATTTGAAAGGACGCTAATAGTAATTTATTACTTTTTTCTTAGTAAATATTAGAGAACCATTGGTAGTGAGACACAAAAAATAACAACCCTCAACTCTTGAGTAATGATTTTAAAGGGGATATCATACGAGACTTAGTACGATAATAATTAAAAATTAAAAATTTTGTACAACCGACTTTAATATAAATAATTAAGGATAACTCAAAAACTATTGGTCTCACCTCGATCAAATTTATATGGGACCACATGTGAAACACCAGCTCTTAATAATAAGATATAGAATAATAAGACAAGAATAATTGAAATTTAAGTAATCGATGCAAATATTGTTAAAGATGACGTAGCAACTGGTTAAATAAGTATTTTCTACTAAAAAAATGTCATCTGTGATCAACAGTTACGTCTAAAATTCTTACGATAATTTCTAAAATATTGATATTTGTGAATATTAAAAAAAATAGTAGATGCGCCTTCTTATCATGAGACGAATGGTATATTTAACTAATTTATTCAAAAATTGTCAGATGCGCCCTTTTTTCTTATGACCGTAACATTGACCGAGCTAGATATAGGTCGGTAGCGAAGGGAGTGTGGGTACAGTCGCGTTCTAAAGTACTACATGGTATTGGGCTATTGTTTTATAATATTATAGTATTTAATTGTTTTATTGTAGAATCATACTAGGCGTTTTACTAGCTACTTAGAACTTTGGAAGAGGTTGGAATTAAAAATGGATAATGTTTACTTGAGCATTATTTGTTATTTCTATCGTAAAATATTTTTAAGTTTGTAAGAAGAAAACTTAAGCTAAGTGTGACACGCCGTCCATTATGTCGTCTTGGGTTACATGGAAGCCAGATGTTGATGGTGTGTTGGTGTTACTGGATGCTACTTCATCATCACTTTCATCTTCGCTTGAGCTTCCGTCCTCAGGTCGATCACATGGTAATTTTTTCGGTATTCTTCCTCAACACTTTTAAATTTACTGCACAATTTTCCCCATTCACCTTCTCCTATCATATTTACCTTTTCGTTCACTAGTTTAGTCATAAAACAATAGATATAAATAATTTTTATTTCCTTCCTTTTTAAAACATCGCGCGAGTCGCAAAGTAAGCTGTGTATGCGACTGTATTTTTGGAGCGAACAAAGCGCGGGAACCAATAGCATGCAGGCACAGTTATACTGGCGGATTGTTCCCCCGTCGCGCCCCCTTCGTACCAATATGTGATAAATCGCTCAGTGGCCAAGTTCAAGGCCAGCGTTCTTTTTTCACCGTTCGCGCGTACATTAACCTCCATTAGTCAGGTGATATCAATTCAGTTTTCACTGCTGGTTTTATGTTTCAGTATTTTCATGATTTTTTTTATGAAATTATCGTTTCATGTAGCTGTACTAACATGATGGCGCGTGAATAAAACTAATAAAACGTTGTAAAAATATAATTTTTTTTTCATCAGGATCAAATTTATTTGTGACCCATGATCAAAGGTATACTTGGTGCTGTCGCCTGTCTTAGTTTTCCGGAGCGTTCCAAAAATACCCTGTATATACGGTTACGGTTTTCTTTATAAAATATGTAATGGTGTTAGTATGTAAGTGGATGCTGTGGCCCATAGACATCTTCATTTATCCTTGATTTAGAATCAAAATGCAGATACGATGTCACCATTGAGATTATTCGTCTATTACTGGAAATGGGGCATTCTATTTTAGTCCTCAGGGGTGACAAGGCATCCGCATTTTGATTCTTAATCGAGGATAAATGTAGATGTCTATGGGTCACTGTATCCACTTTCCATCATCAAATTCAAATTCAAATTGTTCATTGCATGTCACATTACAAAGAGCAATGGCAGACTTTCATACATAAAATTAGTTGAGAAGAAATGGTAGCGCCTATATACCAAAAATATCTTAAAATGTTAAGCGTCAGTCCCTTAATAACTCTGTCAAAAAATTTTGTACTGAGAAGGCGTCAAAAAAAAGATATTTACGTTTGAACCTTTTTAGGTTATGTCCTATGTCACTTGGAAAAAGTCATGCTTCCTGTGGTTGTTTGATGTTAGCTTAATACATAATACATAATTGAGAATTTTTAAGATTATTGTATCTCTATTATATATTTGCATACTATAAATGTATATTTCTGGCATGGCTCCAGGGCTTTTGTACCATAGTGACATTCTCAGAAGGGCTAGAACCCAGAGCCGTAAAGCCAGTAAAAAAAACAGTGACATTTTATTTTAGCTAGTGTTAGCATAACATTAAATGGAATTGTTACATAGTACTATGATTGAGATAATGTATTATTGTAGGAATTCTTTGTAAGACTTATTCTCAGCCATATCACTTTTATTTTTGTTATTACTGATAGTACAGTTATTACTAATAATAACTTAATATAAAAATATTTTGTGTGTTGTGTTGGTAGTGTTACAAAGTGTATACGAAAATAGTATGAATATACTAAATGGCAACATTTGAAGAGTAAAATAATATGTCATTTGATATTCCCAAAAATGTTTGTTTTTTTCTGTGGCTTTAATTAAAATACATTTTTATTTGAAAAATCATAGAAAAATAATAAAACTAATTTTATATATAACTTATTTCTAGACGCTATAATTTTTGTCAACTATTTTTCTGCCATTGCTCTTTAAGATGTTACATTTGATAGGTAGGTATACATGTGACTCCTCTAGTGCTGCTAGAGGAGTAACTATTTTTGTATAATCTAACTTTTAAACATAAATTATAAAATATCATATCATCACCATTCAATATTGTTCTATATAAATTACTTAAATTAAAAATATAATATAGTCGAAGTATTCTTTCTTTGTCATTATTTATCGTGAAAAAATAGTTCAAAGTATAATAACATTTATTAATGTTTTTGATTGTTTATTAAATTGCGCAGGGTTTTCTAGGATTTTTATAGGTTTCGGTAAATGGTTATAAATCTTTATTGACATAACGTGGGGGCTAGTCGAAACTAATTTTAATTTGGAGAAGGGTATCCTATGCTTATATAAATTTCTATATAAATTTCTATTATTATTTCTTTTAGTTCTTGTAATAGGTGAGTAGAATTTTGAGTATTTCCTGACGAATTTACAAGACTCGAGGATGAGGATCATGTGGACAGTGTTCTCGTTTCCACCCTTATTCTATAAAAATAATCGATCATTCTATAAAGTCTATTGCTGAACATAGGTCTCCTCTTAGATTGTCTTATATAATATTATAGTTGTCACTCTAGGGTTGGCACGTGCAGTTTTTTTATTTTCTAGGTGTTATTAAGAGAACGCTGCTACCCATCTCCAGCTTTAATTCCCGCAGTCGCTGTTTACGACACCCACGGATCGATATGGGGTAGTGGATATTCTTACATCGCCACTACATGGTGAGAAATTTAAAAGATAAAATGAGCAAGAATTATGTTGTGGATTAATTAACTAAATATTTACTTAATTTTAAGTTAGATTTAAGTTTTAAATAATTTAGAATTTTGAAACATGCAGTAATACATATATATGAAAAATCTTTTTATTTAGATTCGGGCTAACGCAACATTTTCCTTTACCGTGAGAACTCCTTTGTTTACATACATACATATAATCACCTCTTTCCCGCAGGGGTAGGCAGAGACCACTTCTTTCCACTTGCTACGATCCTTACATACTTGTTTCGCTTCGTCCACTTTCATTATTCCCTTCATACATGCTCTCCGGTTTGGGGTACTCTTGTCCTGGCCTTTTTTCAAGACGTCTCTGATTTGGTCATAAAACGTTCGCCTAGGCTAGGTCTATCCCTTCTAACACTTTCATTCACACTCGCCTTATACACAATTGAAGTTGTATGAAGAAAAATCATAGTTTTATACGTTCTTTTGTTTTAGTAGTATCATCATCAGAAAAAGAAACACAAACTTTTTATTCAATATAGATTATAAATAATACTTATTGAAAGTCACTCTTTTGTATAATTACCACTGGTTCGAAAAAAAACCTCTGTCCTGGGAAGAACCAGCAAGAAACCCAGCGGGACTTTTTTTTTAAATAACAGCTTATAATCATGTATGTTACACAAATTAACAACACAACAAATTAGAAATAGCTTGGTAGCGATCACCTCATTTCCAGGGGTTATTATCATCTATAAATTCTTTAATATTATAATAACCCTTTTTTTAATCATTATCACTAGAGCTCTTCACAAGTCCGCTATTGAACATAGGCCTCCCCCAAGGAATGCCACAAAGCACGGTCCCGAGCCACCTGCATCCATTGACTTCCTGTACGCCTTACCAGGTCGTCACTCCATCTAGTGGGGGACGCCCTACACTTCGCCTGCCGTTTCGAGGCTGCCACTCGAGAACCTATCTTTCCCTTGGTTATCGGTTCTTCGAGCTATATGGACGGCCCATTGCTACTTCAGCATACTAATTCTTTGGGCTATGTGGTTATTCTAGTTCTACGCCGATATCCTCGTTTTTAAGTCTATCACGCAGAGATACTCCGAGCATAGCAGTCTTCATAGCTCTCTGAGCGACCTTGAGCATTCTCATACGGCCAGCAGTAAAGGACCACGCCATAGGTCATTACTGGCAACACGCACAGTGGTATACTAGTGAGCTATTGTACCAAATTGTAATACTTTGTGATTCAGGGACCATGACCGGGTTTTTTCATTCATGGTTATGTGCTGTTCATTTTATAAGTCTAATTGACCCTTTTAGCAAACTTTGAAAAAACTTTCGTTAATTGTAAACTGATTTAGATTATTTATTTTTATAGAAATAATATGAAGTTACTTAACAAGTGGTAAATAAAAATTGTATAACCGACATCAATGTAAATTATTAAGGATAACTCAAAAACTACTGATCAGACCTTGGCCAAAGGAGATGAACTTGGTTCCATACAAGCTTGGGCCCGGTGTGAACAAAGTTTAAATTTATTTTATTTTAAATATTTAACCATTTGCTACTTATTATAAAAAATCATATTTTTGTAAGACCTGGGGTTTTGTTATTATTTTGGTTTATTATTTGTAGGTTATGGAGTAAAATCAATCGTTTTTGGAATAAGTTGTTTCAATAAATTGAAAGGACACAAAAGAATGCAGTTTTTTAGTTATTATTAAATAAAATAAAATAAAATACAACTCAAACTTAATTGTGTAATTATTTTCTGCAATTTTTAATAAAATGTCATCTCGAAAAGCAGTCTGAGGCTGTACATAGTCTGTTCTATTCCTCTCAAAACCCAAGTAACACATTATTGTCATTATGTGGACGCAACAACCTACTGTCCTGTAAATCAAGAGAAAAGCCAAGGGTCAAGTTAAATTAATTTACGAAAATAAAAACACGAAATATATCCACAAACACAACCACTACGCCAAATGCGTACGACGACAAGATGACAAGTTTAAACTCGAAGTTACCAAGTCCCCTTCGAAACATGCAATGATCAACGACCATACAGCCTATTCAATTGTGTCCGATATTATTAAAATATTTTGTTTAGTTTAATAACGTAGCCTATTCAATCGATTTTATAAAAAGATTTGTTTTATTCATTATTAATCTCTACAGATTTGCCTCAAAGTTTCATTATCATGAGTTTTTTTGACACTGAAGGCTATTTATTACATATAATAGGCTTCATTATCTAATGACATAGACAAAATACATAAAAATATTTAAAAACGTTCTGTTTTTGTTATGGTAAAAGCACTAGTTTTCGTTTTTCAGTTTTAAAAAAATGCTTTTATAATTGTCCCATACACTACTGAAGTAAAAACCATTTAATTATGATTATAATTTATCTTTATATTATCCACATATTTTTGTATAACTGTTACGAACGATGTCAAGAACCCAATTTCATACATCTCCTTTGATTGTTGTTGCTTGTTGCTTGGATCATATTTATATGGAACATGAGAAGCACCAGCTTTCAAATAAAAAAGTTATCATCAATGGACAGAATGATTTAAGAGAAAGGTTTAAAAGTATAATACGAGTAGGTGCATATTATATATTACATAGTTCTTCTGTCCATGTGTATGTGACGGAACTCCTCCTAAACGGTTGAACTGATTTTGATGAAATTTTGTGTGTGATTAAGTTGATTAGAGAGTGGTTTAGATTCACAAATTGACCCGGTAGAAGGCATTGTTGTCGAGATCCAGAAATCAACCGTGCGAAGTCGGGGCGGATCGCTAGTCTTAAAATGATTGGGTTTTATAACGTAACGTGAACACCAGCGTAGATTAGCAGCTTTTTTTTTATAGAAGAGGGGGCAAACGAGCATGCGGCTGGTAAGTGACTAACGTCGCCCATGAACAACCGCAACACCAGGGGAATTGCAGATGCGTTGCCGGCCTTTTAGAAAAGTGTAAGCTCTTTTCTTGAAGGTCCCACAATCAATTCCACAAAGAAGTTGTGCAAGGGAGAAAAACTTCTTCTAAATCGCACAGTGGTGGACCGCCAATCATCCAGATGGTATGGATGTTAATGCGAGTTTTGTCGCGATGTGCGGTGGTGAAATTGAGCGGCTGGAATTAGTCCGCACAATTCCTCAGAGCACTCCCCGTGATAGATGCGATAAAATACGCAAAGTGTTGCAACATCTCTACGCAGTGCCAGTGTATCGAGCCGATCAGAAAGAACTCAGTCGTCGACGATTCGAACCGTTCTGCGTTTGATGCGGTTAAGTGGAAGGAGCTGGCACTGGGGTGCCTCAGCCCAGAGATGAGAACAGTATTCTATGTGGGGCCGAACTTGCGCTTTGTAAAGTTGCAAGCGATATGCCGGCATGAAATATTGTCTCGCTCTTCTGAGCACGCCAAGCTTTTTAGAGGCCAATTTGGCCTTCCCTTCCAAGTGACCACGAAACTGCATACCATTCGATATATCGACGTCATGGATTCCGATGCTAGCTGAGGTAGCAAGGGGAGTGCCTTGAAACTGAGGAGATACGACAAAGGGGTTCTTTTTAGCGGCAAACGCGCAAACTTGTGCCTTCTGGGGATTGAACTGGATTAGATTTAGTCGCCCCCAATCCGAGAGTTTGTTAAGCAAAGACTCGACTTCAGACACAAGTTTGTCCCGGCACTCGGCGACGTTTTCCCGAGAAATATTGGCACGGCCGGTATATAAGGCATCACCAGTGCTGTCGTCCGCATAGCAATGAATGCTACCAGTTAGCAACATATCATTGATATGCAGGAGAAACAGCGTTGGGGATAGCACGCAGCCTTGTGGAACACCAGCATTGATAGTCTTGAAATCAGAGCATGCGCCGTCTACCTTGATGCTCCGATCGGCAAGGAAACTGGTGATCCATTTGCACAATTTCTCGGGAAGCCCAAAAGAAGGAAGCTTTGAAAGAAGCGCTTTGTGCCAGACCCGATCGAAGGCTTTCGCTATGTCCAAACTAACGGCCAGTGCCTCCCTCTTAGACTCAACTGTCTCCGCCCATTTATGAGTCAGATAGTCTAGAAGATCACCTCGACGAAAACCGTACTGGCGGTCACTAATCAGCTGATGATCCTCAAGGTACCTCATGAGCTGGAAGTTTTTAATGGATTCCATTACTTTGGAGAACAAGGAGGTGATGGCGATAGGCCTGTAGTTGGACGGGTCTGAGCGGTCGCCTTTTTTAGGGATCGCGTGGATCAAAGCTGTCTTCCATGAATTCGGGACTACGCCTTGGGAGTAGGAGTACCAGAAAAGACGCGTTAAAACCGGTGCCAACTCCGGAGCACACGTCTTCAGCACAATGGGAGGGACGCCATCGGGCCCACTCGACTTGCTAACGTCCAGGGAGAAGAGTGCTTTGCGAACCGAGCTCTGTGTAAACCGCACATCAGGCATGGAGGACTCACATCGCGGGATAGTCGGTGGTGTGTTCCCCCGTCATCTAGAGTCGAGTTGGATGCAAAGAGAGAGCTCAACAGATTGGCATTCTCCTTTGCGGCATGGGCCAGTGAGTCGTCTTCTCTGTGCAGAGATGGAAGAGATGGCTGACAGAAGTTCCCTTGGACAGCCTTGGTGAGAGATCAGAATGCACGGGTTCCCGAAGGAAGGCGAACTAGCTTGTCGCCAATTCTGCCGATGTGCTCAGACCTTGCCTTGGCAATAACGCTTTTGAAGGACCTGGAGGCGGAATTATACTTATTTTTAAGTGCGCTGGTGTTAACATCCCGAGACGTTAATGCGTCAGCTCAGGACCGGTAGAACTCCTGCTTATAGCGTGGTGCTATTTTACAGGAGCGACCAAACCATGGCTGGGATCTGCCTCCGATGGGTACCACAGAGGATGGAATAAAAAGTTCCATACCCTGAAGTACCACATCAGCAACAGAATTTTTTTTTATATGATAAGGGTGACAAACGAGCACACAGTCCACCTCATGGTAAGTGGTTGCTGTGGCCCCTAGACATCTACATCTATCTTGTATTACGAATCAAAATACAGATGCGTTGTTACTCGTGATGATTAAGATGGAATGCCTCGTTTCCAGTAAAAAGGGGCTCCGGTGTAGAGTGTAGGGTGTAGAGACACTCACCATACGAAACACAGCAGCGTGAAGCTGCTATTTTACGCTAGTTTTCTGTGAGAGCGTGGTCCTTCTCCGGTAGAGCCAACCCATTCGTGCTACAACCATAATATAGCTGCAGCATGGCTCTACCACGTATAGAATCAGCAACGACGCTGGGATCTTCCGGCGAGAATAAACCCGCCCCCAAGGGTAGGATGCAAAAAAAGACCGCATCATATCTCACTTGGCTGACCTATAGTGCCAAACACGGCGGCAAGCTGCAGATCGCAACTGCGATTGGAGCGTGAGGGGCACCGTACTCCGGATCAGACAATGGTCCGAAGAACCCAGAGGGGCATCGACGGAGACCTGATATCCTTCCGGATGAGAGATCAGCAGGAGGTCCAACAGGGAAGGTACATGGTCTTCCATATCTGGGATCCGCGTAGGCGAATTAACCAGTTGTGTTAGACCATATGCCAAAGCAAAGTCATAGACAGATCTACCCGCATGATCGGTTAAACGAGAACCAAGCCATTCAGCGTGGTGGGCGTTAAAATCCGAGTATCACGATCTCTGCGGATGGGACCTGTTGTAGCACGGAGTCTGCAGCCATTTGGACGTGGTTGATAAGTCGGTTTGTGTCGGCATTACCGCTATAGGACATATAGAGGCACCCGTAGACGCGGAGATGGTCGTCGATGTCTACGCGCAGCCATAGGATGGACAGGTCCGTACCTTCAAGACTGCCGAGGCGTCGAAAACAGATGTCCTCTCTGACGTATACGCAAACTCCAGCCCGGGGCAGAAATGAGTGTTCCAATTTGTACCCCGGGTAGAAGAAATATGAAGTATCAGTCGGAGAGGAGACCTGAGTCTCGGTTAAAAAGAGCAAATCCGGCTTCGCCGTCTCTAGATGGTAACGGACAGCGTTAAGGTTGGAATGAAGTCCCCTGATGTTGCAAAATTCACGAATAGCGTGACAGGGTAAGGTTGTTGGGTAAGGGTAACAGTGGTAGAGCCACGCGGCAGCTTTTGCTGTCGCACGGATGGGCCGGCTCGAACCGGGGTGGTACCACGACCTCACAGAATACCAGCGTGAAGTAGAGGTTTACCTCTGCGTTTCGCTTGGTGAGTGCAGGTGGCCCGAGGCCCTTTTTACTGGAAATGAGGCATTCCATCTTAGTCCTCACGGGTGACAACGCATCTGCATTTTGATTCGCAAACGAGGATAGATGTAGATTGTCTATGGGCCGCAGCAACCACTTACCATCAGGTGGACTGTGTGCTCGTATGTCACCCTTATCCTATAAAAAAAGGGGTCGCCTTGGTTGTATTGCTCCACTTGCCCCGAGCAGCATTAGTCGCGAGCGGAATTTCGCCCCCCCCCCCCTCCCCAGTGGGGCAATTTTGCACCCACGCTCAGGATTGAAGTAGTTTGGTCGTGGTTGCTCAGCGAGGGATTCTCCAGGGGTGCTGGTACCCTCCTGGGGTAGTCTTATATTTAATTCCACTACCATGTTGATGGGGAGGGGGGGCGATTTGGGCCTCCGGCCACATGCACTCACCAAGCGCAACGCAGAGGTAAACCTCTACTTCACGCTGGTATTCTGTGAAGTCGTGGTACCACCCCGGTTCGAGCTGGCCCATCCGTGCGACAGCAAAAGCTGCCGCTTGGCTCTACCACTGTTAAAAAGCTTAATGCTGCTGTGTTGCGAATGTTGGGTGTAGAGAACTGGAGACTCCTTTTACCCATCTTAGTCGTCAGGGTTGCATCTTCAGTTTGATTCTCCATTGAGGGTAATGGTAGATGTCTATTGGCCACACCATCTATTTTCCATCAGATGGACTGTGTACCTGTTTGCTCACCATTATTCTATAAGAAACGTAAATAAGAAATCTCTCAGCAAAATAATTACGTAACTCACACTGATATCACATCTTGATGCGTACGTAACAAAGTTTGTTCGAGTTACTCTCGGTACTCAGTAATACCATTTGCGGAACATTTATCCGGAGAATATAATTTTCTTTCCTTTTCCCTACGTTTGCGTTCCGTTATACCAAGCACTCACGCTGTTATATAATCGATGGCGTCAGTAAAAATCTAACCCAGTAGAACGGAATTTGGAAAGGAAATATAATTTTGTTTATATTAACTACTAGCGACCGGTCTCGGCTTCGCCTGGATATAATATATTAACGTGGCATTATTTAGATTTAAGATTAATTTCCCAAACATTAACCCGGACAAACAGACAAACAAAAAATATAATTCCATCCTTTACATCCTATAAAAGTCCACTGCTAAACATATGCCTCCCCCATAGATTGCTTTATAAATGAAGGATAATGATATACTCGTAGTTGCCACGCTTGGCAGTTTTTTATTATTTTGAGTTGATATCAGGAAGATGCAGCTACCTATTTCCTGTTTCATTTTCCCTCTGTCGTCTCTTATGACACCCACAGGACGATATGAGGTAATAAAAAAATAAGAAAAATAATAATGTTTTTTCAAGTCTTAATATCATATGATAACCTCTTGAACTTAATAGAAGCAAGTTGTTACAATATTACAGACAGAAACTTCAATTTTGTTTCAATGTATAGATTTCCTTTCCGAGTGTCCACTTAAGTGAAAATTTTTCTTTACGTAAATCAAGAGTTGAGATTATCCCGAAAAGAAAAGAAATATTTTACTAGAATTGTTACGCGGTTTATGAAAGTTCCACATTTAAGATAATTAGTAAATAGTAAAATAAATACACAATGCACAGATTATCAAAATATAAGCAATTTTTTATATTATTTTATGAATTTGTTGATTCTAATTCTAATTAAGAACCAATTTGCGCTATAGAGTAAGATCCCAGAACCCACAGACATTACTTTTTTTTACAGCAATAATATGTGTGGGATAAGGTAGTCTTCGTATATACGTTTGGTGTATTTATTAGCATCGTTGGCCACCGATGTCAATTGTGCGGCCACTAGACCAAAAATTATTACGCCAGGCTTAGGTGCGTCAAATGCCTAGGTGACCACGGCACCACCAACTGCCCCCGCACGCCCGAAACGGTTGAACTCCCGAGCTGCATCAATTGCCGCGAAGATGGACACCCAGTGAATTATCGCGGGTGTTCCAAAGCGCCGCGAAGGAAGCAATTTGGAGGTAGAAGCCGTCCCGGAAACGTTGGTCAAGCCAGTGTGTCTCGCTCTTGGTTGCTTGCCGCTAAATCCGCACCATCTTCGCTGCCCATATCCGCGCCTCAAGTCGCCACCAAGCCCGCCCTAGTTGCCGGAGCGGCCGAGTAAGGTGCCAGTCCTCCCGCGCCCTCCCCGCCAAAAACTAACACTTGGGTGAAACCGCCGGCTCTTGTCGTCTCACGGCCAGTGCCACCTCCCCCAGCCCAGGCCCTAAAATCGAAGCCCGTCCCACAAGGCTCATCCTGCTTCGCCGCCGACTTCTCGCAAATTTGCGGCTTCATCAGCAACGTTAACGTTGCTGAGTTATCCTCCTTGGTCCGCAAACTCCGCGCCACCTCACCTCAGGACAAGCTCAACGCTACGATTGAGCACATAGGACTTATCGATGCAATCTGGTCTTTCCAGTCACCTCTTCTAAATATAAGAATGGCAGCACAAAATCTCGGTAGAACTAAACTACGCTCTCTGACTGTCGCGTTCTTTAACACGAACGACCTCAGAGGCCAAAAAGACGAGATCGCGCTCTTCCTGCGCAGCCAAGATGTAGACGTAATTTTAGTCTTTTTTGAAGAGACTTTTTTGAAACCCAGCCATCGCGATCCTAACATCGTAAACTGCATCTTAGTTAGAAATGATAAATTGACTAGCCCTAGAGATGGCACCTTGATCTACTACAAAAGGTCCTTGCACTGAGTACCAATAGACGCCCCCCGTTAACCAACACAGAAGTTTCTATATATAAGGTAGTTCTCTCTAGACATCCACTACTTACCATCGTATCTGCTTATCTGTCGCTACTCAAACGCATAGTTGAATTACACTTTGAAAATTATTTAACCTAGGCTATAGTGTCATAGCTGGGGACCTCAACTGTAAGCATTCCTCCTGGAACTCGCTTACAAGCAATCCCAATGGTATGCATTGTTCGATCTCACGGAGCAACTAAACTTCAATGTTATAACGCCTGAGATTCCAACCCGCTACCCATTCGCTTCCAGTCATCAACCGGACGTACTTGACGTAGCGATACTCAAATAGTCTGTTTGTCGATATTATCAATTTAAACAATACTAGAACTCGACTCGGACCATATACCAGTCCTATTGCAGCTGGGCTAGCCCGCAGGCGAGGTCTTTCAGACCAAAACTATGGTGGGCCAGTCCACGAGTAAACTCGAGGTCAAACTCAAGTCTACGATCTAGAAAAATCCCGGACAAGATAGACTCGCCTGAGGATGTCAATGAGGCCATTAGTGGTCTATCAGTTTAGCTCACCTCTACAGTTGAAGAATGCTCTCGTAAGTTTCGTGTATCGAGCAATGAACACATGAACCTTCCGAGTGATATTTGACAACTGATTAGAGTAAAAAACGTGGCTCTAAGACAATACGATCACTATCGTACCATAGATAACAAATTCCGACTGCGCAACCTGAAACCGCAACCCAAAATGAGGTGAAACAGCGCGTTAAAGAGTTTAGACAAGATAAGTGGGATAATCTGTTGTCGGATATCAAGCCATCACAAACTACCTTCTGGTAGTTGTCGCGAGCTCTGAAAATAGAACAACCCTCACTTATGCCGCCTCTCATCAGGTATGTAAAACCCGATATCGCCTTTGACGACGCTAGAAAGGCCAAATACTTCGCTGACAGTTTAGAGAGCCATGTAATCCCTCATCCCACTCACCATGCAGAGGTCAAAGCGGAAGTCGAGTGTAAGTTTGCAAAACCACCTGCGGGCGACCCCCTAGAACCTGTCGACGAAGTCACAGAAGTAATTAAAAGTCTTAAAAAGAAATCAGCACCCGGCCCCGTTGGCATTAGCAACAGTGTACTGAAATCTCTCTCCTCTCCGCTAGTATGCCTCCTGCTAGACGTATTTAACGCTCTTCTTTCCAGCTGCTCCTTCCAGGATGCATGGAAAGCGGCCGGCGTATTAGAAAAAAACCGAAGAAACCACGTAACTTAGCCTCTAGTTACAGACCAATTAGTCTCCTCAGCACAATGGGGAAAGTTTACGAGCGACTCATATTGAATCGCCTTCGTAAATACGTCTTCATCAACAAACTTCTTCCAAACAAGCAGTTTGGCTTCAGACCCAAACACTCGTGCACCGACCAGATACATCGCCTTACAGAATGCATTCTGAAAGGATTTAAATACCCACAAAATAATCGCTCAACCACCATAACCGGTGCCTTTTTCCTTGATGTCGCAAAAGCGTTTGACAAAGTCTGGCACGACGGCTTGCTTTACAAGCTGCATAAACTCATCGTGCCTGATAGGCTCATCCACATCATCAGAGCCTTTCTTGCCAATCGCCACTTTGGCTATCGGATAGAGGGTTTTCGCGCTACAAAGCATCCCTTTAAGGCTGGAGTCCCACAAGGCTCCGTTCTCTCCCTACTACTCTTCATACTCTTCACAAGTGACATCCCTAAGCACCCAGTAGTGAATATTGCTCTTTTCGCAGATGACACTGGACTTTTCGTCGCTAATCCCAATAAAAAATACCTCACCAAGATACTCCAAATAATCGTCAACTGCCTAGGCGATTGGTTCCGCTTACCGAGAATCGAAATGAATCCTGAGAAAAGTGTAGCAATACACTTTCAAAGGATCTGCACTTTCAATCGTCAAATCAGAAACCCCCAGAAAGTGTTAGGTACTATAACCTTGTACGGCCGCCAGATCCCCTGGCAACCAACGGCCAAATACCTAGGGGTTACATTCGACCAAGGTATGACTTTCGCGAAGCACGTTCACGATGTCCGTGCAAAATTCGTCACTAGTCGCCTCCACCCGCTAGTTAACAGCAAGAGCAAACTGTCCTTAAGACACAAGCTCCACCTTTATAAAGCGTGCGTAAGGCCCATCATGTCTTACACAAGCGTTGTTTTCGCGCACGCAAGCCATACTTATTTGTACGATCTCCAAGTCGTCCAAAACAGATTCATTCGCATAGAAACCGGATCTCGGTGCTACCAGCAAAACTCCGACCTACACAGAGACTGTCAACTTCAGATGATCTCTGAATACTTCAAGGATATGTCTCGGCGCTACTTCGAGAGGGCCGAGTCATATTCCAATTCACTAGCGGTAAACGCAGCTACCTACGCTCCGACTGCGAACGTTACGCCAACCCGCCGGAGGCTGCGGCGCGTTCTAATCGAACCCCCGGTTCCGCTAGATTCCGACGAGCGAAATGTCGCCGGCCAGTCACATTCCAACACTACACAATCACCTAGTGCCACAAACACTGTTAGGACAACAACAGATGAGACGCAGCGAGTCCGCAGACGGGTGCGCCGCTCACTCCTCCACACCGCGTACACACCGTATACCCGCGTCTTTCGCGGTTCTCACCGCCCAGAACATCGTAAGTTACCAATTAGTCGTCAGAGCCGGGGCCCGCCACCCCCTGTTCGGACGGACATTAGATAACTCAGCCACGTTATGTTAATGTGATCACTGAACTGAACACAATATTATCCCGCTCCTCCAAGATTATCCATTTTAGCGCAACCTTGCACTAAATAAATAATAACATAAACCCCACCCTACCCCACACCCCGCCCCATCCCACCGACCCACCCACTTTGCCTGAGAGGCCACGAGCTATAAAAAGGACTATATGAAGGGCTCTGAGTTCGATGAAGCTGTAAGAGCCGGATAGGCTAACAGCATTAACATCACAAAAACTAGACTAAGTAAAATAAAATTATTTTTGGGAGCTTTAAAGCGTCTGACAAAGGTTACCGTCGCGTCGGCGGTAAGTGTTTGGCAGTATTAATTATTATTTTTACTATATTCTTTAAAACTTATGGAAATCACCCCTGGGACTTTAAAAAAAGTGAATTGAGTTTTTGCCCACCTTTAGCACCGGGTACCTGGAAATTGCCCACCGGCGCAAGCTAATTTGAAAGCTACACTGAAAGCACATATGAATGCTATACGACACATATTATTGCTGAGAAAATAATTTACATCTGGGGGCCCTGGGATATTGGACTACTAATTCATTATCAATTGCAACGTTGTCAATATTAACACGAACCTGTCTTGTGGACGACAAACACTAATTAACTTGCGAATCTCCCCTCAACATGATAACAGATTTCTATGCTGTGTTTCGTGTAATGAGAGTTCTTTACACTCAGGGGTCGAAAAATAAGGGTCTCACCTTTTTACCGGAAATGAGGCATTCCATCGTAGTCTTCAAGGGTGACAACGCATCTGGATTTAGGTTTATAATTGAAGGAAGATAGGTATCATAGGCTACAGTATCCACTTACCATCAGAGGGGCTGGCTGCTCGTTATTGCCGTTATTCTATAAAAAAATCAGAAAGATTCTTAGCAATATTTAATGTTTTTTTCTTTAATAGATATTAAGGATGCATGCAATTTCAAAGAAAATTAATAATTTCTTAAAACGCTTAATGTATATATTCTTTTAAGTATCTAAAATTATCGTGCACGTCGGATGCGTGGAAGTTCACACATCACATGATTACAAAATAATTATTTTCTGATATTTAAAACTTTAACTTTGAAATGAGTGAATCCTTTCAAACCAATAGGTGTATTACTAGGTGGTAGGAATCGTTTTCTGTCTGGGAGTAGGTTATTACTGCCACCACTCTCTTACCTATTTTTGCCACCACTCTCTTACCGATTTCTGCCACCACTCTCTTACCTATTTCTGCCACCACTATGCTACCTCTTTCTGCCACCACTCATACCTATTTTTGCCACCACTCTCTTACCTATTTCTGCCACCACTCTCTTACCTATTTTTGCCACCACTCTCTTACCTATTTCTGCCACCACTATGTTACCTCTTATTGCCAACAATCATAACTATTTCTGCCACCACTCTCTTACCTGTTTTGCCACCACTATCTTACCTATTTCTGCCTCCACTATGTTACCTCTTTCTGCCACCACTCATAACTATTTCTGCCACCACTGTCTTACCTATTTCTGCTACCACTCTCTTACCTATTTTTGCCACCACTCTCTTACCTATTTCTGCCACCACTATGATACCTATTTCTGCCACCACTCATAACTATTTCTGCCATCACTCTCTTACCTATTTCTGCCACCACACTCTTACCTATTTTTGCCACCACTCTCTTACCTATTTCTGCCGCCGCTATATTACCTCCTTCTGCCACCACTCATAACTATTCCTGCTACTACTCTCTTACCTATTTCTGCCACCGCTATGTGACCTCTTTCTCCCACCACTCGTAACTATTTCTGCCACCACTCTCTTACCTATTTCTGCCACCAATTTCTTACCTATTTTTGCTACCATTCTCTTACCTATTTCTGCCACCACTATGTTACCTATTTTTGCCACTCGCTTAGCTATTTCTGCCACTACTTTCTTACCTATTTCTGCCACCACTCTCTTAACCATTTCTGTCACAACTATATTACCTATTTCTGCCACCACTCTCTTACCTATTTCTGCCACTCTCTTATATATTTCTGCCACCACGCTCTTAACTATTTCTG
This sequence comes from Parnassius glacialis, assembly GCA_033319125.1. Taxonomy (NCBI): domain Eukaryota; kingdom Metazoa; phylum Arthropoda; class Insecta; order Lepidoptera; family Papilionidae; genus Parnassius; species Parnassius glacialis. Next base: position 26,622,863 of record JAVANC010000007.1, read on the forward strand.
CCATAACTCTTACTTCTTCGGATACTTTATGTATTCTTCGTAAACATTTTCAATAGAAGAAGTCTTAACTTAATTTTTTTCATTGTTTCAGTTCAATAGTTCATAATAAAAAATGTTTATTATACATACTTAGAGCTTTTTATTTGTAGCATATAAATACCTCTTTTCTTTAAGCAACACTCATTCTGCATGTTGAGTGTTGCGTAAATAAAAGAAGTGTTCATCACAGCTTATAAAGAATTTACCTACACTGCGGTATTCCGCAAATACCGATATATAGCGGGATCGAAAATCATGGACCCTGCAAATACCGAGATTACAAATAACGTGCGGGATTGGCTGCCGTAGTAGGTGGGTGCCTCGCGGTGGCAAAGACTGGTTATGTCGAACTCGCACCGACCAAAACCCCATGGTGTACCACCTTTTCCGCATATTATTTTATATTGCGGCAGAAGTAGATAATAGGGTATCAACCCAGGACTACTGGGCAGAAAAACCCTACAATCTAGATTTCTCGTTTCTCGTTTGATATATTTAACTTCAGTCATCCCAAGTGAGCCAGCTATTATAGGCTTGTGCTCGATACTAGTAAGATTGGCTTTATATAGATGTTATGAAAAAGTTAATTTAAAATCCATTTGAAGCAGTTTCCGATTTAACACTAAGCTAAGCTTTATCAAAACCACTGCAACAACTGCAACTCTATGTAATTCTGCCACAGACGAAGAAAGTGTTCATAAAAGTTGAACGTGTTTGGTTTGATAAATTGTTTGCGGTATGAACAACGCAACCATTTTCATTTTTTGTACGTTCTTTAAACTTTTAAACATTATAAATACTTTATAATGCAAGTTTACTTTGTTATATTATTCGATAGATAATAATAACTTAACTTAACTTAACTTATCTTCACGCACAATCCCTGACGGGGTAGCCAGAGAGAACAGATCGCCAAGTGTCACGATCCTTACATACCTCTTTCGCTTCTTTCAGATTCATTATCTTCTTCATACATGCACGTCTAGGTATCCGAGTACTCTTGACCCTCCCCTCTTCGAGCAGTTTGCTCACATGGTCTTCGAAAATTAGTATCGGTCTACCTCGACACATTTTAATACTAACTTTCACGCTATGTATTTTCTTCACCATTCGGTCTTCACTCATTCGCTCAACGTGCCCAAACCATCGAAGCACGCCCTTATCAATTTTTGTGATAAGGTCATCTTTCAAACCTGCCATATTGCAAATCTCTTCGTTTCGGTTGTGCATATGCAAATGCATATGTCTCTAATTACGGCGTTAATACATATTTTAGCCTTTTTTCCCCAATCGTGCACATTTTGTTTAGTAGCGGGAGGTACGTACGTAGCGGGAGGTACCTAGGTGACGAAGGCGTGTAGAACGCGAGCGCAGTGGCTGATTAAACTGACTGGCCAAATTTAAAATTTTGTCCAATGAGACGTCAACTGACGAGTTGAATTAAAGAGAGCGTTTTTGGCGTACAAATTGATATTGGGTGACAAACGTCACTTTCCGCTCGAAAATTTGGAAAAACAATAATTGTATTGTCTCAAGAAAGCTATGCATAATTTTAAGAACATTTTGCGGTTTTTTTACAGTGTTTTTAATTCAAATATATAAGTATAAAAATGGTTTTACGATTTTGCATTGTGCATATTTTGGACATATCAACAGTTTTAAGTGCATATTTCGGCCTTTTTAGTGCATATTTTATACATATTTTGGCAATTTGTTAGTGCATATAAACCGATGTCTAGTAATAATATAAAACTATTTCTCGTAACGTTCTAATAATTAAAATATTATACGTGGTAGACCACGCTGCAGCTACATTATGGTTGTAGCACGAATGGGTGGACTCGACCGGGAAAGGACAACGCTCTCATAGAATACCGCAGTAAAATAGCAGTTTAAAAACACATTCCAAGTAAAAGTGCGGAACGCTAAACATTTCACATGACAAGACAAGATACATTTTAGAACAATATTACAATAACCCTTTAGAGAAATCTTGTGTTCATAAACAAACTATTTCAAACTAAATTTTAGAGAATTTCATAATGAGACTCTAACATTAAACCCTTCGCAATTTATATTAAAATATTTCATACAAACCACTAAATTAATGAAACTAGTGTCAGCATAACTATATTATGTTGTGAGACACTCCATCGTTATGTTGAAGGTGACAAACGTGGAAGAGCCATGCTACAGCTATATTAGTAGTATAGTTGTAGCACGAATGGGTCGGCTCGACCGGGGAAGGACCACGCTCTCACAGAATATCAGCGTAAAATAGCAGCTTAATGCTGCTGTGTTCCGTATGGTGAGTGTAGAGAACCGGAGACCTTTTACTGGACATGAGGCATTCCATCTTAGTCCTCACGGGTGACAACGCATCTGCATTTTGTTTGATGTCGATGTCTATGGGTCACAGCAACCACTTACCATCAGGTGGACTGTGTGCTCGTTTGTCACCCTCATCCTATAAAAAAAAAGTATACAGGTCTTATAACATAATGTAAATAGTATCCTACGACATAACATTAGTTTGGCTTCTAAGAAAGTAATTTAGCTTTTAAGTAAATAAACAATATAAAGTATACAGGTCTTATAACATAAAGTAAATAGTATACTATGACATAACACTTGCCCAATATCACTTGACTTGGCCATATTTGACATGGCCATATTTGACTTGGCCATATTGGTCTTAGCATTATTTGGCTTGGTAATATTTGACTTGGCCATATTTGATTTGGCCCTATTTGACTTGGCCATATTTGACTTGGCCATAGTTGACTGGGCATATTAGGCTGCTTAGTTGGTCAAGTGGTCATAAGCGCGATTGCTGATCATATTATCGTCCCAAGTTTGAATTCGGTCAGGCCGCAATCAGTTATTTGGTGTTTCTGTCAAGAAATACTCAGCAGCAGACGAGTATCAATAAGTTCGGCGATTTAAGCCCAACGTCTCAGAAAGCACGTACATTTGTTGAGTTTGCGCCTAATACCTCTGCGGCTTTCAGATTTCCATTCCATCGTACTGCGAGTTTAAGGGAATAGAAAGTGCACCTGTGTTTGCCCACACACTCGTGGACTATATTACTGTCCTACGTGATTGGTCTCTGTTATGAATGTCCGCCGTAACCTAAATGTGGCCTGGAGGACAAATTTATTATTTCTGATAAGGTATTCTTTTTGTATATTTAAAATTAACATTTTGTGTATTCATGTGGTATTTATATTTAATATAATCAAAGACTCACAAAGATAAGAAAAGAAGAGAACAGCAAACAAAGACCACTACTGGCATTGCTTTGTAGCTGATTGTGATGTATGATTACAATCGGTTCAGCCATTCTGTAGATTAGACCGAACAGCGAGACAAAAATTTTACAAATGTTCATTCATTTCTCAGTTCAATATTAGACAGTTAATTCGATATTACAAACAGTCACTTTAATTTAATTTAGATTATATATATATATATATATATATATATATATATATATATATATATATATATGTGTGTGTGTGTGTGTGTATAATCATCATCATCATATCGTTGGGCTATGTCGGTTACTCTGGTTCTACTGCGGATATACTAATTTCTAAGTTTATCACGCAGAGAAACCCCGAGCATAGCCCTCTCCATAGCTCCCTAAGCGACCTCGAGTTTCTCATACGACCAGCAGTGAAGGACCACGTCTCAGATCCGTAAGTCATCACTGGTAACACGCACTGGTTGTACAATTTGGTTTAAAATATGTAATGTTGTTAGTATGTAAGTGGATGCTGTAGCCCATAGACATCTTTATTTATCCTCGATTTAGAATCAAAATGCAGATACGATGTCATCCTTGAGATTAGTCGTCTATTACTGGAAATGGGGCATTCTATTTTAGTCCTCAGGGGTGACAACGCATACGCATTTTGATTCTTAATCGACGATAAATGTAGATGTCTATGGGTCACTGTATTCACTTACTATTATGTGGACGGTGCTCATTTCCACCCTTATTCTATAATAATAATCGATCAGTATAAAGTCTATTACTGAACATAGGTCTCCTCTTAGATTGCCTTATATAATATTATAGTGGCCACTCTAGGGTTGGCAAGTGCAGTTTTTTTATTTTCTAGGTGTTATTAAGAGAACGCTGTTACCCATCTCCTGCTTTGATTCCCGCAGTCGCTGTTTACGACACCCACGGATCGATATGGGGTAGTGGATATTGTTACATCGCCACTACATGGTGAGAAATTTAAAAGATAAAATAAGCCTGAATTATGTTGTGAATTAATTAACCAAATATTTACTTAATTTTAAGTTACATTTAAGTTTTAAATAATTTAGAATTTTGAAACATGCAGTAATACATATATAGGTATTAAAAAACTTTTTATTTAGCTTCGGGCTAACGCAACATTTTCCTTTACCGTGAGAACTCCTTTGTTTACATACATACATATAATCACGCCTCTTTCCCGCAGGGGTAGGCAGAGACCACTTCTTTCCACTTGCTACGATCCTTACATACTTGTTTCGCTTCGTCCACTTTCATTATTCCCTTCATACATGCTCTCCGGTTTAGGGTACTCTTGACCTGGCTTTTTGTTTCAAGACGTCCCTGATTAGGCTAGGTCTATCCCTTCCAACACTTTCATTCACACTCGCCTTATACACTTCTTTCGTCATTTGTTCTTCATATATGCTAATTTGCGTCAAATAAACAAATGAAGTTGTATGAAGAAAAATCATAATTTTATACGTTCTTTTGTTTCAGTAGTATCATCATAAGAAACAGAAACAGAAACTTTTTTATTCAATATAGATTATAAATAATACTTATAGAAAGTCACTCTTTTGTATAATTACCACTGGTTCGAAAAAAAACTCTGTCCTGGGAAGATCCAGCAAGAAACCCAGCGGGACTATTTTTTTTAAATAACAGCTTACAATCATGTATGTTACACAAATTAACAACACAACAAATTAGAAATAGTTTGGTAGCGATCACCTCATTTCCAGGGGTTATTATCATCTATAAATTCTTTAATATTATAATAACCCTTTTTTTAATCATTATCACTAGAGCTCTTCACAAGTCCGCTATTGAACATAGGCCTCCCCCAAGGAATGCCACAAAGCACGGTCCAGAGCCATTCACCGCATCCATTGACTTCCTGTATGTCTTACCAGGTCGTCACTCCATCTTTTTTTTATAGGATTAGGGTGATAAACGAGCACACAGTCCACCTGATGGTAAGTGGTTGCTGCGGCCCATAGACATCTACATCTATCCTTTATTACAAATCAAAATGCAGATACGTTGTCACCCGTAAGGACTAAGATGGAATGCCTCATTTCCAGTAAAAAGGGCCTCCGGCCACCTGCACTCACCAAGCGAAACGCAGAGGTAAACCTCTACTTCACGCTGGTATTCTGTGAGGTCGTGGTACCACCCCGGTTCGAGCCGGCCCATCCGTACGACAGCAAAAGCCGCCGCGTGGCTCTACCACTGTTATGAGTACCAATATTATCTAGTGGGGGGACGCCCTACACTTCACCTGCCGTTTCGAGGCTGCCACTCGAGAACCTATCTTTCCCTTGGTTATCGGTTCTTCGAGCTATATGGCCGGCCCATTGCTACTTCAGCATACTAATTCTTTGGGCTATGTGGTTACTCTAGTTCTACGCCGATATCCTCGTTTTTAAGTCTGTCACGCAGAGAAACTCCGAGCATAGCAGTCTTCATAGCTCGCTGAGCGACCTTGAGCGTTCTCATATGGCCAGCAGTAAAGGACTACGTCTCAGATCCATAGGTCATCACTGGCAACACGCACAGTAGTGTACTAGTGAGCCATTGTACCAAATTGTACCTAATACTTTGTGATTCAGGGACCATGACCGGGTTTTTTCATTCATGGTTATGTGCTGTTCATTTTATAAGTCTAATTGACCCTTTTAGCAAACTTTGAAAAAACCTTCGTTAATTGTAAACTGATTTAGATTATTTGTTTTTATAGAAATAATATGAAGTTACTTAACAAGTGATAAATAAAAATTTTGTAACCGACATCAATGTAAATTATTAAGGATAACTCAAAAACTACTGATCAGACCTTGGCCAAATTTGATTGTTGTTGCTTGTTGCTTGGATCAAATTTATATGGAACATGAGAAGCACCAGCTTTCAAAATCTTAGCGGTTAGCCGCCGTAGAGTCCATATCACCTGTGGATGTCTCCTGCAGCGGCGAAACACGTGTCGTATTGTCGTCAGTGGTGTGTCTTGCCTAGTGTAGTGGTGTTGGGAGTAGCGGTGCTGGGATTAGTGGTGACGGAGATAGTGCACGCAATTGAGGGAGGGCGGGAGGTGCTCTTCAAACTAGGTAAGACACATCATTTTATTTTATAACGCGGATATTTGCAAAGTAAATTTTTCTAAAAGCTTTTATATAATGGATTTCCGCAAAGTAACGCCTGATTCTATTAATTATGTAAAAAAGTTTTCATCAATGGACAGAATGATTTAAGAGAAAGGTTTAAAAGTATAATACAAATAGATGCATATTATATATTACATAGTTCTTCTGTCCATGTGTATGTGACGGAACTCCTCCTAAACGGTTGAACTGATTTTGATGAAATTTTGTGTGTGATTAAGTTGATTACAAATTGGTTTAGATTCACAAATGGACCCGGTAGAAAGCATTGTTGTCGAGATCCAGAAATCTACCTTGCGAAGCCGGGGCGGATCGTTAGTCTTAACATGATTGGGTTTTTTAACGTAACGTGTACACCAGCGTAGATTAGCAGCTTTTTTTTTATAGAAGAGGGGGCAAACGAGCATGCGGCTGGTAAGTAACTAACGCCGCCCATGAACAACCGCAACACCAGGGGAATTGCAGATGCGTTGCCGGCCTTTTAGAAAGGTGTAAGCTCTTTTCTTGAAGGTCCCACAATCGATTCCACAAGGAAGTTGTGCAAGGGAGAAAAACTTTTTCTAATTCGCACAGTGGTGGATCGCCAATCATCCAGATGGTGTGGATGGTAATGCGAGTTTTGTCGCGATGTGCGACGGTGAAATTGAGCGACTGGAATTAGTCCGAACAATTCCTCAGAGCACTCCCCAAGATAGATGCGATAAAATACGAAAAGAGATGCAACATCTCTACGCAGTGCCAGTGTATCGGGCCGATCAGAAAGAACTCAGTCGTCGACGACTCGAACCGCTCTGCGTTGGATGCGGTCAAGTGGAAGGAGCTGGCACTGGGGTGCCTCAGCCCAGAGATGAAAACAGTATTCTATGTGGGGCCGAACTTGCGCTTTGTAAAGTTGCAAGCGATATGCCGGCATGAAATACTGTCTTGCTCTGCTGAGCATGCCAAGCTGTTTAGAGGCCAATTTGGCCTTCCCTTCCAAGTGACCACGAAACTGCATACTATTCAATGTATCGACGTCAAGAATTCCGATGCTAGCTGAGGCAGCAAGGGGAGTACCTTGAAACTGAGGAGATACGACAAAGGGGTTCTTTTTAGCGGCAAACGCTCAAACTTGTGCCTTCTGGGGATTGAACTGGATTAGATTTAGTCGCCCCCAATCCGAGAGTTTGTTAAGCAAAGACTCGACTTCAGACACAAGTTTGTCCCGGCACTCGGCGACGTTTTCCCGAGAAATATTGGCACGGCCGGTATATAAGGCATCACCAGTGCTGTCTTCCGCACTGGTGATGCCGCTTTAGCAATGAATGCTACCAGTTAGCAACATATCATTGATATGCAGGAGAAACAGCGTTGGTGATAGCACGCAGTCTTGTGGAACACCAGCATTGATAGGCTTGAAATCAGAGAATGCGCCGTCTACTTTGACCTTGATGCTCCGATCAGCAAGGAAACTGGTGATCCATTTGCACAATTTCTCGGGAAGCCCATAGGAAGGAAGCTTTGAAAGAAGCGCTTTGTGCCAGACCCGATCGAAGGCTTTCGCTATGTCCAAACTAACGGCCAATGTGCAACGGCCTCCCCCTTAGACTCAACTGCCTCCGCCCATCTATGAGTCAGATAGACTAGAAGATAACTAGCTGATCGACCCAGACGAAAACCGTACTGGCGGTCACTAATTAGCTGATGATCCTCAAGGTACCTCATGAGCTGGCAGTTTATAATGGATTCCATTATTTTGGAGAACAAGGAGGCGATGGCGATAGGCCTGTAGTTGGACGGGTGTGAGCGGTCGCCATTTTTAGGGATCGGGTGAACCAAAGCTGTCTTCCATGAATTCGCGACTACGCTTTGGGAGTAGGAGTACCGGAAAAGACGCGTTAAAACCGGTGCCAACTCCGGAGCACACGTCTTCAGCACAATGGGAGGGACTCCATCGGGCCCACTCGACTTGCTGACGTCCAGGGAGAAGAGTGCTTTGCGAACCGAGCGCTGTGTAAATCGCACATCCGGCATGGAGCACTCACATCGCGGGATGGTCGGCGGTGTGTTCCCCCCGTCATCTAGAGTCGAGTTGGATGCAAAGAGAGAACTCAACAGATCGGCATTCTCCTTTGCGGCATGGGCCAGTGAGTCGTCCTCTCTGTGCAGAGATGGAAGAGATGGCTGACAGAAGTTCCCTTGGACATCCTTGGCGAGAGACCAGAATACACGGGTTCCTGCCGCAAATTCTGCCGATGTGCTCAGACCTTGCCTTGGCAATGATGCTTTTGAAGGACCTGGAGGCGGAATTTTACTTCTTTTTAAGTGCGCTGGTATTTACATCCCGAGACATTGATGCGTCAGCCCAGGCCCGGTAGTACTCCTGCTTGTAGCGTGATGCTATTTTACAGGAGCGATCAAACCATGGCTGGGATCTGCCTCCGATGGGCACCACAAAGTATGGAATAAAAAGTTCCATACCCTGAAGTACCACATCAGCAACAAATTTTTTTTATATGATTAGGGTGACAAACGAGCACACAGTCCACCTGATGGTAAGTGGTTGCTGTGGCCCCTAGACATCTACATCTATCTTGTATTACGAATCAAAATGCAGATGCGTTGTCACTCGTGAGGACTAAGATGGAATGCTTCGTTTCCAGTAAAAAGGGTCTCCGGTTCTCTACACTTACCATACGAAACACAGCAGCGTTAAGCTGCTAATTTACGCTGGTATTCTGTGAGAGCCCGGTCCTTCCCCAGTCGAGCCAACCCATTCGTGCTACAACCATAATATAGCTGCAGCATGGCTCTACCAGGTTTAGAACCAGCAACCACGCTGGGATCTTCCGGCGAGAACAAACCCGCCCCCAAGGGTAGGATGCAAAAAAAGACCGCATCCCATCTCAATCGGCTGACCTATAGTGCCAAACACGGCGGCAAGCTGCAGATCGCAACTGCGATTTGAGCGTGAGTGGCACCGTACTCCGGATCAGACAATGGTCCGAAGAACCCAGAGGGGCATCGACGGAGACCTGCTATCCTTCCGGATGAGAGATCAGCAGAAGGTCCAACAGGGAAGGTACATGGTCTTCCACATCTGGGATCCGCGTAGGCGAAGTAACCAGTTGTGTTAGACCATATGCCAAAGCAAAGTCATAGACAGATCTACCCGCATGATCGGTTAAACGAGAACCAAGCCATTCAGCGTGGTGGGCGTCAAAATCCGAGCATCACGATCTCTGCGGATGGGATCTGTTATAGCACGGAGTCTGCAGCCATTTGGACGTGGTCGATGAGTCGGTCTGTGGCGGCATTACCGCTATAGGACCTATAGAGGCACCCGTAGAAACGGAGATGGTCGTCGCTGTCTACGCGCAGCCATAGGATGGACAGGTCCGTACCTTCAAGACTGCCGAGGCGTCGAAAACAGATGTCCTCTCTGACGTATAGGCAAACTCCAGCCCGGGGCACAAAGGAGTGTTCCAATTTGTACCCCGGGTAGGAGAGATATGAAGTATCAGTCGGAGAGGTCACCTGAGTCTCGGTTAAAAAGAGCAAATCCGGCTTCGCCGTCTCTAGATGGTAACGGACAGCGTTAAGGTTGGAATGAAGTCCCCTGATGTTGCAAAATTCACGGATAGCGTGACAGGGGTCGTTGTATTGCTCCGCTTGCCCCGAGCAGCATTAGTCGCGAGCGGAATTTTGCCCCCCCTCCCAGTGGGGCAATTTTGCACCCACGCTCAAGATTGAAATAGTTTGGTCGTGGATGCTCAGCGAGGGATTCTCCAGGGGTGCTGGTACCCTCCTGGGGTAATCTTATATTTGATTCCAATACCATGTTGATGGGGGGGGGGGGGGGGGCACACAGATGGACTGTGTGCTTGTTTGCTCACCATTATTCTATAAGAAACATAAATAAGAAATCTTTCAGCAAAATAATTTCGTAACTCACACTGATATCACATCTTGATGCTTACGTAACAAAGTTTGCTCGAGTTACTCTCGGTACTCAGTAATACTATTTGCGGAACATTTATCCGGAGAATAAAATTTTCTTTCTTTTTCCCTACGTTTGCGTTCCGTTATACCAAGCACTCACGCTGTTATATAATAATTTTGTTTATATTAACTACTAGCGACCGGCCTCGGCTTCGCCTGGATATAATATATTAACATGGCATTATTTAGATTTAAGATTAATTCCCCAAACATTAACCCGGACAAACAGACAAACAAAACATATAATTCCATCCTTTACAGCCTATAAAAGTCCACTGCTAAACATATGCCTCCCCCCATAGATTGCTTTATAAGCGAAGGATAATGCTATAGTTGCCACGCTTGGCAGTTTTTTATTATTTTGAGTTGATATCAGGAAGATGTAGCTACCAATCTCCTGTTTCAATTTCCCTCTGTCGTCTCTTATGACACCCACGGGACGATATGAGGTAATGGTTATCCTTACCACTACACGAAAGAAAATAAGAAAAATAATAAAGTTTTTTCAAGTCTTAATATCATATGATAACCTCTTGAACTTAATAGAAGCAAGTTGTTACAATATGACAGACAGAAACTTCAATTTTATTTCTATGTATAGATTTCCTCTTCGAGTGTCCACTTAAGTGAAAATTTTTCTTTACGTAAATCAAGAGTTGAGATTATCCCGAAAAGAAAAGAAATATTTTAATAGAATTGTTACGCGGTTTATGAAAGTTCCACATTTAAGATAATTAGTAAATAGTAAAATAAATACACAATGCACAGATTATCAAAATATAAGCAATTTTTTATATTATTTTATGAATTTGTTGATTCTAATTCTAATTAAGAACCAATTTGCGCTATAGAGTAAGATCCCAGAACCCACAGACATTACTTTTTTTTACAGCAATAATATGTGTGGGATAAGGTAGTCTTCGTATATACGTTTGGTGTATTTATTAGCATCGTTGGCCACCGATGTCAATTGTGCGGCCACTAGACCAAAAATTATTACGCCAGGCTTAGGTGCGTCAAATGCCTAGGTGACCACGGCACCACCAACTGCCCCCGCACGCCCGAAACGGTTGAACTCCCGAGCTGCATCAATTGCCGCGAAGATGGACACCCAGTGAATTATCGCGGGTGTTCCAAAGCGCCGCGAAGGAAGCATTGTGGAGGTAGAAGCCGTCCCGGAAACGTTGTTCAAGCCAGTGTGTCTCGCTCTCGGTTGCTTGCCGCTAAATCCGCACCATCTTCGCTGCCCATATCCGCGTCTCAAGTTGCCACCAAGCCCGCCCTAGTTACCGGAACGGCCGAGTAAGGTGCCAGCTCTCCCGCGCCTTCCCCGCCAAAAAATAACACTTGGGTGAAACCGCCGGCTCTTGTCGTCTCACGGCCAGTGCCACCTCCTCCAGCCCAGGCCTTAAAATCGAAGCCCGTCCCACAAGGTTCATCCTGCTTCGCCGCCGACTTCTCGCTAGTCTGCGGCTTCATCAACAACGTTAACGTTGCTGAGTTATCCTCCTTGGTCCGCAAATTCCGCGCCACCTCACCTCAGGACAAGCTCAACGCTACGACTGAGCACATAGGACTTATCGACGCAATCTGGTCTTTCCAGTGCGCCTAATCACCTCTTCTAAATAAAAGAATGGCAGCACAAAATCTCGGTAGAACTAAACTACGCTCTCTGACTGTCGCGTTCTTTAACATGAACGGCCTCAGAGGCCAAAAAAGACGAGATCGTGCTCTTCCTGCGAAGCCACGATGTAGACGTAATTTTAGTCTTTTTTGAAGAGACCTTTCTGAAACCCCGCCATCACGATCCTAACATCGTAAACTACATCTTAGTTAGAAATGATAGGTTGACCAGCCCTAGAGATGGCACCTTGATCTACTACAAAAGATCCTTGCACTGAGTACCAATAGATGCCCCCCGTTAACTAACACAGAAATTTCTATATATAAGGTAGTTCTCTCTGGACATCCACTACTTACCATCGGCTTATCTGCCGCTACTTAAACGCATAGTTGAATTAGATTTTGAAAAATATTTAACCTAGGCTATAGTGTCATAATAGCTGGGGACCTCAACTGTAAGCATTCCTCCTGGAACTCGCTTACAAGCAATGGTATGCATTGTTCGATCTCACGGAGTGACTAAACTTCGATGTTATAACGCCTGAGATTCCAACCCGCTATCCATTCGCTTCCAGTCATCAACCGGACGTCCTTGACGTAGCGATACTCAAATAGTCTGTTTGTCGATATTATCAATTTAAACAATACTAGAACTCGACTCGGACCATATATCAGTCCTATTGCAGCTGGGCCAGCCCGCAGGCGAGGTCTTTCAGACCAAAACTAAGGTGGGCCAGTCCACGAGTAAACTCGAGGTCAAACTCAAGTCTACAACCTAGAAAAATCCCGGACAAGACAGACTCGCCTGAGGATGTCAATGAGGCGATTAGTGGTCTATCAGCCCAGCTCACCTCTACAGTTGAAGAATGCTCTCGTAAGTTTCGTGTATCGAAAAATGAACACATGAACCTTCCGAGTGATATTCGACAACTGATTAGAGTAAAAAACGTGGCCCTAAGACAATACGGTGACTATCGTACCATAGATAACAAATTCCGACTGCACAACCTCCAAAATGAGGTGAAACAGCGCGTTAAAGAGTTTAGACAAGATAAGTGGGATAATCTGCTGACGGATATCAAGCCATCACAAACTGCCTTCTGGTAGTTGTCACGAGCTCTGAAAACAAAACAATCCTCACTTATGCCGCCTCTCATCAGGCATGTAAAACCCGATATCGCCTTTGACGACTCTAGAAGGGCCGAATGCTTTGCTGACAGTTTAGAGAGCCATGTAATCCCTCTAGCGAACCTACAGATCCCACTCACCATGCAGAGGTCGAAGCGGAGGTCGAGTGTAAGTTTGCAAAACCACCTGCGGGCGACCCCCTAGAACCTGTGACTGTCGACGAAGTCACAGAAGTAATTAAAAGTCTTAAAAAGAAATCAGCACCCGGACCCGTTGGCTTAGCAACAGTGTACTGAAATCTCTCTTCGCTCCGCTAGTATGCCTCCTGCTAGACGTATTCAACGCTCTTCTTTCCAGTTGCTCCTTCCAGGATGCATGGAAAGAGGCAGGCGTATTAGAAATCTTAAAACCGGGGAAACCACGTAATATAGCCTCTAGTTACAGACCAATTAGTCTCCTCAGCACACTGGGGAAAGTTTACGAGTGACTCATATTGAATCGCCTTCGTAAATACGTCTTCATCAACAAACTTCTTCCAGACAAGCAGTTTGGGTTCAGACCCAAACACTCGTGCACCGACCAGATACATCGCCTTACAGAATGCATTCTGAAAGGATTTAAATACCCACAAAATAATCGCTCAACCACCATAACCGGTGCCTTTTTCCTCGATGTGGCAAAAGCGTTTGACAAAGTCTGGCACGACGGCTTGCTTTACAAGCTGCATAAACTCATCGTGCCTGATAGGCTCATCCAGATCATCAGAGCTTTTCTTGCCAATCGCCACTTTCGCTATCGAATAGAGGGTTTTCGCGCTACAAAGCATCCCTTCAAGGCTGGAGTCCCACAAGGCTTCATTCTCTCCCTACTACTCTTTACACTCTTTACAAGTGACATCCGTAAGCACCCAGTAGTGAATATTGCTCTTTTCGCAGATGACACTGCACTTTTCGTCGCTTATCCCAATAAAAAAATACCTCACCAAGATGCTCCAAATAAACGTCAACCGCCTAGGCAATTGGTTCCGCTTACGGAGAATCAAAATGAATCCTGAGAAAAGTGTAGCAATACACTTTCAAAGGATCTCCACTTTCAATCGTCAAATCAGAAACCCCCTGAAAGCGTTAGGTATGATAACCTTGTACGGCCGCCAGATCCCCTGGCAACCAACGGCCAAATACCTAGGGGTTACATTCGACCAAGGTATGACTTTCGCGAAGCACGTTCACGATGTCCGTGCAAAATTCGTCACTAGTCGCCTCCACCCGCTAGTTAACAGCAAGAGCAAACTGTCCTTAAGACACAAGCTCCACCTTTATAAAGCGTGCGTAAGGCCCATCATGTCTTACACAAGCGTTGTTTTCGCGCACGCAAGCCATAGTTATTTGTACGATCTCCAAGTCGTCCAAAATAGATTCATTCGCATAGAAACCGGATCTCGGTGCTACCAGCGAAACTCCGACCTATACAGAGACTGTCAACTTCAGACAATCTCTGAATACTTCAAGGATATGTCTCGGCGCTACTTCGAGAGGGCCGAGTCACATTCCAATTCACTAACGGTAAACGCAGCTACCTACGCTCCGACTGCGAACGTTACGCCAATCCGCCGGAGGCTGCCGGGCGTTCTAATCGAACCCCCGGTTACGCTAGATTCTGAAGACCGAAATGTCGCCGGCCAGTCACATTCCAACATTACACAATCACCTAGTGCCACAAACACTGTTAGGACAACAACAGATGAGACGCAGCGAGTCCGCAGACGGGCGCGCTGCACACTCCTCCACACCGCGTACACACCGTATACCCGCGTCTCTGTAAACATCGTAAGTTACCAGTTAGTCGTCAGAGCCGGGGCCCGCCGCCCCCTGTTCGGACGGACGTTAGATAACTCATCCATGTTATGTTAATGTGATCACTGAACTGAACACAATATTATCCCACTCCTCCAAGATTATCCATTTTAGCGCAACGTTGCACTAAATAAATAAAAAACCCCACCCTACCCCACACCCCTCGCCACCACATCCACCCATTTTGCCTGAAAGGCCACGAGTTATAAAAAGGACTATATGAAGGGCTCTGAGTTCGATGAAGCTGTAAGAGCCGCATAGGCTAACAGCAATAACATCACAAAAACTAGACTAAGTGAAATAAAATTATTTTTTGGGAGCTTTAAAGCGTCTGACAAAGGTTACCGTCGCGTTGGCGGTAAGGGTTTGGCAGTATTACATATTATTTTTACTATATTCTTTAAAACATATGGAAATCAGCCCTGAGACCTGGAAATTGGCCGCCGGCCCAAGCTACTTTGAAAGCTACACTGAAAGGACATTTGAAAACTACTTTATCCGACACATATTATTGCTGAGAAAATAAGTAACCTCTGGGGGCCCTCGGTAATTGGACTACTAATTCATTATCAATTGCAACGTGGTCAATATTAACACAAACCTATCGTGTAGACGACGAACACTAATTAAGTTGCGAATTTTCCCACAACATGATAATAGAGTTCTATGCTGTGTTTCGTGTAATGAGTGTAAAGAACCGGAGATCCATTTTACGCATCTGGATTTAGATTTATAATTGAAGAAAGATGTAGGTATCATAAGCTACAGTATCCACTTACCATCAGAGGGGCTGGATGTGTGCTTGTTATTTCCGTTAAATAAAAAAAAATCAAAAAGATTCTTACCAACATTTAATGTATAATGATGCATGCAATTTCAAAGGAATTTAATAATTTCTTAAAACGCTCAATGTAGATATTCTTTTAAGCATCTAAAATTATCGTGCACGTCGGATGCGTGGAACTTCACACTACAAATGATTATAAGATAATTACTTTCTGATATTTAAAACTTTAACTTTGAAATTAGTGAATCCTTTCAAACCGACAGATGTATTACTAAGTGGTAGGAATCCTTTTCTGTCTGGGAGTCGGTTTGGTTAGGTCTTACCTATTTCTGCCACCACTCTCTTACCTCTTTCTGTCACTCTCTTAACTAATTCTGCCACCACTCTCTTAACTATTACTGCCATAACTCTCTAACCTATTTCTGGCACCACTCTCTTACTTCATCGGATACTTTATGTATTCTTCGTAAACATTTTCAACAGAAGAACTGAACTAAATTTTTTTCATTGTTTATGTTCAATAGTTCATAATAAAAAAATGTTTATTATACACACTTACAGGTTTTTATTTGTAACATATAAATATCTCTTTTCTTTAAGCAACACTCATTCTGCATGTTGAGTGTCGGCGCCGTTACGACAGCACCGACGGTGTTTGCGGGGAGTATGTGAAGTGCGTGGGGGTTTCTCACCACCGCGCCTAAGACCGGTACTCGCCGATAGCTCGCGACACGATCGCCACCAAATAATTTTGTATTTTTTATCCCTTTAAAATATACAATTTTGCCTATCGTGTGAGTCGCTAATCAGGTTTCCCACTTGAACATAGTGGCGACCGTGATAAATTAAAATAAGATTCCGATTCCGCCGCGTAATAAGGTCCAAAGGTCGTAGCACTTACCCGATTGCTAAGAACAACGAAGCAGTCAAGAAGGATTCATTTGGAGCGGAGAGAAGACAAGAGGGCAGCTATCGAGAACCGGCCAAGCTGAGGTCCAGCGGAGTCTACGCGCCACAGCAGCGGTTTTGCCAGCTAAAAGTGAGCCCGTTCCTATTATTTTACCTCTTCGTGTCCCACTATTCCTAAAAATTCTATTTGTGTGAACAGGGAAACAAGGAATCTAGTCCTATTTTTTGTTGCCTTACCCTACCTACCTATTCTTTAGCAACATCCTTTATATTCCTTGTCTATCTTATACCCTTTCGTATATAAAACTGCTAATCTAAATAAACTATTCCTACTCAATAATCCTACCAAATAAAATACCTATTAAAACAATCCTAAAAGAATTACCTAGATAAACCTACCGACAATTTACATACCTAACGAGTTAAAATCACCTATTTACACCTATTTGCTTACCTATCAGCTAATTGTCTATTATTTCTTATTATTATTTAGCCGTATCATTTGCTAGGCAATCAGTGCTATTTTTCAAGCCGCCTATAATTTGCATTCATTGCGCCTATTTTACGACTTGAAAGTCTTCACTAGCATTTAATTAGTTAGTAGCCACTGTTAAATAGTTAGAATTTAAATAGCTGAACCTATTTCTTTAAACGTAAGCATACATATGTACATAGCTACGCAAAAATTTGAGCTTAACTTCTCAATGCAAGTAAATTCACTTCTCGCTATTCACTGTTAGCTGTTTATGCACGCAAATAAATTAGCCATCACTATAGCATAATCATTCGCTAAGCCCTATATTACGCTAATTAAACCATTATTTGCACAAATCAATTAAATTTACGATCAACCTTGCTTCCCGTTATTATGTTATGTACGTAGATATCTGCAAAGCATTCCAACAATCAATTTCAGCTACGGTGCAGCGGTCGCTCGAGACTATCATCGCATCCCGTGTCACTGCCAGCACTGCGGGCTCACGTCGTGGTACTGGACCGCGGGCGTCGCGCGTCATCAATCCCACCTTTCACCGCGCTTCTGCTGATTTTGAACCGGTTTCCGTCACAGCGGCTACGAAGCGAGGAGCGTATTGTATGCAATTCTTATTTATTTGATTAGTACAGCGCATAACTAGTTGTTTTGATTGTCTGCGCGTTAACTTTGCTAGTATGGAGGCAAAGTACAAAACTCTTAATTTAAAACGCGCTTCAATTAGAGGCCGTGTTACGAAATTTAATAACCATTTAGAAGAATTAAAAGGTAAAAAGCTTACTCCTACGGAAGTTAGCGTGCTATCGCAGCGATTAGTTAAACTTGAGACTTTATTTGGCGAATTCGATAACGTGCAAAATCAGTTTGAAGCATTGGAGGAAAATAATTTAAGCTCAGAATTGGATACCAGAGAAGTTATCGAACAAGTTTTCCACAATCGATCGCATTGGCTCAGGAAATTATTTCCGTAAGCAGTACGACAAAAAAGTCGTCGCTTCAGCATAGCAGTATTTACACAGCTGATGAAGATGATCACGAAGTTATCGGTTTTCGTTTACCAGTCATTAAAATTAATAAGTTTGATGGTACGTTCAACAAATGGTTGGAATTTCGTGATACGTTCAGTTCTCTGATACATAATAATACAAAAATAAAAAATATACACAAATTTCATTATTTAAATTCCTATCTAGAAGGTGAAGCTGCTCGTGTAATATGTAATTTAGAAGTTTGCGACAATAATTATCCTGAGGCATGGAGTCTTCTTTGTGAGCGTTTTAATAATATTCGTCAATTAATAAATAATCATTTGAAATCTTTGTTTAATATTGAGCCGTTGCGTGAGTCTGACAAGTCATTAAGATTTCTAGTAGACCACGTCACAAAAAACCTACGTGCTTTAAATACTTTAAAACAGCCAACTGATCATTGGGATACCCTGATCATATTCATAGTCTCAGCGAAATTAGACAGCAACACGCGTGTTAAATGGGAGGAGTACATTCAAGCTAATGTTAATGCTTCGGATATGCCTAGCCTAGATGATTTCATGACTTTTATTAAGGGCCGCGCTGAAGTTTTAGAGTCTGTTTATCGCAGTAAACAAGACAAAAATATAAAGTCAAACCCGAATCACAATCAAGGCGTCAAACAAAATCCCGTTTCTCATACTAAGTCATTCGTCAGCGCTGAGCAGGGCGACTCATCATCAACTGCCTCTCACAAGTGTATTTTCTGTGGTCAAGGTCATCGTAATTATGAGTGCTCACAATTTCAATCGAAATCTATTGATGATAGACTTTCATTAGTGTCCGAGCTAAAGTTGTGTCCCAACTGTTTGCGCAAAGGGCATAATACGCGCGCATGCAAGCTTCCAGGTACGTGCAAAATATGCAAAAAACGTCACAATACCTTTTTACACAAACCTACGGATTCTGATACCAATGTGGCAGTCACTAATGTTGCAGTCTCTGAGCCAGTTTCAATGTCAGCTGTTTCTGCTTCTGAGACACTACTATGTACGGCTTTGGTTGATATTTTTAATCCCAAAACAATCAATTACATTACCACTAAAGCTCTCTTAGACAACGGTAGTCAGTCTAGCTTTATTACAGAAGCACTTAAATCAAAGTTAAATTTAACTTCTTCCACGTCTAATGTTAGGAATGGTCGGCATATGTAACACTATTGTCAAGCTTAATGCTGAACGTTGCAATGTTCGAATTCATTCAAAGGTAGGTTCTTTCAGCGTTATGACGTCATGTTTAGTCATACCCCAAATATCAGGTAAGATACCTAAGTCTCTTGTGTCTATTACACACCTTAACCTGAAGTCCTTTGCATTAGCAGACCCCAGCTTTTATGAGCCGTTTGACATAGGACTGCTCATCGGTGCTGACCTATTTTGGTCCATTATTGGAACCAAACAGCACTCTTTAGGCAAAGGAAATCCTATTCTACATGAGTCTAAATTAGGATGGCTTATCGCAGGTCCCATGCACCATATTCAAAATGACAATCTCAATTTATATTCCCCAGTGAAATGTAATTTTGTAAGTATTGAAAGCAACAATACTTTAGTTGAGCTTCACAATGATTTGAAGAGGTTTTGGGAGCTTGAAAGCTTGCCACAAAAGCCCCTTCTTACAGACCAAGAGAAAGCTTGCGAACAACATTTTTTACAGCACACAAAACGCACTGAAGAAGGTCGTTTTGTGTCAAGCTGCCATTGATCGACAAACCAGACTGCCTAGGCACTTCCTATTTCATGGCCAGGCGGCGATTTATAAACCTGGAACGTCGCTTTCGCAAGCAACCGGAACTTAAGTCCGCCTATGTTGATTTCATTGAGGAGTATCGCAAACTAGGACATCTAGCAATATCTGAGGTAGACCGACCTGAGCTTGCCTATTTTGTTCCGCATCATCCTGTCATTCGTGAAGACAGTGAGTCAACACGTCTACGCGTCGTTTTTGACGCATCAGCTCGCACTTCATCTGGTTTGTCTATAAACGACATTCAAATGATAGGCCCTACAGTTCAAGACTCTCTTTTCAATATCCTCATCCGGTTCCGGCAATATCGTTATGTGTTGTCAGCGGATATTAAAAAAATGTACCGGCAGGTTTTAATAGATGAGTCTGACCGAAACCTACAGCTGATTTTATGGCGTGATGCGGAGGACAAACCATTACAGACACTCAGGCTTAACACGGTCACCTACGGATTTGCTAGCGCTAGTTTCCTTGCCACCAGGTGTCTCTGGCAAGTGGGCGAGGAGTGTGACGATGACGTTATTAAGGCATTCATACAGGAGGACATATATGTTGATGACTTACTAACTTCTAGCGATGATGAAGATCAATTACGGTCTATACAGAAATCAACACATGTGGCTCTTTCTATGGCTGGTTTTGATTTACGTAAGTACCGATCCAACTTACCTTCTTTACTGCCTTCAGACGTTGTCCAGTCATCCGGCAACCTGACATTGAGTCAGTCTACAAATACGCTGGGCCTAGATTGGAGTCCTTCGACCGACAGCATTAATTTTCCCATTGCAGTGGATCAGTCTGAGGTCGTCACTAAGCGCACTATACTTTCTTCAACTTTCAAGATCTTCGATCCCTTAGGCCTCCTATCCTTGTCCACTATCGTTCCCAAAATTTTAATTCAGACCTTATGGTCTCTCAAATTGGACTGGGATGAGCCCGCTCCAAAGGATATTGTCGATGTCTGGAGACCTTTTGTTGATGGACTTAAATGCCTTTTTTCACTAAATATACCTAGATGGGTATCAATAGAATATCCAGTCTCTGCTGAAATCCACTGTTTTTGCGATGCATCGCAACGCGCCTATGGTGCATGTTTGTACCTTCGCTCTACAAATAAAGAAGGACAAATACATGTCCAACTTTTATGTGCGAAATCTCGCGTTGCCCCAGCATCCAGCCCTATTACAATTCCTCGTTTGGAGCTTTCAGGTGCTCTTCTGGCAGCTGAAATGAGCTCATCTGTGACCAAAGCCTTGCGACGTAAAATATCGCGTCATGTCTATTGGACTGACTCGAGCGTAGTTCTTAGTTGGTTGCGCTGCGGTTCTTCTAACTTGAAGGCATTCGTTGCCAACAGAGTCGCCGCCATTAGAGAGTTGACTGACGCAAATTCATGGCACCACGTTCCTACAGAACACAACCCAGCTGACCTGCTATCCCGTGGCGTGAACCCACAACAGATCGCTGCATGTGATATGTGGTGGTATGGACCTAAGTTTTTATCGTTGCCAGAGTCCGAGTGGCCTTCTATGCAGTCGCAGACTATTATTGAGATGAAGAATTTGCCGGAAGTTAAAGCACATCCAGTTGCTATTTGTGATAATTATCAATCAATTATTAACTTTAACAAATATTCTAAATTAAAACAATTACAACACATTTTAGCCTATGTACATAGATTTATTAATAACTGTAAAAATTCTAAAACTAAAATTACAGGTTCCTTAACTACCGCCGAGCTCAATAAAACTCTTAATTCATTAGTGTATATTTCCCAATTAGAGGCATTCCCTAAAGAATACGATTTATTATTAAAAGGAAATTCCCTAAGTCCTAAGTCGCACATTTCGGCACTTAATCCATTTTTACATAAAGGAGTGATAAGAGTAGGTGGTCGAATTCAGGCTTCTGAATATAGTTTCGATATGAAGCATCCCATGTTGTTAAGCTCTAAACACCATTTTACTCAACTTTTATTCCAACAAGAACACGTACGGCTTCTACATCTAGGGCCCCAAGCCTTACTGGCTTCTATTAGAACGCGTTTTTGGCCCATTAGTGGAAGAAGTCTGGCTAGACGTACTGTGCATAATTGCACCGTATGTAGGCGTTTTAAGGGTCAGTCTATGAAAAACATAATGGGCAACCTACCTGCTCAAAGACTAATGCCTGACTTTCCTTTTATTACAGTAGGGACTGATTTCGCTGGGCCATTTATGGTCACGGATCGCAAAGGTCGTGGTTGTAAAATTACAAAATGTTATTTGTGTATTTTCATATGTTTTAGGTATAAGTGCATCCATTTGGAGGCTGTTAGTGAGCTGTCCAAGGATGCTTTTATATTAACTTTGAGACGCTTTGTTTGACGGAGAGGGCTACCAAAGCAGATATTCTGCGACAATGGTGGAAACTTTGTTGCTGGTTCAAAGGAACTTAAAGAGTTTTTTGAAGTTAATGCTAAAACTATCGCTGATTTTGCCGCTAACGAAGGCGTTGAATTTGTTTCTCGCCTGCATACGCTCCTCAATTCAATGGTTTGATGGAGGCCGGTGTAAAGTCAGCCAAATTCCACCTGGCCAGGATATTAGGGACTACGCACCTAACCTATGAGGAATTGTCATCTTTGTTCACACAAATAGAATGTATCCTAAATAGCCGCCCCCTATGTCCATTAAGTTCCTCTCCCACTGACTATTATCCCTTAACTCCGGGCCACATTTTAATTGGTAGACCACTAAGCTCGCTGCCATCTCCGTGTCTATAATCCGCTAATGACAATCGTCTCGACAGATTCCAGCGCATCGAGCAGTTTAAGCAACACTTTTGGCGACGCTGGAGCCACGAGTACATTGCGGAGCTGCAGTTGAGGACGAAGTGGCGCACGAAGTCCAAAGAGAGCCTACAAATTGACGATCTAGTCCTCTTGAAAGAGGAAAACTCTCAACCGCTCTATTAGCGTCTCGAACGTGTAAGAAAACTCTTCACGGGATCTGACGGATTGACACGCGTCGCAGATATAGACACTGCAAGAGGAATTGTGCGGCGCGCCCTAAACAGAATCGTCCTACTACCGAAGCCCGATGAGTTGGAAGATCTTGAAAGCTGTTAAGCTTTCCAGCGCCGGGAGTATGTCGGCGCCGTTACGACAGCACCGACGGTGTTTGCGGGGAGTATGTGAAGTGCGTGGGGGTTTCTCACCACCGCGCCTAAGACCGGCACTCGCCGATAGCTCGCGACCCGATCGCCACCAAATTATTTGTATTTTTTATTCCTTTTAAATATACAATTTGCCTATCGTGTGAGTCGCCTATTTTATTCATGTTCCCTAATTGAACATAGTGTTGCGTAAATAAAAGAAGTGTTGTTGAAATATTGTTAAATTTATGTATTTATGTATGTATATGTGTGTATATATGTATATAATATGTATATGTATGTGTGTATGTATATTTCTTTGAACCGCCTTCGTAGTTATATCACTGCCTTAAGGTTGCCTGGCAGAGAATGCTTTTACCATTAAGTCCGCCTTTTGTTCCTTTACTTAATGTGTAAGGTTCAATAAAGTTTAAATAAATAAATAAAAGTGTTCATCTCAGCTTATAGCATTGACCTACACTGCGGGACTCTGCAAATACCGATATCTAGCGGGATCGAAAAACATCGACCCCGCAAATACTGCGATTACAAATAACGTGCGGCATTAGTTGCCGTAGAAAGCGGGTGCCTCGCGATGGCAAGAACGGGTTATGTCGAACTCGCACCGACCAAAGCCCCATGGTGTGCCACCTTTGCCGCATATTATTGCATGCCGAGCGCAAAGCGCGTGGGTATGTTCTACTAACGCCTAAAAATTAAAATTCCACCGTTTTGTCGCATGAAATCGTATCCAGCAATCATATTACACATATAAATGATATAAAAAGCACATTGTTAGAAAGATAAATGATTGTTGAACTTATTAATTTTTTTTTAAATTGATTAATTGCTATTTTTAAATAAAAAAGGGGTTTTAGTGGCTTATGGTGTGGATTTATCATGTCCCCAAGGCTTGTAAACACTATAACTTTTGTAAATATCAATTGTTTAACTCAATCTATTTATTAATCTCTTCATCTATCATGTGGCAAGCCACTGAATGTAAATGGCAGTGTAATTTTGTTTAGTTTAGCTATAATTAATTTAACACAATATTCGAATAACCAAATTTCTTAAATACTTGATTATAATAATAATAACAGATTTTTTTATTACAAAATTTTAAAAGCACATAATAAATAATAGTAGTACGTACTAAAAGTAAGTAGTATCAATTTTTTTGTCATGGGTGAAATTTTCATGGTTTTCGAGGATGTTGAAACCGATAGGGTTGTCGAAATGTAAATCCAAGATGGCGGCCGCAATATGTATCAATTTTTTCAATATGGGTGTTATTTTCATGGTTTTCGAGGGAGCTGAAGCCAATAGTGTTGTCGAAATGTAAATCCAAGGTGGCGGCTGCAATAGGTATAATTTTTTTCATCATGGGTGTCTTTTTAATGGTTTCCGAGAATGTTGAAGCCGACAGTGCTGTCGAAATGTAAATCCAAGATGGCGGCTGAAATAGGTACCAATTTTTTCATCATGGGTGTCATTTTCATGGTTTTCGAGGGTGTCGAAGACGATGGTGCTGTCGAAATGTAAATCCAAGGTGGCGGCTGCAAGGGGTATCAATTTTTTCATCATGGGTGTCATTTTCATGGGTTTCGAGGGTGTTGAAGCCGATAGTGCTGTCGAAATATAAATCCAAGATGGCGGCTGAAGTAGGTACCAAATTTTTCATCATGGGTGTCATTTTCATGGTTTGCAAGGGTGTTGAAGCCGATAGTGCTGTTGAAATGTAAATCCAAGATGGCGGCTGCAATATACATCATTTTTTTCATCATGGGTGTCATTTTCATGGGCTTCGAGGGTGTTGAAGCCGATAGTGCTGTCGAAATGTAAATCCAAGATGGCGGCTGAAGTAGGTACCAAATTTTTTCATCATGGATATCATTTTCATGGTTTTCGAGGGTGTTGCAGCCGATAGTGCTGTCGAAATGTAAATCCAACATGGCGGCTGCTACAGATATCAATTTTTTCGTCATGGGTGTCATTTTTATGGTTTTCGAGGGTGCTGAAGCCTATAGTGCTGTCGAAATGTAAATCCAAGGTGGCGGCTGCAATAGGTATAAAGTTTTACATCATGGGTGTCATTTTCATGGTTTTCGAGGGTGTTGAAGCTGATAGTGCTGTCGAAATGTAAATCCAAGATGGCGGCTGAAGTAGGTACCAATTTTTTCATCATGGGTGTCATTTTCATGGTTTTCAAGGGCATTGAAGCCGATAGTGCTGTAGAAATGTAAAGCCAAGATGGCGGCTGCAATAAGTATAAATTTTTTCATCATGGGTGTCATTTTCATGGGTTTCGAGGGTGTTGAAGCCGATAGTGCTGTCGAAATGTAAAGTCAAGATGGCGGCTGCAATAAGTATAAATTTTTTCATCATGGGTGTCATTTTCATGGGTTTCGAGGGTGTTGAAGCCGATAGTGCTGTAGAAATGTAAAGCCAAGATGGCGGCTGCAATAAGTATAAATTTTTTCATCATGGGTGTCATTTTCATGGTTTTCAAGGGCATTGAAGCCGATAGTGCTGTAGAAATGTAAAGCCAAGATGGCGGCTGCAATAAGTATAAATTTTTTCATCATGGGTGTCATTTTCATGGGTTTCGAGGGTGTTGAAGCCGATAGTGCTGTCGAAATGTATTTAAACTACTTTAAAAAAAATCCGTTTAATCATGCTATACGTTATTTTTAATGCGAAGGCATGCTCAATTGGATTTACCAATATATTTTATATTGCGGCCAAAGTAGATAAAAGGGTATCAACCGAGGACTACTGGGCAGAAAAACCCTATAATCTAGATTTCTCGTTTCTCGTTTGATATATTTCACTTCAGTCATCCCATGTGAGTCAGCTATTATAGGCTTGTGTTCGATACTAGTAAGATTGGCTTTATATAGATGTCATAAAAAAGTTAATTTAAAATTCATATGAAGCAGTTTTCGATTAACACTCAGCTAAGCTTTATCAAAACCACTGCAGGAATTCTGCCACAGACAACGAAAGTGTTCATAAAAGTTGAACGTGTTTGGTTTGATAAATTGTTTGCGGTATGAACAACGCAACCATTTTCATTTTTTGTACGTTCTTTAAACTTTTAAACATTATAAATACTTTATAATGCAAGTTTACTTTGTTATATTATTCGATAGATAATAATAACTTAACTTAACTTAACTTATCTTCGCGCACAATCCCTGACGGGGTAGCCAGAGACAACAGATCGCCAAGTGTCACGATCCTTACATACCTCTTTCCCTTCTTTCAGATTCATTATCTTCTTCATACATGCACGTCTAGGTATCCGAGTACACTTGACCCTCCCCTCTTCGAGCAGTATGCTCACATGGTCTTCGAAAGTTAGTCTCGGTCTACCTCGACACCTTTTAATATTAACTTTCGCGCTATATATTTTCTTCACCATTCGGTCTTCACTCATTCGCTCAACGTGCCCAAACCATCGAAGCACGCCCTTATTAATTTTTGTGATAAGGTCATCTTTCAAACCTGCCATATTGCGAATCTCTTCGTTTCGTTCGTGCATATGTAAATGCATATGTCTCTAATTACGGCGTTAATACATATTTTAGCCTTTTTTCCACAATCGTGCACATTTTGTTTAGTAGCGGGAGGTACATACGTAGCGGGAGGTACCTAGGTGACGAAGGCGTGTAGAGCGCGAGCGCAGTGGCTGACTAAACTGACTGGCCAAATTTAACACTTTCACTGTCCGGTTTCCAGACACAATAGTAAGACAATAGCAGTGCCCTATATGTAGTGCACGGGACAGCGAAAGGGTTAAAATTTTGTCCAATGACGTCAGTTGAATTAAAGAGATCGTTTTTGGCGTACAAATTGATATTGGGTGACAAACGTCACTTCCGCTCGAAAATTTGGAAAAACAATAATTGTATTGTCTCATGAAAACTATGCATAATTTTAAGAACATTTTGCGGTTTTTTTACAGTGTTTAATTCAAATATGTAAGTATAAAAATGGTTTTACGATTTTGCATTGTGCATATTTTGGACATATCAACAGTTTTAAGTGCATATTTCGGCCTTTTTAGTGCATATTTTTATACATATTTTGGCAATTTGTTAGTGCATAAAACCGATGTCTAGTAATAATATAAAACTATTTCTCGTAACGTACTAATAATTAAAATATTATACGTGGTAGAGCACGCTGCAGCTACATTATGGTTGTAGCACGAATGGGTGGACTCGACCGGGAAAGGATAACGCTCTCATAGAATACCGTAGTAAAATAGTAGTTTAAAAACACATTCCAAGTAAAAGTGCGGAATGCCAAACATTTCACATGACAAGACAAGACACATTCTAGAACAATATTACAATAACCCTTTAGAGAAATCTTGTGTTCATAAACAAACTATTTCAAACTAAATTTAAGAGAAATTCATAATGAGACTCTAACATTAAACTCTTCGCAATTTATATTAAAATATTTCATACAAACCACTAAATTAATGAAACTAGTGTCAGCATAACTATATTATGTTGTGAGACACTCCATCGTTATGTTGAAGGTGACAAACGTGGAAGAGCCATGCTGCAGCTGTATTAGTAGTATAGTTGTAGCACGAATGGGTCGGCTCGACCGGGGAAGGACCACGCTCTCACAGAATACCAGCGTAAATAACAGCTTAATGCTGCTGTGTTCCGTATGGTGAGTGTAGAGAACCGGAGACCCTTTTACTGGAAATGAGGCATTCCATCTTAGTCCACACGGGTGACAACGCATCTACATTTTGTTTGATGTCGATGTCTATGGGCCACAGGAACCACTTACCATCAGGTGGACTGTGTGCTCGTTTGTCACCTTTATCCTATAAAAAAACGTAACGTAGTCTTTCAGACCGAATTTCGGTCACGGCAACTCGTCTCTATTGATATTAGCCATATGCGCAGAGCAGAATTATATTTCCCGAATGTATGCACAAGCACAGGTGCAATCTCTGGTTGCTACTGGGAATTATTTGACGGGAAAACCCAATAACTAATTTAGGCCCAATAATTAATTTAACAGTGGTAGAGCCACGCGGCAGCTTTTGCTGTCTCACGGATGGGCCGCCTCGAACCGGGGTGGTACCACGACCTCACAGAAAACCAGCGTGAAGTAGAGGTTTACCTCTGCGTTTCGCTTGGTGAGTGCAGGTGGCCGGAGGCCCTTTTTACTGGAAATGGGGCATTCCATTTTAGTCCTCACGGGTGACAACGCATCTACATTTCGACTTGTAATTGAGGATAGATGTAGATGTCTATGGGCCGCAGCAACCACTTACCATCAGGTGGACTGTGTGCTCCTTTGTCACCCTTACTCACTCTAACCTATAAAAAAAAAATGGCCCGACCCGGTGTCTGAACTCGGGACCTCATGACCAGCAACCGCATTTTCGACCACTAGATCAACGAGACAGTCAAAGTGACAAAGCACCTGCAGCCTACGATTTCCAAAGTCAGTTTCAGGTATCGAGTGAACTAAGCAATAACACAAGCTGAAGGTGACAACTATAATGGCGTCTATATGGTTATATTAGAATAGAATACAATTATTTTTTTTAACAGAATTAGGGTGACAAACGAGCACACAGTCCACCTGATGGTAAGTGGTTGCTGTGGCCCATAGACATCTACATCTATCTTCGCTTGCGAATTAAAACGCAGATCGTATCAGCCATGAGGACTAAAATAAAATGCCTCTTTTCCAGTAAAATAGGTATCCGGTTCTCTACACTCAGCATACGAAACACAGCAGCATTAAGCTGCTATTTTACGCTGGTATTCTGTGAGAACGTGGTCCTTCCCCGGTCGAGCCGACCCAATCGTGCTACAACTATACTATTAATATAGCTGCAGCATGATTCTAACACGTATATTTTTTTTATTCTTTATTGATTATTACATAATACTTATTGTGTAATTTTTTTATTTACGAAAAGTTCTGAAACTACCTCTATCCTTGAAAGAACCAACAATAAACCCATCGCGACTTTTTTGAATTTTGGTTGTTAATATTTAAATGAATTTTAATAGAACCAGCTTGGTGGCGATTACCTTATTCCTAGGGGTTATTTTCATTCATGTTATACTTCTTGATATTATAATAATCCTTTTGTAGGATTTTTCTTTAATGAAATTTTTAAACTTTTTTATTGACAAACTTTGAACACGTTCTGGAATTTTGTTGTAAAAGCGTATGCATTGCCCTATAAATTAATTACTAATTCTGTGGAGTCTTAACTGATATTACAACAAGCTTGTGTTTGTTCCTAGTATTTAAAGTTTTAACATCTCTATTTTTATCAAAGCTTTTTATGGTTTCAGGGTTATCGGATCCGGCATTTTTAGAGAACCGCATCCAAATGGCAAAAAACGGAACCCTTATCGATTCGTCATGTCTATCTGTCTGTCTGTCCGTCCGTATGTCACAGCCACTTTTTTCCGAAACTATAAGAACTAAGCCGTTGAAACTTGGTTAGTAGATGTATTTTGTGAACCGCATTAAGTATTTCACACAAAAATAGAAAAAAAAATTTTGGGGGTTCCCCATACTTACAACTGAAACTCAAAAATTTTTTTTTCACCAAACCCATACGTGTGGGGTATCTATGGATAGGTCTTCAAAAATGATATTGAGATTTTTAATATCATTTTTTTTTCTAAACTGAATAGTTTGCGCGAGAGAAGTGTAAAAGAGAAAAAAGAGAAAGTGGTAAAATGTGTGTCCTTGTAACTTTTTTTTTTGCGCCCGAAGCAATTGGAAAAGAGCTACCACAGAGGGAGGCGGAAAATGCATTATGCATACCACGACAGCCGGTCTGTCCTGGTTATGCGGGACTCACTGCCTACCGGGGGACCTAAGTGATACCCGCTAAAAACCGCCTTTAGGGACTGGCAACTAGCTGTTTAAAGCTTCTTATGCCGTATCGGAAGCGACCCTCTTTTGGGAAAAGAGGGCGCAGGCGGCTACGAGCCGCTGAGAGAGTGCCTACGAAGGCAAATTAATAATCAATAATTTAATTAGAGTTGGCCTGAGCCGCCATGAAGCAGTTCAGGTCGTTTGACAGTTTATTAGGTGGGTCCGAGAGAGAGTTTCTCGGCCTGCGGACTCGATAGCGAGAGGGGAGTGGGGCTGCATAAGTAGCTGCCTCACGAATAAGATGATTGGAGTGCGACTCTGAGGCTTTGAAGAAGTTCTCAGAGAGTTTTTTAAGAAATTGTTGAATTGTAGGGAGCTCTAGGTCCCGATGAAGGTCGGCATTACGGACGTACCAAGGTGCGTTCGCAGCTCGACGACAGAAAAGGTTTTGAACTACTTGGAGTTCATTAATAATTTTAGGGTTAGCGTGGGCAAAAATGGGGCCCGCGTAGGACATGACTGGTCGTATACAGACCTTATAAAGGGTACGCTTGTTTCTGAGGGACATTTTACTGTGTCGGCCCAACATACTGTTGAGCCTATTCAGGTAAAAACGTGCGTGACGGGTTACTCTTTTGACGTGGGGCCTGAAAGTTAGCCCTGTGTCTAGAGTGACACCTAAATATTTGGCAGACGTATGCCAGGGGACAGGGGTCCCTAGCATACGTATTGGTGGAGTGTTTTTGAGACGGCGTCGTTTATAATCGAAGTGAACGGCGGAGCTCTTCTCCAGGTTCACATCGATGCGCCATTTTTTGAACCAAGCTCCTAGGTCATCAACTGACTTTTGGACCTTGTTCCGTATGAAAGGTAGCGAGATACCTTTACAGTAGAGAGCAGTGTCGTCTGCGAAGAGGGAGAGCTGAACACCTTTCGGCGGGATGGGAATGTCGTGAACAGGATATACAGCAGAGGAGCAAGTACTGAGCCCTGAGGGACACCAGCTTTGATGGGGCGCTGTGAAGATAGCGTGCCTTCGTGTCTAAAAAGAAAGGTACGATGATTTAGATAAGAGGCCACGAGACGTACTAGACGATCGGGGAGACCTATTTTGTACAGTTTGTAGATAAGGCCTGTATGCCAGACTCTATCAAAGGCTTTGGCGATGTCGAAATAGACCGCGATAGTCTTATGACGACGGGGATAAAAACCGCTGAGGATATATTCCACAATACGGTGAACATTTTGGGGGCAGGAGTGTTTCGCTCGGAAACCGAATTGATGGGGAATGATAAGAGGGTCACCGTCTGTGGGAAACAGATGGCGCCTCATGCGATTTTGGATGACTCTTTCAAAGAGCTTGCCCATGGCCTTGAGGAGGCTAATGGGGCGATGACTGGAGGGGAGGTTGAGACGCTTGCCTGGCTTGGGAATACCAATTACAGTTGCCTCTTTCCACGTAGTGGGAAAGTAACTAAGGTTGAAGCAGGCGTTGAAGATAATAGATAAAAAGGTTAACACCTGCTCAGGAAAGTGTTTAAGGGCTTGGTTGGAGATGCCATCCGCGCCCGGAGCCATTTTGGGCTTAAGTCCTTTGATGAGGGATGAAATCTCATCATTGGACACAGAGATAGGTTCGGAGGCTGTAGGAGGTGAGTTCCGGCGACGGACCTTATCTTCCACTGCCTGGACGTGTGAAGGGTCAACGGGTTGAGAGCTAGGAGAGCATTGAGCGGCAACGCTGTCTGCAAAGCACTCAGCCTTTTCCTCGTCCTCGAAGGCTACCGTACCGTCGGGACGGGAGAGAGGGGGAGTGTGGGTGATAGCGTCTATTCGGAGGGCTCTTGCCATCCGATAGTACGCTGTATGAGAGGGAGAGATATTCTCCATGAGTTTACTCTTTTCGAGGTCTCGAAATTCAGAGAGGCGGAAACGGAGTTCTCGTTGAAGACGATTGGCCGTGTGCCTATATTCAGGCGTGGGATATTTTGCTGCTCTCCGGAAAGCAGCTTTCTTGGCTTTTAATAGGTTGCTAATATGTAGGGGAAGCCCACTATTATTACCAACCGGGACTACCCTTTCATTCTCCTTAAGGGAGGTTTTAATAAGGGTGGAGAGTGAATCGACCGCGGTGTCGATTTTTTCGGGACTGTCTAAGTCCGACGATAGGGAGACGGGAGAGTCCTGTGAGTCCAGAGCATTCGCTAGGGACTCCTTGAAGCCCTTCCAATTTGTGAAGGTTTTAGTAGAGGGCGTTGATGGGGGTGGCTGATGGCCAAGAATGAGGGAGACCGGTCGGTGGTCGGATCCTAGATCGTCTAGTGTCTCGATTGCCCTGAGGTTGAGGGAAACACTTTTGAGTAGTGCAAAATCTAGCACGTCGGGAGCGTGGTTGGTGACATCGGGATAGTGAGTAGCACCGAGGGGACTGTGAACGGTGAGGTCAAGAGACTGCGTGATATCGAGCAGTATCTTGCCACTAGGGGAGGTAGTACGGCATGTCCATTCAGTATGCTTGGAGTTAAAATCTCCAAACATAATGACTGAATTGCCTAAAGATAAAATAGACTCAAAATCTTTTTTGAGGGGATGGGTTCCTGAAGGGATCTAACAGGAGGCTATGAGGATGGACTGATGTCCAGTCATAGCTAGCCTGCATACCGTGGCTTCCATATTGGTAAGCTGCGGAGTAGAAATGGGAGAGCAGTGGAGTGACTTCTTGTAATAAATGGCCGTACCGCCACCTCGGCGGTCGTGCCTGTCATTACGAAGAAGAGAAAAGTTTTTAATAGAAAGGCC
Organism: Parnassius glacialis; assembly: GCA_033319125.1. Taxonomy (NCBI): domain Eukaryota; kingdom Metazoa; phylum Arthropoda; class Insecta; order Lepidoptera; family Papilionidae; genus Parnassius; species Parnassius glacialis. The sequence continues at coordinate 26,655,704 of JAVANC010000007.1, forward strand.
TTTAGTGTCCTTAGTTTTGAGATTAGTTTCCTGTAGGAGGAGGAGATCGGCTTCACGATTTTGAAGAAAGAGCTTAAGTTCTGGGAGGTTATTTCGCAAACCGCGAATATTAAAGAATACAAGCGATAAACCCTTAGGTTTGATACGACCGTGAGACTGTGGTAGAGCAACCTGCTCTGTCATCGTAAGTTAAGTTAATTAAGTTAACTTAACTTACAACGAGCACAAAAGATTATGATGCTCTGCAAGAGCGAGGAGACGGTCCTGAGGGGACCTCGCAGCGCGCGATTTGCGTGCTAACACAGCGATTTCCCCAACGTCGATGTTCCTAATAGCGGAATACACCGTTTTAGGTCATCAGCCATTGAGGGCTGTGATTGTTGTGGGGCGGAGGTTGTTGTCCGCGGTAGGTCTGCCTTTTTGGAGCTCCAGGGAAAGACTGGAGGCTGCATAGGCTTAGAGAAGCCCGGAGGGGGCCGAATAATGCCCTGAGGGGGCCTAAAGGGACCCTGAGAGGGTCGAGAGAAGCCCTGGATGGGCTGTGAAAGGCCCTGACGGGGCAACCGTTGGTAAAGAGCCGGGAATGAGCGGTCATTGACCGGCGGTGGAGCTTGCCTACTGGGGCGAGGATGAGGTGCGCAAGGGCAGCCTCTGTAGTTAGCCGGGTGGCCTGTTTGCTTACACAGGACGCACGCGGGTGGGGATTCGGCGTCTTTGGGCCGAGGACACTCTTTAGTGTTATGGGGTTCAAGGCACTTAACGCACCTGGCGCATATAGCTGGCAGCGGTGGCACTGCGCCGGGAACCCACGCCTATGTGGGGGCTCAACCCTCACTCTCGACAGGCCACACTGTGCGTACCTGCCGGAAGATGGCTTTTGCCTCCGGCACGTTGGTTAAGATGACTAGGGCCAGGTTGAACCTCTGGCCCGTTCTACTGTGCATCTTGTGCACGGCTTCTACAGGGAAACCTTGGGACTTAAGGTCCTCAAGGATTTCCTCGTTGGAAAATTCGAGTGGCACGCCGCGGATGACGGCCCTGACTTTACGCTCTTCCGGATGAGCGTATGTATGGTAAGAGACTTGTTCGGCTGTGAATAGCCTAGTGATACTACGGAAGGCATCGATAGAGTTGGGAATGATTTTAATAGTCTCCCCGAGGTTAATCGCATGGTCATATTTAATGCCTGCGTCGTACAAGGATTTCGACAACTTGGTGAATCTTGCCTTGTCTCTTAGGAAGACAGGGGGCGGGACATGCTTCTTTGATTGATTTGCTTCAAGGACTGGGGCACAGCGGGAAGCTGGCTTTGGTGGTGGGGCGATGTCCATCGACATTAGGGGAGCCGTAGCAGCAGCGGGGACTGCGATGGCTGCGGGGGCAGGGACGGCAGCGGCAGCTGCGGGGTTTGTGGCAGCAACGGGGGCTGCGGAGGTTGAAGGAGCGGCAGGGGCCGCTGAGACGGGAGGTGTGCGGTTTTTCGCGGTGCGTTTCCCGTCGCGTTTTGAGGTGACAGTCGTGTAGGATGACTCCTCGGTTCCGCCGGAGTCACAGGACTCCGATGAATCGGTGCCAGAGTTGATGGCGGGCCTCTTCCGGGGGGCCGACGCAGTGGACTCAGACTCGGAGCATGCGTACTCCATATCTAGAGGGGCGAAAGAGTTCTTGGACTCTAGGTAGGCCGCTATAACGGGCGGCGGTTGAGTTGCCTGAGGGGCATATGAGGCAATAGTTGCCACGATTGCGGCGAGAGCCGAATTATCCAGCCTATTAAGGCCTGACACGATGGACCCTATAAGGTCTTGTTTGTCATGATGCTGAGAAACGAATGGGGCTGGGGGGATGCTGTTCTGAAAAGAACAGAGACGTTCTGAACCTAAACAGTAAGGGCGGGATCACCGTTCTCAGAAGAACGGGACGTTCTTTATTCAAGGAGAAATGCCCTTACTCTTAAAAGAGCAGGGCCTTGCTCTGAAAAGAGCAAGTAACTCCCTAGAAACAGTATACACGTACACGTAATACAAATAAATAACGAAAACAAAAATAGAAATAGTTAACAAAAAATAACAAAAAAATATAACAGGTAACAAGCGGAGGTCAGTCAAACCTCCCCGCCCGAAGACAGGGGGGCAAGAACTGATAGCAAAAATGACTCACCAAGGCGTCGACGCTGTAGAGCGCGAGCAGGACAGCGGAGGCGCGAGAGCGAGAGAGCACTACCGTACGGGGACGGCTGCGCGGACTATCTGAACGACCGCTCGAGAGCGGTGCCACAGGCGGAATGGCCTGTAACTTCCCCTGTAACTTCTAAAGTAAGAGAATAATAAAACCAAAAAAATATATTACATTACCATGTAAACTTCCACCGAAAATTGGTTTGAACGAGATCTAGTAAGTGGTTTTTTTTAATACGTCATTAATCGTAAACCGCAATTTACCTTTCATTCAATCAACTCAAATATAATAATAAAAAATAAAACATTTAATTTTATAATCATAAACCTTATATATAAACAAACCGTCAACCATTATTTTCTATTAATAAATCTGTAAAAGGTGCCTAAGTAATAATAATTATAATTCGCGCGGGGCGTGCTTGATCAGTAGCTGGTGCGGAGCGCGCGGGGGGCCGGTTCCCGACGGGTAGACACGTGAGGCACAGAGTATTGGCATAGTATAAAGACAGGGAAGTACGTTATCTTCAAACAAACGCACTGCGCGCGGCTTATATGTTTGCGCCATAGTATCTATGAGGCGCCGCACGCAAACTTAAACACAATCTCGGAATGTTTCTCACTACGCCAGTCTGGGCTAACACCGCACGAGGTTCGCGCGTTACGGCTTTTTTACATACATTTACATATTTTTGTTGTATTAGTTGTCTATCAGACAGAGGAAAAATAGTAACTAAGTACCTACTTACGGTTATAAAATCGTAATTAATTATATTTGCAAAAGTTATTTATAAGGATGCGGATATATTACACATTAAGGTTTAATAACAAGTCGTTTCGTAATAGTCGAAACCGAAGAAAGTATTTTTCTGTAGCTAATTTGTAATTTTGTAATAAATGTGTGATTCAATATATATATGCTTGTATTAATTAAAAATAAAAATTAATATGGTCCTTTATGTGTGCAAATACTATATTATGCCTATTAAAAATAAAAAATAACTAGAATATACTAAGTAAATAATTTAAACACGAGCTCACACACCGCCCCGCCGGTTTATTTTATCCCTTTTTCTTCTTTATACTATGGTATTGGAGTACTTTTTTACGTGAGGGCAGACGATGTTGACACTTGTGCGCGCGGAGCAAATTTTTTGATACATTAATTATAATGTTCACTTATCAATAATTTAATTTAAAAAAATACACTATTATCAAAACATTGATCAAAGTTACAACGATCTACAAGAACTTTTATATTATGTTACTTGCTGCTACGGAACCCTTCATGGGCGAGTCCGACTTGCACTTGGCCGCTTTTTTATGTACATACATTACGTTTTCATAAATATATTGCGATGCCGAAGTTTGTTTATTTATTTAAATTTTTCTCTAAGGAACTCTTTACAATTTAAATTGTAAACCTCTTTTGCAAAAATAATATGACTTCAATGTCAGTCGCATTACCCAGTAGCGAAATTCCATAAGACATCACGCTATTAAAGTAACTAAAACTAATCTAGCCGCCTCAACATTGGTGAGACTGCTAATCTTTCTTACAACATATGCTGCAGAACTAAGCCTGCCTATTAATTTAGATATACGGGGGCCCCATTGAAGTTTCACACCAATAGTAATACCAAAATAAAACCAATGGTATCCTCAAGACTCAACTCTAGTATAGTATTTGTGTGTTTAATATTTGGTTTTGTAAATTTAATAAATTTTTTCTTAATGCTGTTTAAGAGAAAGTTGCTGGTGTTAAACCAATGTATTAATTTCCTTTGACAATTTTATATTGACAAAATCCATTGACTGTCGTTAGAGTTTAAAAATTAAAAAGGTATCATTAGCAAATAATACTATATCGTGATTGTCCCCTACAAGATAAGGTAAGTCATTAATAGAGATTAAGAAATGGGCCAAGAATCTAGCCCAGAGCAACGCCCATTGATATTACCGATCCGGAGGAACCTTTAACATTGATATCGACTTTTTGAGTTCTGTTATTTAAAAATTAAATAATTCGACTAGGCGCAATATTTTTGACACGGTGATGTTGTAGTTTCCTGATTAATCTCATTAAACGTTGCGTCATCTATTTTTCTACCCTCATGGGCAGAAAGTTTTTCCTCAGTCTAAAAAATGGCACTACCTCCGGGTGTATGCTATATGATAAAAAAGAATCATTAAAATCGGTTCACAATCGTCAAAATAGATTGGAAGCTTCTCCTATATAAAATCGTTTAAGAAAGATACTCCATTATCGATTCATCAAAAGCTCTTTCCTTCGTATTGACGTTGTACGTGAGGCTATTATGATGATCCGGTTAATATAGTCATTTTGTTATAACTCAATACAGCTTTGTTAGCATAGATGGCTCTGTAACACCATAGCTCTTCATCAGTCAATCAAATAATAAAAGGTCAAAAGTGCACTACCTTATCAACGTCATTTTGCAGTTGACAGAATAGTAAATGTGACCACATTAGCTGTTTTTTTCAAGTTGATTTTTCGAAGTTTTCTTAATTATTGCCAAAGCTTGTTTGCTATTTTTTTCTTAATATATTAGTTGTAGTGGTTACAGTATACGACTTTGTGTTTTTATCTCTGGCCTTCTCCTAGTTTTGGTTTTATAGGGCAGCAAAGCTTAAGATAAATGTTGCCTTCACGTATCTAACAATTATTTAACAGGCCAGCAGCTTAAACAACTGAAATAAGCCTGCATCCTGGTTTTAAATCTGTAATTGTGTTTGTATTTTATTGTTTATAATAATAATTATTTTTTTAAGTATTATTCTATGTTTTATTTTATTGTATTTTATTGAATAAAATAGTTCCTTCTTCAATTACAATATGCCAAAAATAGCATACATGTTTCGATTACATATTGGAAATAAACAACTGTGAAATACTCGACAAACATAAATGCTCTAAATACACTAAACACTTTGACATTCAATTCCCAGCTGGCGTGTCCTCAGCATGCACATAAAAGTACTAACAAAGATGAATGGACATTAAACGACGTTGACTAGCCGTGCACATTGATTAAACTTTTTACTAAACTAAATTTTGGTGTGCGTGTAATCGTAATCTTTCTTTACCTATTTTGATAAAAAGTTATAGGGTACTTATGGAGTCGTCTAGATGGTTCCTAGTTATGACTGGTTTTAATTGATGATATAATAAATATGCTTTTGTTTCTTTGTATTGCTTGATATTTGGTGTTTATTACACTAAATTAGACAGTGTTAGTTTTCTATTTTATATCTATTTCATCTATTTTAAAAATTTGTTTCAAAACCAATGTAATAGGTTTTGAAACAAACAAGTAAAGCGAAACATGCGTCGTGTCATACTACAGCTATATTATAGTTGTAGCACGAATGAGTCTGCTTGACCGAAGAAGCAGCACGCTCTCAGTAAAATAGCAGTTCAATGCTGCAGTGTATCGTATATTGAGTTTAGAGAACTGAGGACCACTTTTATTTAAAACGAGGCATTCTATTTTAGACCTCAGGGGGACAACAACCTGTATTATGATTCTTATTCTAGGATGGATGTAGATGTCTATAAAAAATCCATCACGGTCTATAGAAAGTATGCTGTTGAACATAGGCCTCCCCTTAGATTTCTTCATATTTGCCAGCCGCAGTTTTTTATAATTTCTAGTTGTTATTTGAGCACGCTGTTGCCCTCCACCTGGTTAGATTCCCTTTGTCGCCGTTCACGACACCCACGTGACGATATGGGGTAGTGGATATTCTTAGATTGTCACTACGGCGGGAAACTAAAAAGATGAAATGTGAAGTTTTAATAAACTAATGGTTAATCAAGTCAAGTCAGCCATAAGTTTAAAATAATTTTGTATTGTTAAGCACGCAGAAAATACTCACAGTTCACTTACTATGCTAATATAAATAAAATAATATTTTTTTTAAAGCTTTGGGCTAACGCAACATATTCTTTTACCATAAAACTCCTTTGTATCACCTTGATAAATTCTTACGCAAATTGCTGTGAAATTAAGAACAGTCATTCTTTTATACGAGTACATTCTTTTGTTTCAGTTGTCTACTTGTGAGCTATTATATCAAAATGTTATACTTTGTGACTGTGCACGACGCTAACAACATGATACGAACGAAATACATGCTTGTTGTAACCGACGCTAGTTGAACAACCTAGGAGCAGTGGGCGGAGCCATGAAGGTGTTTTAATCGTCGGGCCGCGCTCATGGTTCAACAACTTGCGATGGTTGCACACCGCCATGCGGGAGAACAGGCACAGCCTTATTCGGGATTTAAAAATAACTTTGTGTAAACAACTGTAACCTTATAATAAATAATGAAAAGAATAATGTTGTGCTTAATGTTGAGTTGTAACTATGCAATAACTCTCCCAATAAAGGCACCGAATGAACAGGGAGAGTTAGCATAGATTTATAATGTAAAATATAATTGTTAGATTAAATACTTACCCTTTTCATATAGTAAATATATTAAGCCATTAGGCACATAAGATAACATAATAATATGGCCAAAGAGCATGTTATCGTGACGCGGCCGCGGAGCAAATGAAGCCACGCGCACCGCTATTTTCTGTGATGTTAGCGCTGTTAACCTATGCGGTTCTGACAGCTTTATCGGACGCAGGGCTCGAGCTATTTAAAAGTGGAAAGGCGATAGTTGGGATGAGGATGAGGATGATGATGGTTTATGATTTGGTATTGTTACCAATCATCATGTCCCCTCCGTAGAGGATTATTTTGAGCTATCTAACCGCTGTCCGAGGGGGGGATCGCGAACCCCAGCCTCTGACTGCTTATCTCGTATCGGTCGATGTTCTGGGCGGTGAGAACCGCCCAGGCACGTGGGTGTACGGTGTGTACGCGGTGTGAGTTGGAACGCGTCGTGCCCGCCTACGGGTGCGACGCGCCCCATCCGTTGTCCTATTAGTGTTTGTCCCATTTGGTGTGGGTGTACTGTCTGTGTGTGATGTGCCTGCGACGTTTGGGTCAACGGGATCGAGCGAGCGCGGTTGCTCTATTAATACGTTACGCGGTCTACGGAGAAACGGCGCGACGTTCGGTATCGGGACGTAGTTGGCTGCGTTTACCACTAGGGGGTTCGGATGAGCTTCAGCGCTAATAAAGTAGCGCTGGGACGCCTCTTTAAAGTATTCGGAGATAGAGGGGAGTTGACAATCACTGTGTAAATCAGAGTTCCGTTGATACCACCGTGCTCCAGTGGCTTTACGGATGAATAAGTTTTGAACTTTCTGTAGTTCGTCTAGGTGGGACTTATATGTGTGCGTGAAGGCTACACTTGCGTAAGACATGATAGGTCTAACGCAGGCTTTGTACAGGTGGAGTTTGTGTCTTAGAGACAGCTTACTCTTACTGTTCACAAGAGGGTGGAGACGGCCAATGACTGACTTGGCTTTGTTGCGGACTATACTAATGTGATTCGCGAAACTCATGCTGGCGTTGAACGTGACGCCCAGATATTTGGCCGAATGTTCCCATGGAATGGGGCGGCCATATAGGGTAATTACCTTCAATCGGTTTTTACGGGACTGTGTTAGATTCCGTTGAAAGAGTATTGCTACACTTTTTTCGGGATTCACTTCAATTCTCCATTGGCGGAACCATTCACCTAAGCGATTGGTAGCTCTTTGAAGTTTTGAAGTGAGAATATTCCTATTGTAGTCTGATACAAAGAGAGCCGTATCGTCGGCGAAGAGAGCGGTGTTGACCGCTGGATCTTTTGGGATGTCACTCGTAAAAAGTGTAAACAGAATTGGAGACAGGGCGGAGCCTTGTGGGACACCGGCCTTAAGAAAGCGTTTCGAAGAACGGGTTCCCTCCACTCGATAGCGAAAAGAACGATTTGAAAGGAAGGCTCGGATGATGTGTACGAGCCTGTCAGGCACGTTTAGTTTATACAGCTTGTAGAGCAAGCCGTCGTGCCAGACCTTGTCAAATGCCTTTGCGACATCAAAGAAGAGGGCTCCCGTGCTTTGAGATTTTTTCTTTGTCGGGTGATGATTAAAGCCAGACAGAATATATTCTGTTAGGCGATGGATTTGGTTAGTACACGAATGTTTGGCTCTAAATCCAAACTGTTCATCAGGTAGGAGTCTGTTTGTTTCCGTGAAGTGACGGAGACGCTTAAGAATAGTGTGCTCATATAATTTACCCAAAGTATTGAGTAGGCTGATGGGCCTGTAACTGGAGGGTCGGTTGCGCGGTTTGCCTGGTTTATGGATCCCTATTACGTCTGCTTCTTTCCAGATATCCGGGAAAGAGCAGCTCGAGAGAAGCGCGTTGAAAATTCCTACGAGGAGATCAATTAACGGTGCCGGAAGAGATTTGATCACCTTGTTACTGATGCCGTCTGGCCCAGGGGCTGATCTTATCTTGAGGCTTTTTATGGTTTTGGTGACTTCTTCGAAAGTCACGGGATCGAGTGGATCGCCCGCTGGCGGTAACGCAGCCCTACGTTCGATTTCCGCTTCTACCTCTAGTAGGTGAGCGGGATCTGTTGGTACGCTGGATGGGGTACACTGGCTCTCTAGACTGTCGGCTAGGCATTCAGCTTTTTCGAGATCGTCTAAGGTGAGATCGGGGTGGTCGAGCCTAACTAGAGGCGGCATGGGAGCAATTTGCTCTGCTTTTATGGCTTTAGTCAGCCTCCAAAAGGCATCTTGAGATGGTTCTAATCCCTCTAAGAGGTTATCCCATTTATCATTTCTAAATTCGACAACGCGTTGTTTAATCTCGTTCTGCAGAGAACGTAGCCGGAATTTGTTATCTTCCGTGCGATAACGGTCATATGTTTTTAGCGCGGTGTTTTTCGCTCTAATCAGCCGTCGAACGTCTGCCGGAAGCTTTGTGTACCGATCGCTCGACACACGAACCTTACGGGAGCACTCTTCGACAGCTGAAGTGAGGTGAGTCGATAGGGCGCTAATCGCCCTATTGGCTTCCTCCGGCGAGTCTATCTTGTCCGGTATGGAGTCTAAATGCTGGGAGTTCGTAGACTCAAGTTTGACCTTGAGCTTACGCCAGTCGACGATGGTTTTGGTCTGAGGGACCTCACCAGCCGACCGGCCCAGTTCTAATACGACCGGCCTATGGTCCGAGCATAGTTCGACAAAAGTTTCGATTGAATTAATATTAAGCCGGATGTCTTTTAGTATAACTACGTCAAGGACGTCCGGTTGGTGACTAGTCACAAATGGGTAGTGAGTTGGGCTCTCAGGAGCGATAACGTCGAAGTTAAGTCTCTCCGTGAGGCCGCATAATATGATTCCGTTTGGATTATTTACGTTAGCTTTCCAACTAACGTGTTCACTGTTTAGGTCTCCCGCGATTACTACGCTGGGGCCTAGATTTAGTAGTGCCAAGATGTCGGCTTCTAATAAGAGTTTCTGCGGTGACTGATATGCCGAGGCAATTATGACGGGCGGATGGCCCGTAAGTGCTATTCTACAAACCGATGCTTCTAAGTTAGCAAGCGGTGGGGTGTCTATCGGTATACAGTGCAAGGACCTTTTGTAGTAGATCAAGGTGCCGCCTTTAGGTCCGGTCAGCCTATCATTTCTTACTAAGGTATAATTAGCTATTTTGGGATCGCGCACGCTAGGTTTCAAGAAGGTCTCCTGCACTAGCATGATGTCGACATCATGATCGCGTAAAAAGTACACGATTTCTTCCTTTTGATCTCTGATGCCGTTTGCGTTAAAGAAAGCGACAGTCAGTGAGCTAGGTTTAGTTCTACCTGTATGTTGTTTAAAGGGTTATAATTTAGGCGCATTGGAATGAACCGATCGCGTCGATGAGATTAATATGCTCAATGGTGGCATTGAGCTTATCTTGAGCGGATTTGGCCTCGCGTAGTTTGCGGGCCAGGGAAGTCACTTCGGCAACATTAATATTGCTGATGAAGCTGCAGACTAACGAGAAGTCAGCAGCGAAGTTAGAAGATGCCTGAGGGGCAAGTTTGGACTTTTGCGCCTGGAGAGAGGGCGCTGGCCGTGAGGCGGCCGCGCTAACTATCGCCGGGGGCTTAACCCATGCGTTCGATACTGGTGCTGAAGGCACCGACGAGCTTACACCTTGCCCGGAAGTCCCCTTAGCGGGGGCGGGTTTGGCGGGAGGCTGAAGGGGCGCGGGTTGAGACACCGAGATCGGTGCGACATAAGGGGCATGTTGCCGAGGACGGGACCTGCTAGCGCTAGCCGTTCGTCCGCGCCGGTTTGCACCTCCGCGCCACTTTCTACGCGGCGCTTTGGTACACCCGCGATAGTTCGCTGGGTGTCCCGCTTCGCCGCACAGAACGCAGCTCGGAGGGCCTTCCGACTCGGGCGTTCGGGTGCACTCAGGTGTGCCGTGGTCTCCTAGACACTTAACGCATCTAGGTTTGGCATAGCAATTTTTGGCCGAGTGGCCATAAAGTTGGCATCGGTGGCATTGACCAACGATGCCCCTATTACGGGGGGCCTCTACCGTAATCCCAGTGAGATTACAGATTCGGCGAATATTGTAGATTTCTTTCCCTTCCGGGGACAGGTCTAAGATAACTAGACAAAGGTCTAGGTATCTTTTTTTGTCGGTGGGGTGGTGCATTCTGTGCACTTCCCTAACCGGGAGATTCTGCGATTTAAGATCGCTTAATATGTGCTCGGTTTCGAGCTCCTTTGGGAGCCCGCGAACGACTACGCGGAGGTTGCGTTCATCCGCAAGGGCGTAGGTATGGAAGCTCAGTTTCTGAGCTTTAAGATGCGCAGTTAAAGCGCGGAAGTCGTCCGTCGTTGAGACGTGGATACGAATGCCCTGACCACCATTGTGGTTCTTGGGGCAGAAGATTTTTTTGGAGTCAATCCAATGCGAAAGGTTGCTCCATCGGGATTTATCCTGAAGGATGATCGGCGGCGGCGGTTTTTCCTTGCGCACCGCGGCGGGTTCCGGGTTCGCGATCTTGGCAGATTTAGGGCGCGCAGAAGGCGCGTTCTTTTTAGCCGGAGTGGCGTTAGGCGACGACGACGAGGACGAAGGGGCCGAGTGAGGCTCGACGCCCTTATTCGCGGCGGGACGTTTTCGTTTTTTGCCCGAGACTAAGGTGAAGCCTTCGTCATCGGGCTTGGCGGGTTTCGCGACGTCGTATTCAATTTCGGAGCCCGTCTCGGCGTCCGAGAACGCCGGGGACGGTCCACGGGTGGAGAGCGCAGAAGGCGCGGGGGATGCTACGTCATATAGCGTATCTACAGACGCGGGGGTCGCGGGTCCGGTGCTGGGCGACATAGGGTCGTCCACAAGTACGGTCGGACGTTCAGCAGCGGGCGATTGGCGTTGGGCTAGGAAGGTCGCCCAAACGTCGGGGCACGCACGACTGAAAAAGTCGGCGAGTTCGGCTATGGTAATAGCCGCCATCTTGTCAGTTTTAACAAAAGCCACGCGCACCGCGCCACGACGTTTTATATTTATAGTGCTGAGGCGGGGGGAAGGATCCTCCGCCTAAAGCAGCTAAAAATTGTAGTTTAACACTTTAAATAAGTAAAAAGATTGTTATGTACACATTAGTAAAATAAGTAGTTGTAAGAATATTATATATTTAATTATGTTTGTTAGTTTGTAAGATTATTAAAAAAATAAAGATAGGCGCGGTGGTGAGGCAAGGGTCCGCTGGCCAGCAGCGGCCAAATTATATAAAAGACGGGCTGGCCGCTAGGGTCGGCAGTCGCTCTCCTGCCACCGAAAAGGCACCAGAAAGAAAAGAAAAAGTACAAGTTCCTCCTCACCGCCGCTTGCCTCCAGTTTAAGCAAGACCAGTGCGTTATATTCCATTTTTCGCACGGCGTTACGGATTTCCGTAATAGTGACTGAGGGGCCAACATTTTTTTTATTCATGGTCATGTGTGTGGTGTGTGTGGTATTTATTCATTTTAGAAGCCTAATTGATCCTTTTTGCAGACTTCGAAAAAAGGAGTAGGTTTATTATTCGACAGTATTAAAGGATAAAAAAAATTGCTGACCTTTAAACCTTCTATATCTACACCAGTCCAACCACAGACTGCAGAATATGTTTTTTTAGTCTTTTTTGCTCTTTTTTAATTGAATATATTTTATTTATAGAAGAAGGGGCAAACGAGCAACGGCTCACTTGATGGTAAGTGACTACTGCCGCCCATGAATAACCGCAACACCAGGAGAATTGCAGATGCGTTACCGACCTTTTAGAAAGGTGTAAGCTCTTTTCATGAAGGTCCCTAAGTCGTATCGGTCCGGAAAAATCGCCGGTGGTAAAAAATTCCACAGAGAAGTTGTACGAGGAAGAAAACTCCTAGTAAAACGCAAAGTCGTGGACCGCCAAGCATCCAGATGGTTGGGATGGTATTAATCCAATATCATCATCATCATCATTACAACCCTTCACAATTCCACAGCAGAACATATGCCATCCCCAAGAAATGCCACTACTTAGTCCAACAGGGATACAATAACTCACGCTGAAAGTTATTTATCACTGACTGAATACGGCTACACTACTACTGATTGCTGCCGATAGTAATAGCAGTATCTTCTTCATTATCTTATTCATCAGCTTATTTTCATCAATTCGTAAAAGTCCATTGATGGTTAACTTCCGTTAGGAAGGATTTATTTAGTAACGTATAAATTTGCTCTCGATCTTTCTTTCCCTCTCTCTCTCTCTCGCTCTCCTCACTAAATTAAAGACTTAAGTTAAGCAAGCCAAGCTCCTGATAACACCAAAAACCCACACACTTACGATGTATACCGATCAGCTTCACTACTTTAGTCAATCGAGTGGGCGTTTCAAGATCTACCCTGACCTTCTATTTATCTCTTTAAACAGACTTCAAAAAAGGAGCAGGTTTACAATTCGGCTGTGTTTTTTTTGTGTGCATGCAACATCTTCCCAAATGTGAACCAATTTTGATGGTTCTTATACTTAAATTTCACTCACGTCCACACAAAAAAGCAAAAAATAATCTCTATATATAAAAATCGGTCTCCGACATAACAGCCCCGGACAGAATAGCCCCGACAAAACAGCCCCGACAAAACAGCTCACCGACAAAACAGCCCCCGACAAAACAGACAAACAACAAACAGACAAAACATAAAAGTATAATAATAAATAAATAATTTTAAAACTAAGTAAGTAATTTACGAAATATGATTGTTGTAGGTAGTATAATATTATTACTTTGCTAGTTGCATTAATAATCGTGCTTTTTATCTTCAGAGTATATTACATAATGCAAATATAATATAATAATAATAATAATTTCTGTGAATATATTGTGGAATTTTATATTCAGCTTTCAATTTAATTAACTTACCTATTATGAGTAGGTTTCAAGAAGGGGCGATTTACGTTTCGGCTGATTAGCAGATTTGAATAAATGTTATAATAACTTATAGTCCGTTCATCGCTTTAAGAAAGTAATTTGTAATGTGTTTACAATACCTATTGTACGAGGGTGGATTGAAAAGTACTCGGCCTAACCAAGAAAATAAACACATACTAAATCAGTTATATTTTTATTTTTCTACATAATCACCATCAAGTTCAATACACTTTTGCCACCTCCCCTTCCAAGCATTTAGACCGTTGAAAAAAAATGATTCTTCCTTAGAGTCAAAATATGCGTCTACAGCTGCTTTGACCTCGTCGTTTGTCGAAAATCTTTGACCTCCCAAGTGCTTTTTTAGGTTAGGGAACAGAAAGAAGTCTGATGGTGCCAGATCAGGTGAATACGGCGGATGCGGTAACAGTTCAAAACCACAGTTGTGAATTTCAGCCATTGACTGTACTGACGTGTGAACACGGGCGTTATCTTGATGAAACAGGACTTTTCTTCTGAGGATTCCTCGACATTTTTCTTTTATTTCCTCTCGTAAACGACGTAGTAAGGTGCAGTAGTAATCAGAGTTTATAGTCTGACCCCTTTCAAGATAATCAATCATAATCACACCTTTCGAGTCCCAGAATACTGAAGCCATCACCTTATTTGCCAACAAAATCGACTTAGCCTTTTTAGGGGGTAGTGAACCAGGTCTTCTCCACTGTTTTGATTGTTGTTTTGTTTCCGGTGTACAGTAATGAACCCATGTTTCGTCTATAGTAACAAAACGATTCAAAAAATCATCTGCATCGGCTTCAAATAACTCCAAACAGTCGCGTGAAATAGTCAATCGCATCCTTTTATGTTCAACTGAAAGCAGTCGCGGAACCCACTTCGCAGACACCTTGTGGAAACCCAACTCGTTGACAGTGATGTTTTGAAATCGTTCATAAGAGATGCCTATAATCTCGGCTATCTCTCTAATTTTTAATCTGCGGTCTCCCATTATTAAATCAAGTCCTTTTTTAATATTTTCGTCAGCAGTTGACGTCGAAGGCCTTCCAGAGCGGGGTTCATCTTTCACACTTTCTCTACCACGCTTAAATTCTGCTATCCATTTTTTGATGGATGAATACGACAGAGCACAATCGCCTAATGTACTGACCATGTCATCATGGATGGCTTTTGATGATAGCCCCTTCTTATGGAGGTACTTAATGACGGCACGCTGCTCGATTTGCTCCATTCGCGGAAATTATGTCCGATTACTTTGTTAATAAATTTATAAAATCACAACTAATTATCGCACACGTTTTGAACTTCACACAATGAACTAGTCTGAACTGAACTAAATAATGTGGGTAGATTTGATTTTTAGAATTGAATGGATCTGTATTAGGCCGAGTACTTTTCAATCCACCCTCGTACCTCTTGCGGCGATAATCCTCTTATTGCTATTGAACGAGTATGGGTCATTTAGAAATACATGGGAAGTGTTAATAAATTACTTATAATTAAAATACCATTACTACCTTCTCTAGTGCAGTAACACATTATCACAAATTTGATATATAAATAATTATTCTATAATTGGAGCACCAGGTAAGGGGATAATCCCCCGTAAAAGAAAAGTCAGTTTCTTAAACCGATGAACGGACTATACCTATTATGAGTAGGTTCCAAGAAGGGGGGATTTACGTTTCGGCTGATTAGCAGATTTGAATAAATTATAGATAAAGTAATATATAAGAACATCGGGACACACAAAATAACTATAGTCTTGTAGAATTTTGTCTGGTGAAGATCATGGAACTTATTCAATCGCAGAAAGGCAAAGATTTACTGTTGAGCGATGGGTACCGGTATCGTAAGGCGAGAACTAATACCGATGGCAGTGTATCATGGAGATGCGCCGAGACACCTTGCCGAGGACGTGACAAAGTGTCATTGGAAAATGTCGTGGTAAATGTGACTCGACACAGTCATGCTCCAGATCCAGCTAAAAATGAAGCAAAAAAATCTGTGTCTAATATGAAAAGGCGAGCAGCGGACACCCTTGAGAAACCAAGGCAGTTGATTCAAGGATCGATAAGAGGGATAAATTTGGAAGCCATTCACACATTCCATTTGCCATCGTACAATGCATCTCAGAGAACTGTTGAGCGTATTCGGCAAAGGCGTGAAGTGTCGTGCCCAAACCCAGGCTCTGTTGCCGATATTAATATTCCTGTTGCACTACAAGTCACTTCAAGAAATCTAAATTTCTTGTTATGGGATTCTGGACAGAATGATCCTCATCGCATCTTCATGTTTGGTACTGAAGAAAATTTGGAAGTTTTAGAGGAGCACCGGCACTGGCACGTAGATGGAACCTTTAAAGTAGCTCCACAATTATTTTTACAAGTATTTACCATTCATGCATTGGTAGATAACCGTTCTATTCAGTTGATTTACGTGCTTCTACAGGATAAACGAGAAGAAACATATGTTCGAGTGTTTCAAAAATTGATGGAGTTGAAACCCATTTTAAATCCAATAAGCTGCTTATCCGACTTCGAGAAAGCGATCCAAAATGCAGTTTGCCAGGTATTTCATGGTGTTCAGGTGATGGGTTGTTTATTCCACTTAGGGCAGTGTTTATGGAGGAAAATCCAAGAGCTACATCTTGTAGAAGAATATCGCAACGACGAAAATGTGAGAATGCATTTGAAAATGTTACTAGCGTTATCTTTTGTCCAAGAGGGCGACGTAATCACTGCTTTTGAGGAGCTAACCAAAAGCTGTCCACGAGAAATTGATGCAGTCATCGATTACTGGGAAGATACTTATATAGGACGGCAAAGAAGAAATCGGAGAGCAGATCCAAAATTTCCTATTCATGTATGGAATGTTCATGATAGAGTGCACCAGGGCCTTCCGCGTACAAACAACTCTGTAGAAGGATGGCATCATGCTTTCCAACACACCGTTGACTGTCACCATCCATGTATTTTCAAATTAATAGACCACTTCAGGAAGGAACAAGACCGGGTAGAAATAGAGTTGGAACGTTTTCGAGCCGGCTTCAGAAATCCCGAAGCTTCCAAAAAGAAGTATGTGCAACTTAATCGTCGATTGGAAACTCTTATGGGAAATTATAACAACGACGACCTTTTACCGTATCTCCGTGGAATTTCCAACAATCTGACATTATAAATTGATATATTATTATATAACTTCATTTATTTTTATTTTATAATAATTATTAATAATTGTAACCTTTGTAATTAATAACCTTTGACGAATATAGTTTGTAAAATTTTGTTTGTAAATATACATTATAATATAATTTTATACCTACATTTATTTTTGTTTTTATTTCGTGTGTAGACGATGCAATAGTTTTGTTGAAAACAAAAAATACATAAAATGAACCAAAAAAGTCACGTAAAGTATTAACATTCGTTTTACACCACTTACAATTTTAAATTTGATATCATTTGTAGAAAACATTATTCAGATACATTTGAAATAGTTGGAATGAACAAATTGTAAAGTATAACTTTTTATAAGGAATAATTTCTTGCTAAAACTCACAATAGAAAAGTTTCCCATATATCGCCAACTGAAGTAGATACACGGTATAAGTATAGTTATAAATTCTATAGATATGTATGGTATTTATTTTGACTTGGGCTGTTTTGTCGGGGGCTGTTTTGACGGTGGCTGTTTTGTCGGTGGGCTATTTTGTCGGGGCTGTTTTGTCGGGGCTGTTTTGACGGGGCACCATAAAAATCAATTGCTGTCCGTTAGTCTCGCTAAAACTCAAAAATGGCTCGACCAATTTTGATAAATTTTTTGTGTATTTGAACGGATCCCTGGATAATTTAGATTCACATTTGGGCCCGGTAGGTTGAGATCTAGAAATCATCCATATGGAGCCAGGTCAGATCACTAATATTTAATAGAAATTAGGTCATTCTTACAACAACTTAAATTTAGCACTGACGTCAGAATATGAAATTATTTTAATCTCTTTAGGTTTTCAAGATGGAACTACGCAACTTAGACTTTCAGTTAAATTTTAACAATAATTTAACGAAATCAGAGCAAGATTTTGCAACGGCTTTTGAACAATATTTTACCGACATTCCGATCTTGTCTACAAGGTCATTTAATTCCTCTCCTACTGCTGCTGAGTCAATACTCAAACAAAATGTAAATGTCTGTAAAAAGAATTTGCATCTCATTACACATTATTAGGTTATATTGTAAAATATTTCAAAACTATTGATATTAAGAAAACAGCAGATCTATGAGAGATTTTTGCTAAAGTTATTGCGTCTGTAATAGATGCGATCGCACCCCAATTTGCTATTATTTTCAATGCTAGTATAGAATCTGGTCTGTTTCCTGATTTAATGAAACATAGTAAAGTTATATCCTTTATTTAAATCTGGTAGTACATTGGATTGCACTAATTTTAGACCTATTTCTGTATTGCCAACGCTCCGTAAAATTTTTGAAAAAATTATTCTAAATCAAATTTTAAGTTTTTTTTTAATGTAAATAAATTTCTACATAACAATCAGTTTGGATTTACAAGGGGTCGCTCGACAACTGATGTCGGTGTTGAGCTAATCAAATATTGTTTGTGCATGGGAGAATTCACAAAGATACTTTGGGTATATTTTGTGATGTTTCCAAGGCTTTCAACTGTGTTCACCACGAGACATTAATCAGGAAGCTACATCATTATGGTGTAAATACATAACGCTCCAACTTATTATGTCAAATCTAAATAATAGAATGCAAACAGTTGTTATTAATGAAAGCAGTTTTTCCGGATCGCAAGTATTTATGGGTGTTCCTCGGGGCTCAGTTCTTGACCCCTTGCAGTTCTTAGTTTATATTAATGACTTACCTTACTTGGTAAGGAATAATCATGATAAAGTATTATTTGCTGATGATACTTCGTTGATTTTTCAACTTAGAAGGCAATTATTGAAATATGACGAAGTGAATAATGCTATATGAAAACTAGTACTGTGTTTTAAAGGAGGAGGAGCGGGGCCTTCTTTGAATCTACTATTTTTCTCGGAAATACAGTTGCTGCGAAGTTTCAATGGGCTCTCATATATCTACACTAGCCAGAAAACTTAGTTCTGCAGCATATGCTGTAAAGAGATTAAACACTGTACAAGTATTGAAACAGCTAGATTAGTACAATTTAGTTATTTCCATAGCATAATGTCATGTGGAATCTTGCAATGGGGTAATGTGGCTGACATTAAAACTATCTTTGTTTTGAAAAAGAGAGCCATAAGAGCAATCGATAACCTAGGTTAGAAGGAATCCCTTATAGAAAAATTTAAAGAAATAAATATATTAACTTTGGCCTCTCAATATATTTACGAGAATTTAATGTGTGAACACAAAAACAAAAATAGTTTATTAAAAATAGTGATGTACATTCTGTAAATACTAGGAACAAGTACAAGTTAGTTATACAAGTTACTCGACTCCAAAGAGTCAGTAATTCCTTCATGGGGTAATGTATACGCCTTTACAACAAAGTCCCAGAAAGTATGCAGACCTTATTTATGAAAAGGTTTAAAATATTAATTAAGCAAAACTTGTCTATTAAGGGTTGTTATACTACGAAAGAGTGCAAAATTGACAATAACCCCCTGGGAATGAAGTGTTCACTACCATGCTGTTTCTTAATATTTTCATAACAATTGTATAAAATATTATATTGTAAATTGCGCTTTAAAAAAAGTCCCGACGGGTTTCTTGCTGGTACTTCCCAGAACAGAGGTTTTTTGCGAACCAGTGGTAAAAGTAAGAAATGATTTTCAGTTAGTATAACTGTAATCTATTTTGAATAAAAATGGTTCTATTATATTCTAGAAGCTCTTTCAAACGTCAAATGGACTAACTATTTCTATACGAGTAACGGCAAAGATTTTAATTTTTTATGATTATCATTATATACGCACTCTTCGCATCGACGACAGGATGTAAAATAACAAATGATACTTTTTTATAGAATAAGGGTAACAAACGAACACCCAGTCCACTTACCACTTACCATCAGGTGAGCCGCATGCTCGTTTGCTCCCTATTCTATAAAAAAAAGTGGACACTGCGGCCTATAAACATCTACATTTTTATTATCGATTACAAATCAAAAGCAGATGTGTTGTTACCCTTGAGGACTAATATGAAATCGGAGTTCCCTTCGTCTCTTCTTCACCGAACCGAAGAAACTTCTACTAAAACGGTAATAGCATAGATGAATAAGTAATATAAGATAATAGAATAAAAAAATAGTATAAGCAGACGTTTGAAAAACGATATTTTAATTTTTTTTATGTCGACTAATAAATACGTGGGGCACATTGAAATGATCGGGAATAAGAAAAACCACATGCACGGTATAGCTAAATTGTATTTTATTGTTTTTCGAAGTATTCTCCGTTCATCTTAATGCACTTTTCCATTCGTGCAAACTAATCATTAAAATAGTGATTCCAGTCTGAAGTTGATGTTGATAAAATGGCTGATTTTTACGCTTCCACAGCTACTTCGAGGTCTTCAAACCGTGGACCGCGTAATAAATCTTTCATTCTAGGGAATGTAAATAAATTGTTTGGGCTCAGGTCAGGACTGTACGGAGGAAGGCTCATCAGCTCAACGTTTTCCTGCTTCAAAAAATCATTTGTGAAGCTCGCATTATCGTGATGTAAGATGATGCGATCCATGATTCGTCACTTGAGACGAAATTATAAACGGCATTTGACTTCCTTCCGTTGAAGCGTTGCATAGTATTCTGGCACCAATCCACACGAACCGCCTTTTGCTCTTCGGACAAATTGTGAGGAACCCAGCGGGAAACTAGCTTTCTTACACACAGCTCATTATGTAATATCGACTCAACTGCAGTCATTCCGATGCTGATAACAGCCCTAATCTGCTCGTATATCAAATGACGGTCATCTAATATAATAGTTCGCACAGCTGCTATGTTTTCCGGCGTGACCGCTGTTCTTGGTCGACCTGCAGAAGAAACAGTGCTGAGCGACACACTACCGCGTTGGAACTCGGCATACCAGCGGTAAATTGTCGATTGACTCGGTGCTGCAACATCATAAATCAAAACAAGTTCGCTGAGACATTTATGTTGAGATAAGCCGCGACGAATATTGTAATAAATTATGGCACGGAAATGTTCACGCGTGAGCTCCATTTCTGTTAAAGACGTGTCAAATTTAAGCCGACGTAGTTTTTATTTTTAAACATTTTTTTAATTGTTTGAGTGTCATTAAGATTGTAGGAGGCCAGTATTCAAATTCTAAAAAAAAGGTTTTATTGTAACTCAATCCGAAATATTCTATTCCCGATCATTTCATGTGCCCCTCCGTAATTTGTATTTCAATCATTAGTACCCACTATCTACGACAAGAAAATTATAAGCCAGTAAAGGTTCATTCAGATTCATCTAAACGAAGCACCTTCAGGAATATTCAAGTTGGCGAATAAAATACATATTACATATAACTGTCTTGTCTGCACTACGGCGTTTCAAATTTTAGTGTTTTCGCGTCCAATATAATGTCCTCATGTGCCACTTTGAGTGATTTACAAGCAGTGTAGCTGCGCGCTGCTTGTGTACGAAAGGACGTCCTTTTGATTTATATTGCCTTGCTCTTGCCTCTTGTTCTTGTGAAACTAGTCTCAGAAAGGAAAAACAAATTTTAATTTTCATTTGTTGATACGTTTATTTTAGCTTATCAAAAGCTTATTGTTGAGCATTGGCCTTCTCTATAAATAGACGAATGAACCAACTGATTTGTATAGCTGCTACTGCAGCCCATATACACCTGCAACCAACTTCAAATTAAACACTTGAACACGTTTCTAACGTGGTAGATCCACGCTGCAATTTTATTATAGTTGTACGGATGGGTTGGCTCAACCGGGGAATGACCACGCTCTCACAGAAGACCATCGTAAAACGGTAGTTTAACACTGCTGTGTTTCGTATGGTGAGTGTAGAGAACCAGAGACCGACACGAGGCATTCCATCTTAGTCCTTCAGGTGAGATAACGCATCTGCATTTTCATTCTAAATCGAGGATAATTCTAGATGTCTATGAGCCACAGTATCCACTTACCATCAGGTGGACTGTGTGCTCGTTTGTCACCCCCATTCCATAAAAAAACTTGAATACGTTATCAACTATCCCGTGCAGTGGCGGGTAAGATTACCTACTACCCCCTATTTTTCAGTGGGTGTCGTAAGAGGCGACAGAGGGAAACCGAGGCAGAAGATGGGCAGCCGCATCTTTCTGATAACAGCAAAAAACAATAAAAAACTACGGTTGTCAACCCGTTCGCCAAGCGTAGCAACTATGGCAATATACCCCCCATGATTATAGTTACGAAGAGATGGCCCCGAGTCCCCGGTGGCCCCGCTATTCCTGGCTATGGTAGCGACCATGGTGAAGGCGGGGCAAGGGGTGCCAAGAAGTTCCAGTGGAGGTTTGGTCGCCACCTAAGATGACTCGATCTGGCAATATATAACGCACGCACCCTGAGCACTGACGAGAAGATCCTGGAGCTGGAAAAAGAGATAGAGAAGTTCCGCTGGAATATTATAGGTTTATCTGATGTCCGAAGAGAGGGAGAGGACATTGTAATTCTCGACTCCGGCAACTTGTTCTATCACAGGGAGTTGCTTTTTATAGAATAAGGGTGACAAACGAGCTCACAGTCCACCTGATGGAAAGTGGTTGCTGTGGCCCATAGACGTCTACATCTATCTTCGTTTGCGAATTAAAATGCAGATGCGTTGTCAGCTGTGAAGACTAAGATAGAATGCCACTTTTTCAGTGAAAAGGGTCTCCGGTTCACTACACTCGCAATACAAAACACAGCAGCATTAAGCTGCTATTTTACACTAGTACTCTTTGAAAGCGTGGTCCTTACAAAGACCTTACAAAGACGATGAATTCCACCGGCCTCAGTAAGCAGATGCACTGATTTTGCCACATAGACCTATAAATTCTTGCCAAAAAAAAACCCACCTAAAGAATCTATAAAAATATAAATTTTTATTATAAGCCAGTGCTTGACTACAATTCCTCCCGGTGGTAAGTGATAATGAAGCCCGCGATGATAAATCGCACTGATCTAAAATACCAATAGCATATTTGCCTTAAATCATTATATAAACCTTGAATATACTCATTTTATAGTTGGACGAAACAACAGACGCCGGCAGATTATTCCATTTTCAAGTCTCTAGTTCGTCAGAAAGTTAGTATAAAATAATAATACACCAAAGCGAGTTAAAAATCGTGGTTAAAACAAAACAAACGTCTCCTGAGTTTCTTACAGTTTCTTCACTGAGAATGTCTTGTCCGCACCGGTCCAGATTTCGACATTCATAAAAGTTTAACGTCAGCGTTTCATAAACGTTTAATTGAATAAAAAGTTTTGACTTTGTCTTTAAAATATTGCCCAAAAGTTTATTTTATAGCTGAGGTCAAAAACTGCAAAACTTTAAGCCGAGGATAAAAGCACTTTGACAGTTTCGGCAGGCGATTTGGCAAACTAAGGCAACTGAAATTCTCCATTTGCCTGTTACGGATAGCTTACTTTACAAAATATGCAAATAGTTGTTTTCTGTTAGTTGATGGGAATTTCCGACGCTTAAAATCAATTTAAACTTAAAATTATTTTGTGACAAAGCAAATTTATGTTGCAGAGGTGAACGGCAGACTCGGGAAGGGACGCCCTCGGCGAAAGTTTATCGACCAAATTGGCGATATAATATTAAAAATGGGCCAAATCAAGAGTGCCTTTAACCGACGAGCATGTATGCGTAGGTATATGGATGTGGAGGAAGCGAGAGAGGTGTGTTAGGATCGTGCCAAATGGAAGTCCATAGTCTCTGCCTACCCCTCTGGGTGACAGGCGTGAGTGTTTATGTATGTATTTTTTGACCTTACGAATATAATATCATTCGGCTGGATGGTAACCACATTGTTTTATTACAAGAGTTGTTATCAGGAAGATGCTGCTGCCCATCTTCTGATTTATTTCTCTGTGTCGGCTCAACCAGCACTCAATACACCAAACAATAAGCTTCTTGTTTTTCTTTTGTACAGCAATCCTGCTCGTAAGTTAGTAGATGCTGTTACTCATATGCACCTATCTATCCTCGAACATTGAGTTACATGTACTACGTACTAGAGAAGCCATTCCAAACAAAAATTGTGTCCTACTCTATGTCTTCGCGCATGTGCGGGAGCAGTATGCGCGAAAACTTTAATTTGATATAAAATAAGATATTAATATAAAATAGATATAAGAATTTAATATAAAATACATACTCTTATTTTAATCTAAACAAACATATTTCTAAATAAAATGTAATAATAATTATTTTATGGAATTCACAAATCTTCAATTTACGCAATAGTTTGTACGGATTGCAGTACAGTTCAGTTGAACATAGTCAATGTTCGGAATGGCTTCTCTAGTACGTAGTACATATAACTCAATGTACTCGAATGAGTGTCAAGAGTGTCAAGTTTTTACCACTGATGTCACTATTTTAATTTTTTTCAAAGTTATGTCAGGTAGTTTATTATATAATTTTACGGAAGAATTGAATGTACTAGACGTGTTTAGTTTTAATCGGCAAGTTGACAATACCATCGTAAAATGGCAGCTTAATGCTGCTGTGTTTCGTATGGTAGGTGAAGGGAACCGGCCCCCCCGAACGGATTCCCGCCTTGTCGTGTCAGGGGGCTTAGTAGCCGTGGCTTGGTCACCCGCGGTGAACAAAGAAGAACCCCTTGGCTGGCCCGTGGTGTAGGGCCGGCCTGAGGTGGCCACTCCGGGTGGGCTTGCCGACCCCACTTCGGATGTGTGTAGGCTGCACCTAGAGAGATGACCGCTCCTTCTACCGCTGTAGCCGAGGTGGAGTCGCGGAGGAAGAGGAGTGTTGGTATGGCGATGTGCCACTCGCCCTATTCTCCACGATTCTGATGGGGCCACGGGGAGAGAGGGATGTTGGTATAGCGAGACGCCGTTATCCCTACCCTAGGCGGCCGAAACTTGGTTGGCAGTGGAGCCAGAGACTAGATCCGCCGCTGGGGACGGGAAAGCCGGTGCTACCAAGAGCTCAATTTTCCTGGCCACATGGCTTCCGC
Organism: Parnassius glacialis; assembly: GCA_033319125.1. Classification (NCBI taxonomy): domain Eukaryota; kingdom Metazoa; phylum Arthropoda; class Insecta; order Lepidoptera; family Papilionidae; genus Parnassius; species Parnassius glacialis. Next base: position 26,680,465 of record JAVANC010000007.1, read on the forward strand.
GTACTGGATTCAGGGGGGGGGGGGGGGGGGCGTCACACAGGTCGAATTGGAGGCCGTGAAGGGGGGCGTGCCTTGTGTTTCTGGTGCTCCTTGCCTGAGGAGGAGAATGGGGAGTAGAGGTCCTCCCCGAGGTGGGGCTGCCGTGGGGCGGCCGGCGCTGGTGGGGCTACGGATATGTGCGAAAGCGTTTCCGCGGCCCTGCCAATATGCCGCGAAAGTGGAACACCATGGGGTTTTAGTCGGTGCGAGTCCGACATAACCCGTCCTTGTCCCCGCGAGGCGGGTATGCGTAGATATTCCCCATGTTAAAAAAGGTGAAGAAAACCGGATACCTTTTTTACTGGAAACGAAGCATCCCATCTTAGTTCTCAGGGGTGACAATCCATCTGCATTTTGATTCTTAATTGAAGATGACTGGAGATGTCTATGTGACACAGCATAAACTTACCGTCCGATAGACTGTGTGCTCGTTTGTCACCATTATTCGTTTAAAAACATATGAACTTTCATTTCACCATCACGTTATGCTTATTATGGCAAAGTAGTAACAAGGCCAAATTACAGCTCTTTTCATTCAACTACTGGACACAGGCCCTTGCAATAATGAGTCATCCAGTGACGTCATAAAGTGCACTCTCATCGTGCATGCCATGCGAGTCATAGCAGAGAGAGCACACAATCTAACTGGTGATAAATTGCTGAAGTAGTCCAACGGCAACTACAACAAAGTAAAAAAAAAATGCCAAACATGATTTGTTACTCTTTTTTTTATAGTGCAAGGGTGAAAAACAAGCACACAGTTCACCTGATGGTAAGTGGTTGCTGCGGCCCATAGACATCTACATATATCCTCTATTACAAATCAAAATGCAGATGCGTTTTCACCCGTGAGGACTAGGATGGAATGCCTCATTTCCAGTAAAAAGGGCCTCCGGCCACCTGCACTCACCAAGCGAAACGCAGAAGTAAACCTCTACTTCACGCTGGTATTATGTGAGGTCGTGGTACCACCCCGGTTCGAGCCGGCCCATCCGTGCGACAGCAAAAGCTGCCGCGTGGCTCTACCACTGTTAAATTCTCTACGAGATGTTTAGACGTCCATTAATAAGCGCCTTCTTTTTTTAAATGAGTACAAAATATATTATGACTATATGCAGCGTTGCCAAAAACATTTAAAGGGTCATTTAATAGATAATCCCCTAATATGTAAGAAAGTTGTTACAAAGCAAACAAGACGTATTAAGGGTCTTAACAAATAGGATCAAAGGTTAGAGTTAAATTAAAGGAACGATCTCAATCTACGGAACAATATATGAATATTACGAGTTTAGTGTACACATTCGATTCAATTATTATCGTAGAGTTATATACTAGACCATATTAAAAGTTTAGAAAATCTGTGTAAATAAATAAATAAACATTCACGCCTGTCACCCAGAGGGGTAGGCAGAGACTATGGACTTCCATTTAGCACGATCCTTACACACCTCTCTCGCTTCCTCCACATCCATATACCTACGCATACACACTCGTCGGTTAAAGGTACTCTTGATTTGGCCCATTTTCAATAGAAAATCTGTGTCTGTAATTCAAAAATATTTATATGTTACTACATACCTTTAAATACTGAATTTAAGTGACTTTAGAATTTTAATCTGTCTATTAGTGTATTCACGATATACACTATGCTAAAATTTGGTTAATAAATAACTAAAGGCCTAGGTAAGATCTAGGCTACAGTAACAAACGAGCACACAGTCCATTTGATGGTAAATGGATACTGTAGCCCATAGACTCCATTTTCCCTCAATTAAGAATCAAAATGCAGATGCTTTGTTACCCCTGAGAACCAAGATGGATGCCACGTTTCCAAAAAAATGAGCCTGCGGTTCTTTACACTCACCATAGGAAATACAGAAGCATTAAGCTGCTATTTCACGCTGGTATTCTGTGAGTGCATGGCCCTACTCAGTTTGGGCTGACTCGTTCGTGCTACAACCATAATATAGCTACAGCGTGGCTCTACTACATACATTGTGCTGTTACATATATATATATATATATATATATATATATATATATATATATATATATATAATTAAGTAACGAATACGGGCCGTGGTAGTTTAGGGATGAAGCCCTGGTCGTATTTTTCATTTTGTCATTTTTCTGTCATTTTTCATGCGTTCAGTAATCTCCAACAACAAAAAAGTGTTTAAACATTTACAAAAAAAAAACAACATGCTCTTCGGTGAAGGAAAACATTGTGAAGAAATTTGCATGTCTAGGAAATAATATTTAAAAACAAGATTTCGCTAATAAGTATTACGGCAGCATAGCGGACTATTCTATGAAAAACATGCATGACAAAGAAAGTTTTCTAGCAAAAAATATAATTTACAGAGAGTCGTTGAGATACCTCAGCTATTTCTTATTTATGTAATTATTTATAAAATTTCTACTAAATCTTTTACTTAACAAAATAGAAATTCTTGAATTATAATCGTTCGGATCGGAATGAGTATTATTTAAGCAATAAAAAATATAAAAGTCGAAACTCCTCTTTTGTTTTTATTTTCTCCATTTGATTAAATAATAAAAGATAAAATCGGTAATGCAATCTAATGTTATGTTCCAAGCGCGAGAACATACTTAGAGCGGAAGTGATAACCACTAATATCTTCCAGTAAACGACGAAAGTTATTATCAGTCTCAGATACATTTCAGTGACATGTTTGCGCGTTTACAAACGACCGCTCTCTTGCTATTTGATCGAAGTACTAATTGCTTCGATAGGTATCGAATTATGACACACACATATATATATATATATATATATATATATAAATATGTATAACATAATTCGGTATTTTCTGTAGGCTATAGAGTAGCTGCTTTCCCTATTTGCGGGTCAGGATGCCGAATGAAGAAATATGTTATCTGCGAGGAGCTTTCTTTCAGTTGCGATTTCTTCGTCAATATCGAACCAATATTTTTATGATATCTTTTTAATTCAATTAGTAATTTTTTTTAAATATAGTTGTCACGTTTGGCAGGTGGGTTGGCAACCGAAGATTTTGTGACATTCAAGTGACGTGTGATTATGTAGGATGCTTAGAATGAAGTATGACAATAAAGGACGTCGAGTTATTTATAACTATCAGCTACTCAGAGCAGTTACTCACAAAATTTAATTTTAAATATACAAAAAGAATACCAAAAAATTAACAGTGGTAGAGCCACGCGGCAGCTTTTGCTGTCGCACGGATGGGCCGGCTTGAACCGGGGTGGTACCACGACCTCACAGAATACCAGCGTGAAGTAGAGGTTTACCTCTGCGTTTCGCTTGGTGAGTGCAGGTGGCCGGAGGCCCTTTTCTACTGGAAATGAGGCATTCCATCTTAGTCCTCACGGGTGACAACGCATCTGCATTTTGATACGCAAACCGGAGCAACGACTTACCATCAGGTGGACTGTGAGCTCGTTTGTCACCCTCATCTTATAAAAAAAAAAACCTTATCAGAAATAATAATTCTGTCCAACAGGCCACATTTAGGTTACGGCGGACATTCATAACAGAGACCAATCACGTAGGACAGTAATATAGTGTATGAGTGTGTGGGCAAACACAGGTGCACTTTCTATTCCCTTAAACTCGCAGTATGATGGAATGGAAACCTGAAAACTGCAGAGGTATTTTTTTTTATAGGATAAGGGTGACAAACGACCACACAGTCCACCTGATGATAAGTGGTTGCTGTGGCCCATAGACATCTACATCTATTCTCGTTTGCGAATAAAAATGCAGATGCGTTATTACCCGTGAGGACTAAGATGGAATGCCTCATTTCCAGTAAAAAGGGCCTCCGGCCACCTGCACTCACCAAGCGAAACGCAGAGGTAAACCTCTACTTCAACCTGGTATTCTGTGAGGTCGTGGTACTACCCCGGTTTGAGCCGGCCCATCCGTGCGACATCAAAAGCTGCCGCGTGGCTCTACCACTGTTAAAACAATTTTTAGGTGCAAACTCAACAACTTTACGTGCTTTCTGAGACGTAGGGCTTAAATCGCCGAACTTTCTGATACCCGTCTGCTGCTGAGTATTTCTTGATAGAAAAACCAAGAACTGATTGCGGCCCGACCGAATTCAAACTTGGGACGATAGTAATTATGATCCGCAATCGCGCTTATGACCACTTGACCAACTAAGCAGTCTAATATGCCCAGTCAACTGGGGCCAAGTCAAATATGGCCAAGTCAAATAGGACCAAATCAAATATGGCCAAGTCAAATATGACAAAGTCAAATAATGCCAAGACGAATATGGCCAAGTCAAATATGGCCATGTCAAATATGACCAAGTCTAATATGGCCAAGTCAAATGATATTGGGCAAGTGTTATGTCATATTATACTATTTATTTTATGTTGTAAGACCTGTATACTTTATATTGTTTATTTACTTAAAATCTAAATCATATTGATTACTTTCTTAGAAGACTAACTAATTCGATTGTAATATTATATGCTAATTTTTATACTTTACAATTCCTAATTGTATCTTAGAATAAGTTAACAATAACACTAAGAACAATGTTTATACTTATCTTTACGCCCACCTCCTAGCTTTCTACATTATTTAAACCAAATCTTTCGATCCCTCAATATTATTCCATCCCCAAGTTCTCTGTATCAACTACTATATTTTATGTTAGTTTAAAAGTATTAATCTCTGCTATATAACACAAGTCAACTATGCCAAAGGCTAAATACAAGCAAGGCGTATCGTTCACCGGTGTAAACAAATGGAGTAAACAACAAACGCAGCGGAATTAACGACATCCAATACATTCAGCTTACAATTTCACTAAATAAATATTTGTAGAGCTTTCACTGTTGCAATTCGATCACGATAAACAAACATTTCAACCATTTATATTTTTTTCTTCGAAACAGTTTTGTTGCTAGCTTTTTTTTATTTTATTGTTCGGAGTGGTTCACCATAGTAGTAAATAGCGGATTAATAATTAGCTAGGATGGCGGATTCGAATCCACGACTTTGCGAGTTTGCAGTTTTCACGTTTAACCATTAGGTTACAGTCGATTCAAACTTATACAGCTTCATAACTATATCATTATATTATATTGCTCCTGGGAATCTTATGTAATCAAATATTTTTTATCGCAGCTGAAACAGTTGAACGCCAATCATCTATTCAGCGAGATCCTTTGTAAGCAAATCCAACACAATAAATTCTCCAATACGGGGACGTGTTTCTTTGATGTTTAATGAACTATCGAACCAAATCACGGTTTAATATCGCAAATACCGTATTTTGTAGGATCTGTTATAACTTATTACGTAAGAGGATAACTGTAGCCGATAACCGTAAAGTGTAATAGTATAAAAACCATATAGCCCTGCTGACGATGCGATCAATTTATGCATCATAGAATGGTTGGTCAGTACGGCTTCTAGCCGCAGAGCAAGTTATTGAGTCCACTGCTTGCCTCAAGCGAATGGAGTCCTACGTTGAGCTACTTTCGGCTGCAGTTCGAGTCGTTCGGAAACTATCGATATGTTTTTTTAAAATTAAATATGCCATAATTGCAGAGGGTTTTTATTTTTTTTTAGAATAAAAACTTCCATCCATATGGATCAAAAATAGGGGTTGAACTTTTTATAGTCACTATTTAGGAGCTCCTTTTTATAGGATAAGGGTGACAAACGAACCTGATGGTAAGTGGTTGCTGCGGCCCATAGACATCTACATCTACCTTCTATTACAAATCAAAATGCAGATGCGTTGTCACCCGTGAGGACTAAGATGGAATGCCTCATTACCAGTAAAAAGGGCCTCCGGTCACCTGCACTCACCAAGCGAAACGCAGAGGTAAACCTCTACTTCACGCTGGTATTCTGAGAGGTCGTAGTACCACCCCGGTTCGAGCCAGCCCATCCGTGCGACAGCAAAAGCTGCCACGTGGCTTTACCACTGTTCAAAAAATTGCTTTTCTAGTACTGAGCTTGTGGTTGTGACATTGTGTAGTCTAATAAAAAGGGAATGTTATTACTTTTTAAAAGTAAAAGACGACGAAAACTGAAAATAATAAAATAAATTAGGAAATCCATTATCTATTCCAACCTATAAAATTCCACTGCAATGCATAGGCCTCCCACATAGAATATCTTATAGACCGGGGGGGGGGGGGTGCCTTAGTTTCCATGCTTGGCAGGCGGGTGGCTGCCCACCGCTATTACACGTCGTTTAAGGACCGCATGAAAAAATAAAAATGATTTGTCTTAGCTAGTTTTACGAGCAAGAGCCAGAGAATAAAATTTGCAGTTGTCACATAACTTCAGAATCACTTAGGAGGTTATCATTTTATTTGTTTTAGTCCTTTTTGAATTTTTCTTCCTTTTAGGGTTCCGTACCTCAAAAGGAACGAAAAAACGGAACCCTTATAGGATCACTTTGTTATCCGTCTGTCTGTCTGTCTGTCAAGAACCTTTTTCTCAGGAACGCGTGGAGGTATCAAGCTGAAATTAATATCAAATACTCAAGTCTACTGTCCCTTGGAGCTGTGAAAAAATCAAAGTTCTATGCCAACGCAATCAAAAGATACAGCGGTTTATGCCGCAAATTTTCGACATTCGCAAGGGAATCAAAACCTACACGGTACTTCCCGTGAACTCAGAATCTTAAAATTTGGTACGAAGCAACGTATTATAGTACAGATAAAGGAAAAATTGCGAAAAGCATAAATTTGTAGTCACATTATATAATAAAAATATTTTTAATAATTTTAAATTTATATACTTACGGATTTGTTCGGAACCCTCGGTGTGCGAGTCCGACTCGCACTTGGGCGAATTTTTTTGCTGTAATTACGTTTTCGTTTACGCGGCATGAATATAAACAGCAATCATGTTTCAGATTCACTGCTGGAATTCCAAGACATACTGACCAGCCTAAATGAATCCTTCCGAAGTGTTGGACTGCGTTTGAAATTAGACAAGACAAAAGTCATATTTAATGACCATATCTTAACTGGTCTAACTACCCTTACTTAACTAACTTGTTAAAATGTATATGTAACTCAAAACTACCTCTACTTCTTGTAGCGGCGCTGTCGTCACGCCGCAAGCGAAACACGTCGAAGTCTAAATCGCGCTAACAAAGTTCCGAAGTTAAAGAAGCATATATAGAATAGCTCCGAACTACCAATCGGAGCCTTGGCCGCTCCCCAGGCAGAAACACTTTGCCCGGCGGGCAAGGTGTTCTGCCCGGGAGATCTCCCCTTTTCGTTCCACCGGCTACAGTGGTGACCCCGACGTGATGTGAACACGCAACCAACAACCTGCGGAAACTACAACCTTCGTCATCATCCTCAAGTACCCATTCATTCGCTCCCGAGCAGATATTGTCTGCAGTCTTTACATTCTGCTAGCCATCTAGCTATTCAAAGGTTCATCGTAGCAGTGGAATAATAATGCTTCCTGTTCCTTCAAGCTACTCTCTGCACTACAGTGTTCGGCACGGTTCTGAGCCTTACTGCTCGCCTCTGCTTCACGGCACTCTCGCAGATTACTTGCCTACTTCTCGACTCACCGCAGACTACAGGGTAATCCCTGGTACTTGTAATCAGACTGCACTATCGACTTCCGGTCTGAGCAGGGGTGTGATATGGCGGCGCTGTCGCCGCGCCACAAGCGAAACACGTCGAAGTCTAAATCGCGCTAACAAAGTTCCGAAGTTAAAGCAGCATATATAGAATAGCTCCAAACTACCAATCGGAGCCTTGGCCGATCCCCGGGCAGAACACCTTGCCCGGCGGGAGATCTCCCCTTTTCGTTCCACTGGCTACATAAAGAATTCAATAAGCTAATTAATTTAGGCTGGGCAGCATTCGAAAAGCTACTAACACTATTATTGTGCCTTAACGGTATGTCTACTCAACAAGCTCAAATTTCTTCAGCATGCGATGATTCCCCAACAAGAACCATATATATCGGCGCAAGAGGCCAACCGCGACGATGCGATGACGTCAGATCGCGTGACGCGCTCACTCTCCCGCCACACGACAGTATAAAATAGGCGTGCACTGCGCCCCCTTTCCCTAAATAGCATCATTTCGGATGCGGCGAAGAGGCCATACAGGCCAGAGCCAATCCCACAGGTGGTGTTTAGTGGGTAGACACTTTTTAGTGAGTCCCACATAACCACGTAGCCGGCTGCGTGGTATGCTATGAGCATTCACCACCTCCCTCTCCCGCTTCCGGAGGGTAGCCTTGCATTAGGCGCAAAAAAAGTGCTACGGGCAGTCACTCTCTAGCGCGGATCGCACGTAAACGTTGTGAGTGTGCTAGTGAAGTAAAACATAGTCAAATACTTAACAAATAATGTGAAGTGATTATAATGTGAATTGACTAATTAAACTGTGTACAAATAATTGTGTGAATTGTGTAATTAAGCTGTAAACAAATAATTGTGTAAACCTTTTGTGAATCGTGTAATTAAAATTGATACAAATAAGACTGTGATCTGTAATAAATTATCAGCATGTAAGGCAATAATGGTTTTAACGAAAACCAGTTATACCCTCCTTCAACATATGTGTATGCTCGGAGTTCCTCTGACGCATAAGCGTCTCTATTAAGAAATTTGCAGGATAACCAAAGTCACCAACACGACCTTGGCAATTTAAATGGCAATGCCTCGTTACATTTGTGTTTGTCGCAGACAACCATATGGTTAGTGAACATAATATAGAATGATTTATGACTAAGTATTCGTATAAACATATTTTTATTATTACATGGATGAACTTGTTATAAATAATATCATAAAAGTTAATTCTATAATACATAGAAGTGTGTCAATTTCGTGCCAAATGCAAGTTTGTTGTCTCTTACCTACCCCTCCGAGATACAGGCGTGAGAGTTTATATTATATTGCATACCTTAAGCGAAAGCGCAAGGTAATGTTCTACTATCGCCTAAAAATTAAAATTCCAACATTTTATCGAATAAAATCGTATCTAGCAATCATATTATACATATAAATGATATAAAAAGCACATTGTTAGAAAGATAAATGATTGTTGAACTTATTAATAATTTTTTTAAATCGATTAATTGCTATTTTTAAATAAAAAAAAGGGTTTTAGTGGCTTATGGTGTGGATTTATCATGTCCCTGTGGCTTGTAAACACTATAACTTTTGAAAATATCAATTGTTTAACTCAATCTATTTTTTAATCTCTTCATCTATCATGTGGGAAGCCACTGAATGTAAATGGCAGTGTAATTTTGTTTTATTTAGCTATAATAAATTTTTTTCGGCTCCAAAATGGCGAAATTTTCGTTGATTTGATTGCCTCGTATATAAATTGTTTCTGTAAATGAGGATCTACAGCCACAGAGTAGTTTAGTTCACAGAGTACCTTTGTATTAAGTTTAGTTCGGCTTCAGTCGCCGTCGTGAGTGGACATTGTTTCGGTTGTTTTCAGCGGCTCAAAAAGATCGCTGTACAAATACACAATATTCGAATAACCAAATTTCTTAAATACTTGATTATAATAATAATAAGAGATTTTTTTATTACAATATTTAAAAGCACAGAATAAATAATAGTAGTACGTACTAAAAGTAAGTAGTATAATTTTTTTTGTCATGGGTGACATTTTCATGCTTTTCGAGGGTGTCGAAACCGATAGGGTTGTCGAAATGTAAATCCAAGATGGCGGCTGCAATAGATATACATTTTTTCATCATTGGTGTCATTTTCATGGTTTTCGGGGGTGCTGATGCCGATAGTGCTGTCGAAATGTAAATCCAAGGTGGCGGCTGCAAAAGATATCAAGTTTTTCATCTTGGGTGTCATTTTCATGGTTTTCGAGGGTGTTGAAGCCGATAGTGCTATCGAAATGTAAATTCAAGATGGCGGCTGCAATAGATATAAATTTTTTCATCATTGGTATCATTTTCATGGTTTTCGGGGGTGCTGATGCCGATAGTGCTGTCGAAATATAAATCCAAGGTGGCGGCTGCAATAAATATCAAGTTTTTCATCTTGGGTGTCATTTTCATGGTTTTCGAGGGTGTTGAATCCGATAGTGCTGTCGAAATGTAAATCCAAGATGGCGGCTGAAGTTGGTACCAATTGTTTCATCTCGGTTGTCATTTTCATGGTTTTCAAGAGTGTTGAAGCCGATAGTGCTGTCGAAATGTAAATCCAAGATGGCGCTGCAATAGGTATCAATTTTTTCATCATAGGTGTCATTTTCATGGTTTTCGAGGGTGTTGAAGCCGATAGTGCTGTCGAAATGTATTTAAACTACTTCAATAATTCCGTATAATCATGTTATACGTAATTTTTTAATGCGCTTAAGGTATGCCCAATTGGATTTACCAATATATTTATATGTTTGTATATATACTGATATACCTCCCCGAAATTAGTTCTATCAGCACTTAAGCTGTTGCCTCTTCAAATTCTTGCAACTTTGGTGTTACATATGTAAGCCAAAATTTTTGGCACCCTCTTCTTAGAAAAACTAAAAACTATTGGTCATACCTTGATCAAATTCATATGGGACCACATGTGAAGCACCAGCTTTCAAATAAAATATAATTGGTAAATCCAATTGAGCATACCTTAAGCGCATAAAAAAATACGTATAACATGATTATACGGAATTTTTTAAAGTAGTTTAAATACATTTCGACAGCACTATCGGCTTCAACACCCTCGAAAACCATGAAAATAACACCCAAGATGAAAAACATTATATATTTTGCAGCCGCCATCTTGGATTTACATTTCGACATTATTTTCGGCTTCAACTCCCTCGAAAACCATGAAAATGACACTCATGATGAAAAAATTGATATCTATTGCAGCCGCCATCTTGGATTTACATCTCGACAGCACTATCGACTTCAACACCCTCGAAAACCATGAAAATGACACCCAAGATGAAAAACTTTATATCTTTTGCAGCCGCCATTTTGGATTTACATTTCGACAGCACTATCGGCTTCAACACCCTCGAAAACCGTGAAAATGACACCCATGATGAAAAAATTGGTACCTAAATCAGCCGCCATCTTGGATTTACATTTCAACAGCACTATCGGCTTCAACACCCTCGAAAACCATATAAATGACACCCATGATGAAAAAATTGGTACCTAATTCAGCCGCCATCTTGGATCTACATTTTAATAGCACTATCGGCTTCAACACCCTCGAAAACCATGAAAATGACACCCATGATGAAAAACTTTATACCTATTGCAGTCGCCATCTTGGATTTACATTTCGACAGTAGTATCGGCTTCAACGCCCTCGAAAACCATGAAAATGACACCCATGATGAAAAACTTTATACCTATTGCAGTCGCCATCTTGGATTTACATTTCGACAGTAGTATCGACTTTAACGCCCTCGAAAACCATGAAAATGACACCCATGATGAAAAACTTTATACCTATTGCAGCCGCCATCTTGAATTTACATTTCGACAGTAGGCTATCGGCTTCAACGCCCTCGAAAACCATGAAAATGACATCCATAATGAAAAAATTGGTACCTAATTCAGCCGCCATCTTGGATTTACATTTCAACAGCACTATCGGCTTCAACACCCTCGAAAACCATGAAAATGACACCCAATATGAAAAAATTGATACTACTTACTTTTAGTACGTACTACTATTATTTATTCTGTGCTTTTAAAATATTGTAATAAAAAAATCTCTTATTATTATAATTATCAGGTATTTAAGAAATTTGGATATTCGAATATTGTGTAATGTACACTGATCTTTTTGAGCCGCTGCAAACATCCGAAACAATGTTCACTCACGACGGCGACTGACCAGTATATAAAAAGTACTCTGTGCGTCGAACTGAGTGAGTGAGTAAACTACTCTGTGGCTTTAGCTCCCTTTACAGAATTAATTTACATACAAGGCTACCAAATCAACGAAAATTTCGCCATTTTGGAGCCGAAAAAAATTAATTATAGCTAAACAAAACAAAATTACACTGCCATTTACATTCAGTGGCTTTCCACATGATAGATGAAGAGATTAAAAAATAGATTGAGTTAAACAATTGATATTTTCAAAAGTTAGAGTGTTTACAAGCCTTCCGGACTTGATAAGTCCACACCATAAGCCACAAAAACCCCATTTTTATTTGTAAATAGTCAATTTAAAAAAATATATTAATAAGTTCAACAATCATTTATCTTTCTAACAATGTGCTTTTTATATCATTTATATGTATAATATGATTGCTAGATACGATTTTATTCGATAAAACGTTGGAATCTTAATTTTTAGGCGATAGTAGAACAACCTTGCGCTTTCGCTTAAGGTATGCAAAAGAATCATCGAAATCGGTTCACCCAGTAAAAGTTATGAGGTAACACACATAAAAAAACATACAATTGAATTGAGTACCGTCTCCTTATTGAAGTCAGCAGAAAAGAAATAGAGGGTTAGTCAAATAGTATATTAAGGTGATATACCAAAAGCCGACTCACAGAGTAATAACAATATATTCGAAAGATAAGAACTGTAGGAATGGTATTACTTACAGAAATTCGAACAAAGTTCTCTCGTTGATATTGATTTAAATTATGACACTACTTTACCAGGGGTAATCTCATCAATATTATTTTGCGACCCGGCTACTGTGAAGTTTCTAACCTTTCTATCTTTAACTAATCTACAGCACATACACTCTTCACTTAACACCACTGAAAACGGAAACAGCCCAACTGCTTGCACATAGCCATGATTGCCTTTAAAGAAATATAAGAACTGGTTGCAACTACAAAACTATCAAATAAGTCAACAAAGCTACATACCTAGCCACAATAAGCCACGGGCGGACGTATAAAACTTATCTGGACTAGATACACATACTACAACTTAGAATATTAAAATTATTACACCCAGGAAGAAAATACTGAAACACAAAAATAATTACCGTGAACAATTAAAAAAATACAAAATGTTACCAGTACATGAAAAAGTATGCTATTCATTTCCAGTCGAATAATATAACAACAGTGTGGTTCAACGGACTGCTCGACATACTTATTTGGCTGTAAAAGGTACGTTAACTAGGAGTAAAGCTTACAATACATTTGGACAGAGAACCACAAAATACATGATACCTAGATTAATAAACCAATCACCTACTAAATTTCACCCTGAAATGCTACACGCTTCAACAAGGCGTTGAAATTGTCAAAACATATTATCATAATAATAATAAATTAAAAAGTTTTAACAGTGGTAGAGCCACGCGGCAGCTTTTGCTGTCGCACGGATGGGCCGGCTCGAACCGGGGTGGTACCACGACCTCACAGAAAACCAGCGTGAAGTAGAGGTATACCTCTGCGTTTCGCTTGGTGAGTGCAGGTGACCGGAGGCCCTTTTTACTGGTAATGAGGCATTCCATCTTAGTCCTCACGGGTGACAACGCATCTACATTTTGATTTGTAATAAAGGATAGATGTAGATGTCTATAGGCCGCAGCAACCACTTACCATCAGATGGACTGTGTGCTCGTTTGTCACCCTTATCCTATAAAAAAATTAAATAAAAAAATCCAATTTATGGAATTCAATGCCGTACTGTAGAGTACACTCGTTAAATGAATACATTTAAGACCACTGGATCGGTAATCGATTAAGCAGTGCATGTACGTCAAAGAAACGCAAGATCTTTGGAGAATATTGTTGCCGTTGGGAACATTACACGAGAAAACCCCCAGACAGACCATTCCATATTGTGCGCAAGAGCTGGTTCTTTCTGCGAGATCAACTTCGCGGATTTTGCACCGGGACTTGGGTTTTCATCTTTACAAAGTTCAATTAACTCAGGAGCTAAAACCCAACGATCACAGACAGCGCCGTGTATTCTCTGATTGGACTATAGAATATTTTCAAAGATGAGGCTCATTTCTGGTTGAGTGGCTTTGTTAACAAACAAAATTGACGGGTTTGGAACGATGAAAATCCACAGGAGATTCATCAGGTGCCTCTGCACTCCGATCTATGGTGACCGATATCGGACGATGATAACAATTTTTTTATGGCCTAGGATAGGTGTATGGTATATGGTATGGACCTCACAAATATGTAGTTCCAACAATGTATTTATAGGATGATAAGTTTGAGGGCTTCATTTCGCGTGGTAGCGAAATTGACTGGCAACTGAGATCCTGTCACTTAACACTGCTCGACTACTTTTTGTAGGACTACGTGAAATCTCTGGTCTAAGCAGACAAACCACAGAAAATTTCCGCCCTAAAGGCCAATATAACTCGCGTTTTTCATGAAATCGAACCTTGGTTATGCGAAGATGTCGTCCAAAGTTAATACACCAGGATACACCACCTACAGCGGAGTCGCGGCAGCTATTTGGATTAAATTATATTCTTTGCCAGAGAACACAATAGCTCTCTACCGAGAGTTGTATACATATTATCATTTTTTTTATAGAATAAAGGTGACAAACGAGCACACATTCCATTTTATGGTAAGTGGTTGCTGTGGCCCATAGACATTTACATCTATATTCGTTTGCGAATTAAAAAGCGGATGCGTTGTCAGCCATGGGGCTAAGATAGAATGCCTTTTTTGCAGTAAAATGAGTCTCCGGTTTTCTACACTCACCATACGAAACACAGCAGTTACGCTGGTATTCTGTGAGAGCGTGGTCCTTCCCCGGTCGAGCCGAACCATTCGTGCTACAACTATACTTTTTTTTTTTATAGAATAAGGGTGACAAACGAGCACACAGTCCACCTGATGGTAAGTGGTTGCTGCGGCCCATAGACATCTACATCTATCCTCTATTACAAATCAAAATGTAAATGCGTTGTCACCCGTGAGGACTAAGATGGAATGCCTCACTTCCAGTAAAAAGGGCCTCCGGCCACCTGCACTCACCAAGCGAAACGCAGAGGTGGACCTCTACTTCACGCTGGTTTTCTGTGAGGTCGTGGTACCACCCCGGTTCGAGCCGGCCTATCCGTGCGACAGAAAATGCTGCCGCGTGGCTCTACCACTGTTAACTAATACTATTAATATAGCTGCAGCATGGCTCTACCACGTAATCACGTGTCATCGAATGTCTTTTAAAATAAAATAAATATTGTGACAGTACACGGGTTGTTTTATTTCATTTCAAATTTCGAGTGCTATTAATAAAAAATAAACCCTTTATTACTGTCAACAATGACAAAAGATAATTAATCAGGCGTTACTTTGCGGAAATCCATTAAAGATGTTAAAAATTAATTACCTAAGATCCGCGTTATAAAATAACAAGATGTTTCCTTCACCTGAGGATACCTCGTTCACAGGCGAAACATGTGTATTATCGACGGCGTTGTGTTTCCTGTGGTGACGGTCGTAAAGTAGTGGTGACGGGGATAGTATATTACATAGCACTTGAGGGAGAGCGCGAGGTGCTCTCCAACTAATTAAGATATTTAATTTTATCACGAGGATCTTAGCTAATTAAAATTTATCATCTTTAATGACAGAAGAGGAATAAGGGATGGAAAACATGATAGGAAGAGTGTAGAAAACGTTTACATCGGATACTCTGCACAGTTATAAAAAATACTTTTATAATTTTCCATATATTAATCATTAGATTTTGTGGTTAAACTGCTTTAAATTAAAATACCTTATTGCTTGAAATGGCAAGACGAGCTTGAAAATAAACGATTCGAACAAACTTTGTTTTAGAACTTTTAATCAGGTTATAATGAATTGTGATTTAACTTTTAATAAAAGATGTATTTATTTTTTTGCATTTTAAAACCTTTCAAGTATCTTATTAATTGAAAAAATCACTGAACATAATATGAAGTGGTAATAGCTAGTTATTCCTGAAATTCATGTTAAATATAAATTTGAACATAATTATTGCACTCCTCATAACGCAAATAATTATTAGGTAGTGTATTACTGTCGACACGTCAAGGTCAAGCAATTTTGTGTTCTTAAAATGCTTCTATCATAACCATATTGCACTTATACGATAATATCAGTAGCCGTATATTAAGAAAACAGTAATTAATCCATCTGAATATTTTCTAAAAATCGTTTAATATTGTTACGTTTGATAAAAAACGGTTTGAAAACAGTTTTACGTGGACGTCCGGATGTTGATTTTATATATGGTCTTAATATCTCATCAAGAAGTTGCTGTGGCTTTTGAGAAACATTTTACTGATGTTCCTTTTTTGACAACAAAATCATTAAATTCTTCTCCTACTGTCGCCGAATCATTGCTCAAACAAAATGTAAAGGCTTGTTCAAATACTTTTAAATTCCATAGAGTACCCCCAAAAGATATCGTTAAATATTTTAAAACTATTGATGTTAAGAAAACGGCAGACTTATGGGGTATTTCCGTTAAAGTTATTTTATCTATAATAGATATATTAGCACCTTATCTAGCCACTATATTTAATATAAGCGTCGAATCTAGTGTGTTTCCTGATTTAATGAAACATAGTAAAGTCATACCTATATTTAAATCTGGTAGTACATTAGACCCCGCCAATTTTAGACCAATTTCTGTACTACCAACATTAAGTAAAATTTTTGAAAAAATTATTTTAGATCAGATGTTAAGTTTCTTTAATATTAATAAATTGCTACATAAAAATCAATTCGGTTTACCAAGGGGTCGCTCGACAACTGACGCTGGAGTTGAGCTTATTAAACATATTTTTTGTGCATGGGAGAATTCAGAGGATGCTTTGGGTATATTTTGTGACCTTTCCAAGGCCTTCGACTGTGTTCACCATGAGACATTAATCAGGAAGCTATAGTACTTTGGTGTCAAGAACACAGCGCTTAAAACTATTATTTCATATTTAAGTAATAGAAAGCAGAAGGTTATTATCAATAGTAAAAGTTCTTCCGGGTCACCTGTACTAATGGGTGTTCCTCAGGGCTCAATTCTCGGGCCATTCCTGTTTCTGGTGTATATTAATGACTTACCTCACCTTGTAGGGGATAGTCATGATATAGTATTATTTGCTGATGATACTTCCTTGATTTTTAAACTTAAACGGCAATCATTTAAATGTGACGAAGTGAATAATGCTATATCAAAATTAGTGCATTGGTTTAACGTTAATAATCTGCATTTAAATGGAAATAAAATTAATTGTGTTAAATTTACAACAACGAATGTTAAAAATCTGAATACCAATGTGTTTTTAAATGGGGAGGAATTGAGCCTTGTTGTATCCACTGTTTTTCTTGACATCACTCTTGACGCAAAGCTTCAGTGGGGCCCCCATATATCCAAATTAGCAAGCAGACTAAGTTCTGCAGCCTATGCTGTAAAAAAGTTTAGAGGTCTCACTAGTGTCGAGACAGCTAGATTAGTTTATTTTAGTTATTTCCATAGCATAATGTCTTATGGGATTTTGCTATGGGGAAATGCGGCTGATTCAGAAACTGTTTTTGTTTTACAGAAGAGGGCCATTAGAGCTATTTACAATCTAAAACCGAAAGAGTCTCTTAGAGATAAATTTAAAGAAATTAATATATTAACTTTAGCCTCTCAGTATATTTACGAAAATTTAATGTATGTTCACAAAAACAAAGATAGTTTTAGTAAAAAAAGTGATATACATTCTGTAAACACTAGGAACAAACACAAGCTAGTGATGCCAGTTTCTCGACTCCACAGAGTCAGTAATTCATTCATGGGGCAATGTATACGCTATTACAACAAGGTCCGGGAAAGTGTACAGGTTCTCTCTATTACCAAGTTTAAACGTTTTATTAAGCTGAAACTGTATAAAAAGGGTTATTATAGTATAAATGAATACATTGTTGATAATAACCCCTGCGAATGAGGTGGTCGCTTCCAAGCAGTTTCTAAAATAAATGTTGTAAATAGTTCGTAATCATTTATATTGTAAAATTTATAAAAAAAAAGTCTCGCCGGGTTTCTTGCTGGTTCTTCCCAGAACGGAGGGTTCTTTTTTCGAACCAGTGGTAAAGTAAAAAATGACTTTCAATAAGAATTACACATGTAATGTATATTGACTAAAAATTATTCTATTCGAATCTTTAACTCTCGAAAAAATTGACGTATCGAGTCCGGTTTTTTTATTAGTTTCCGAACTACGGCAACTGGTTTCCTATTTCATATCAATAGCCTGGTACAAGTCATTTGTTATTAAAATGATTTTGAAGTTTTATACATTTTATTGCTATTAAAATTTTAAAGGCGCTTTCATTTTCTTCTCTAGCCCTTGATAGACAAAGGGCAGATGTACCATACAGTCTACTTCTTTGGATTTTCCAAACTATTTTCTTTTATTTCTAATATATTAAATGATAATAAAAAGTTTACCAGGTACAAAGAAGACATCGTGAGGAAAAATATTTCCGGGACATGTGAAGTTCGGAAATACGCACCGGAGCACTAGATTATTTGCTTCACAACCCTCTCAAAAATATAAGAGGAGGTTACGACTTAAAAGAGGCTGGAAATTTTCTTTAAAAATCTATATTTTAGTAAGATAAGAAAACACTATTTTCAAGACAAGATTTTTCGTCTTTTATACGTATCTCTAAAGAGAATTATATGTTATGTTGAAAAAACAGTTATACAGCGAAGTCATAAAATATTCGATTATATAACGGATTACAAAACCTATGGCTATATGATATAATCCATAACATACATAATAAAGCTAGTAAGCCTACAAGACCCTTCAAATATCATTTTGACTGTTTAGAAAATTGTCGTCATTTTAGGACCAAAAAAAAACATAATTTGAAATATAATTTTCATCATCATTACAGCCCTTCACAAGTCCACAGCTCAAAATAGGCCTCCCCCAAGGAATGTCATAAAGCACGGTCCTGATCCACCTGCATCCATCGACTTCCTGCATGTGTTACCAGGTCGTTAATCCATCTAGTAGGGGGACGTCCCACACTTCGTCCGCCGGTACGAGGCCGCCACTCGAGAACCTTTTTTCCCACATCGGTTGATGGTTTTTCGAGCTATATGGCCGGCCCATTTCAGCTTACTAACTCTACTGCGGACATCCTCATTTCTAAGTTAATCATGCAGAGAAACCCCGAGCATAGCCCTCTCCATAGCTCGCTGAGCGACCTTGAGTTTCCTCTTACGGCCAGTAGTGAAGGACCACGTCTCAGTTCCATAGCTCGTTACTGGCAACACTCACTGGTTGCACAGTCTTGTTGTCAAGTTTTGAGGTATACCTGACGAGAAGATGTGCCGTGAATCGTTGAATCCGTCGATTGACCTCTCGGACGAAGTTGGACTTACCTTGTCGGACTATTTGTCCCAGGTAAACATACTCGTCAAGCTTAGTGCTCCCAACAACTACTGGCATAGGTGTGAGATGAACGTTATGCATAATGATTAGTTTTAGCCTATTATCTTCAGCTTGGCTAATGATCGCCGTGCCTCAATGTGCCTTTATATCCATTCATTTATTATGTTCTTTTAAATTCTAACCTATAAAACCGATATTTAGTTACCGTATTTAGTATTTTATCCTATCATTTGGTTATTTTAATGGCGCGGCAATTTTTTGATAGAAAACAACACAAGTTTAATGTAAATCTAATTCTGTACCTTCAGTGAAAAGTGATACAAGTCGACCTATATCAATTTTGATATTTTTAAACTACGTTAATCAGAAAAAAATGGCGTTTTTTTTCTATCCAATCCTCATTCTTCTACGAATTATAATTGGAGAGATACATTTGGTGTAAATTAATATAACTAAGTAGTTTTCACTATAAGCAATGTGTAAAATAATGTATTTTAAGTCATCCTAAAATGAACTGAACTGATTTTTCTTGTTGGTTACATGCATAATGATACAACTCTTATAAACTCCTATTACACGATCAAATAATACCAATCTGAATTTGTACATATTAATATAATTGTTCAAAAATCAGTATACATTAAATACTTCAATTTATATTGTTTTGTGAAATGTGACACAATTAAAGTTAAAGCAACTAATGAAAATATTACTCTGGTGTAAATACGAGTCTAATAATACAACTTTAAATAAATCAGTTTACACTCTTATTTATTATCCCAAGAGCGGCGTTACGGCAGGTTTAACTTGACTTGTATCAATATTAACTTTATTTTCGAATAAATGTTTAATAATACGTTTACATTTATAACTTTTATAGGAACGGTTTAAAAAAAATTTACGTGTAAAGTAGTAAGAATCAGTCGAATCCTATAACCTCTCTCTGCCACCGGTAACATAGAACGGGATAGATATGTATATGTATGTGCCAACAGCCTTATTATGTATTCTGACTCGTGTTCTGGACAGAATAAAAATTTTATAGTTTGCACAGTGTTAGCACACAAAGAATCGCAACAGATTTCAGTCTAGAACATATGTTTCTAAAACCTGGACACACACACATGGAGGTATATAGTGACCACGCGCCTATTGGAAAAGCAAAAAAGAAAACTTCTATGAATATTCATCACCCGCGAGATTGGTTTCAATTGGTAAGAACCGTCTCTAATAGAAATAATAAATTTTCCGTTATCGAAATGACTGAAAACGATTTTCTTGACTTTGCCAACATTTCAAAACATGACTTTTTGATTAAAAAAAAGTGTAATACTGTGGGTCGGAAATTCGTGTAGTAAGATTTAAAAATGATGAAATTCACTGAAGGTCAGTTTCCAGTTTTTGAATGCAAAGAAAGTTACGGGGATGAAGATTACCTTAATGCCTTACGGCAAGAAGAATAAAGACTACAACTTTGTTAACATACATTCTATTCAAAAATGTTATAAGTTCCTGTTCCTATTAACGAGAAGAAAAAAAAAGATTGTCTCTCTTAGATTATATTGATCCAAGTGTTCATGATTACTATTGTAACTTACCGACTAATAATAACTTGTACGTGATATTGATCTTGATATTTTATCAGAAAATGAATAATAGCAAAATAACCCAAGCTTTTATGATTAGTATAGTAACATGCCGAATAAAAGTAATGCGTACAAAAATATTAAAAGATGCCACTTAAACGATTACATTTTTTCTTATATGATAAGGGTGACAAACGAGCACACAGTCCACCTGATGGTAAGTGGTTGCTGCGGCCCATAGACATCTACATCTATCCTCTATTACAAATCAAAATGTAGATGCGTTGTCACCCGTAAGGACTAAGATGGAATGCCGCATTTCCAGTAAAAAGGGCCTCCGGCCACCTGCACTCACCAAGCGCAACGCAGAGGTAAACCTCTACTTCACGCTGGTTTTCTGTGAGGTCGTGGTACCACCCCAGTTCAAGCCGGCCCATCCGTGCGACAGCAAAAGCTGCCGCGTGGCTCTTGTTAAAGAATATAAATAAAGAGGTTTACTTTACATTTTATACATACTGCTTTTATTTTTAAAAACTATTCGTATGAAATAGCTCCCATTACAGTATTACTCATATTTATTTATATTATTGTTTTTGCCCATATAAATAGCGTTTTAATATTTTTAAGTTATAATGTATCGTAATAAAGTTCGTTTTATATCACTATTCACTAATTTTTTTTAAGTTTAGTAAAGTTTAATCGTTCTAAGTAAAATTTTATAACGTTATTCCTAAATTTCACATAATAAATTTATTTGGCACACAAATTAACAAGCATTTATTTGATTTATTGCACAACTTTATCATTTTATTAAATTTTTAAAAGAAAAAATTGAAATAAATGCCTGTTTATTTTTCAACTCTGAACCACCAAGCATTGTGTAAAATGATTTATATAAAGTCAAGTTAATTTACACAAAATAAATAAATAAATAAAAATTGTGTATAGTAATATAAACTCTACCTAAAATTTATAATAGTAAATATAGTAATGTTGATATTTTCAATTTTTCTAAGTCTAAGTTTAAATGCAAACTTATCCTGAAGCTGTCTAAAACTAAGAAGCAGTACATCTACTCTATAACTCCATCTGTATTATCACACTTCTGTAAAAATATCAATTTGGAAATCATATCGTTATAATAGAACTATAAGGTAGGTACACAAAATAACATGTAACATATTTATTTTATTTATTTATATTATTTATTCTATTTGATTCAGTGAACATCATTTTATTTTTGTTATTTTATTAATTTTATTAAAAGCTGTCAATCTAAATCTAAACATAAATGTATACAAATCACAAAATATGTATTTAAGTGTAAAATATTATGTATTTAAATAATATTAAGTTACACTTTTACCTCTCTGCTTTGTAAGTGTTATTCAGCATATTGTGAAACTCTGTTATTGGCTAAGTGTGTTAATATGTATTTTAAGTATGTTTGTTAAAAATATGCTGTTGAGTTTCCTAATAAAAAAAAATCTGTTTTTATACCACGTTGATATATTGTTTAACTGTAATGAGGGGGTTTACCCCTCATTTCTCTTACTATTTTAAAATACTGTCTCATTGTACATAGATTTACAGTCTGGAAATGTTCGGATATTTTAAAAGATATTGATAATAATCTTAAAATAACTTTAAAAAAATTCTAAATTTAACTGTAAATACAACAGCCTGAACTCAAGCTACTTTCTTTGGTGGTATTGGTGTGAGAAATTTTTCTAGCGTTGCATTGCCTGCTTTCCTTGCTTCCGTGCATAGTGTCAGTGACTTATGTAGCATAATTTTAAATAATAAAGTAGACCTGTACTTTGCTACAGAGGCAGGGCAGACATGGCGAATGCTCTGTCTGATCAGGCACGCTTTCTAGCTGTTTCGACTAAGACATCTAGTCACTGGTTACACACACTTTACCATCAAGTAATCTCGGCAAATAACTTGATAAGGAAAGCTTGCGCATTGCCATAGGAATCCCACTAGGAGCGGTGATTTGTCAACCCCATCAGTGACCCTGTGGTAGTGGCGTCGACGAGTTTGGGCTCCACGGACTTTTATGTAAGAAAAGTGCCGGTAGGTTTTCACGGCACGGTTCTTTGAACGATATCATCCGAAGGGCTCTTGTGTCTATATGTTTCCTCGGTTTTAGAGCCTTGTGGAATATTTAGAGACGATGACTGGAGACCCGAAGGTATAAAATTGGTCTCTTGGAAGAGATGTAAAGCCTTAGTATGGGATGCTATTTGCTTATACACTTTGGCAGCCTGTCATCTCAGAGGTCCTCGTTCAGAGCCGGGGTGGCATCAGAGGTAGCTGAACTAGGTAAATGGCGCAAATATGAGTCTCTGAGAGATGACTACATATTTGTGCCATTTGCTGTAAAGACTATCGGTCCGTGGAGTCCACGTGCGCTGAAGTTACTTAAGGAACTCTATCCGCAACTGGTCGTTGCTGCTAATGATAAGAGGGCTGATTCTTTTCTCGCTCAAAGGCTAAGTATAGCCTTTCAGTGGGGTAACGCAGCCAGCGTTCTTGTCACGATACCACGGGGAGTAGGACTATATGATAAATAAGTAATTAGTTTTAGTTTTTTTAAATTATAGTTTTTAATAGTGTAATTATTAATTAATATAATAAATGAATAATAAGTAAAAATTTAAATTTTTAGTTGATTGAACTCGGAATAAACAAGAAATGCAAATGCAAAAAACAACGTGACTCACGCGTGCGCAACGCATTGAGATAATGTTCAATTTCAGCGGCTATACCCGTACTGCAATTTTTCCAATAATTTAAATATTGCTTTAAGTGAATTGAAGTTTGTGATGCAATAATAAATATACATGGTTGGTTGAATTAAATTGGTTTAACAAAATTGAATGAAACAAATTCTACTTATTTTGATAGCGTAACTACACCATTTTCTATAAGTAAGAGTGACAAATGAGCATACAGTCTACCTTACGGTAAGTGAATGCTATGACTCATAGGCCTCGACATCTTTCTTCGATTAAAAACCATAATGCAGATGCGTTGTCACCTCTGAGGACTAAGATGCATTGCCTCGTTTCCGGTTAAAAGGGTCTCCAGTCCTCTACACTCACCGTAAGAAACATAGCAGCATTAAGTTGCTATTTTACGCATAATCTGTGAGAGCGCGGCCCTTCCTGGTAGAGCCTAACCCCTCCGTGCTACAACTATAATGTAGCAGTATCATAGCTCTACCACGATTATTATACTTATATTTCTGTTTGCAGTCAAACTGTACCTATATTGCTAAACAACGATCCAAGTCATTCCCAATGTATTACCAAAAACACGGTTGAGCAATTAACTCAAATATGTATTCATTGACGCTGCGCTTATCAAACGGTTGTCACTTCTAATAGTAGGGATGCCTACGTTCAACAGTGGACTTGTGATGGATTGTAGTTATATATTTAGAGATTCTTTGTGAGCGTGGTTCTTTCGTCCTTAGTCCTTCGGTTCCATTCCTTGCAGCTTAATACGTTGCAGTGTAGCTTGGAATGGTGTAAGGAAAAAGAGTTCATTACACCAATTTCCTCCCGTGGTTTTCGTTAGGGGTGATGATGCAAAAAGGCCGAAAACGTCGATTATAATATTTTCAATTAGGTTCATGTCCAGCTATTACGGAATAAAGAAGATGAAGAGGAAAGAAATACAATAAAAAAAACAATTCAAGTTTTTTATTCTATCATTCGTTTGTTATCATTGTACTTAACCGCAAATTGCTTTTTCATGTAAAAGTAGGAAATTTTATTGCAGATTTCCGGCCGTTAGGTTTCATTGTTGTGAGGATTTATAGCACGCTTTATAATTCACTGGTATTATACGTCTATGCTTTTATAATTCCAAAGTCTGTTAACAGTTACTGTTCCATTTATTTATTGTACGTTTTACTAAATCGACAATTCTAGATGGTTGAAGAGTCGTGCTACTGTTTTCGCTTACCAATACGAGACACACTCAAAACCCATTCTTCCCAAACGGAAATCAATTCATCGAGCTATATGGTCAGCCATTTACCTCTTGAGTTTATCCGTTGGGCTTTGTCAGCTACACTGGTTCTACTGTTTCAATACGAATTCTATCTCACAGATATTTTCTGATCATAGCCCTTGTCCTAGCTCTTTCGTTACATTTTCGTCATTTATTAAACCAATTCAATAAATGAATGAATGTAGAATTAGTAACCAATACTGATTTCTGTTCTTCCTGCAGTTGCAAAAAAGTTGCAAAAGCAATGACTCCACTCGTACAGTTAATACAAGGAAGTCAAGTCAAAGTAATAAAGGGAATATATATATAGGGCATTGGCTATGTTTTTGATTACGATGCAGTAGTCCGCAGGTTTGGATCCTGACGTGAACGAAATATACGTGACACGTATATTTGTATGATCTACAATATGTTATTGTTGCTGATTTGGATATTTTTTTCTATGTGAAACAGCTCCACTTTACGATAGAAATTCTTAGTACAGTGATTATCTTTTTTTAAATAAAGAAAGATGGGAGCCAAGTATATCCAATACTTTTATGTCAAAAAGTTGGCTCAAAATAGGATATCACCGCTGCCGTAACTTTATGCTAAGTCGTCCTTCCTTCTCGTTGCTGTTGCTGTGTTGCCTTTTTGTTACAAGTCCCACAGAAACTTGGGACCGATAATGACCCAGATCAACATGGAACAGACTGTCAAACGTCTTTCCAAATTTTATTGTTTAGAATATATATATATATATTTATATTTATGATTTCTTATTATTAATAATGTTTGAAACTGGGTGGTGGGTTTTCTTACGCCACCACTATACGACGGCGGCAATACTGAACGCGGGAAACTGAAACGAGAGGTGGGCAGAAGCATCTTCTTGATAACAATTACTAAATAATAAAAGAGCTGCGGTTTGCGGTCCATTTTCCAAGCGTAGCATTATCAATCAGCAGCAACATCCCCCCTTTTAGGTTTTCTATGGGAAGGATATATTTGGACTTATACAGGATATTTTTGAAACGCTCCTGAAAACGAAGACAGACACATCAGAGATGATGGGTAAAATCGATCCTGATGAAAAAAATCTTCTTTTCACAACGTTTTATTAGATTAATTCATGCTCCATCATGTTAGTACAGCTAAATGAAACGATAATTTCATAAAAAAATCATGAAAATACTGAAACATAAAACCAGCAGTGGAATTACTGATTTACAATCAGCTGACTAGAGGTCAATGTACACGCGAACGCCGAATTCGCGCGGCTCGCAACTGGCGGGACATACCACAATATCTAATAATAATATAATAATAAATTTATTTAGTTACCAGAAACACTTAGCCAAAATACAAAAAAAATCTGTGACTCCCACACTAGGCATGACCTGTCTCGTGGGGGTCAAACAAAAAATTTACCTGACTTATCTACTTAACCTACTACTTTGCCACTGTGCTTGTCTCCACCTAGCCACTTTAATTCGAACTCACAGGTTAAATAACCCCAATAACTGGTTAGATTCCCCGCTAATGAAAAAAATACTTAAATGAAATGTTAACAAGGTTAGAGTCATGCGTTTTTATTCATCGTGTAGATATGTTTATTATTCTGATGTATTCAGTTATGTACCTATCCAGATCAGTTCAGTACTAAGTCATTTAAATAAAATTAGGTATTAAACAGCTTACCGCTCTAAATCCTCCGTGGTCTTATGAGATGCGGCTCAAATTGTGTTCCATTAATTTAGAGGCAGATTTGGGCTCGGTGTTGCGTCTCCTCATGCAGGCGGGGCATCATTGTGTGGTCATCGACACAGTCCGTACGTAGTGTGTCAAAAACATCCACGATCCTTTGGCACATTTCCTCAGCACTATCACACTCACGATTGAAAACTCTATCTTTCACATACCCCCACAGAAAGAAGTCTAACGGGGTCAGATCTGGTGAGCGAGGTGGCCAAGCGTGTGGTCCTAGACTGCCGATCCAGCGACCATCAAATAGCTCGTTGAAGTGCTCACGGGCGAACCTCACGACATGTGGAGGGGCACCATCATGCTGGAACCATGTGCGGCGATACTCAGCCAACGATAGGTCGTCTAAAATGTCAACCAACAGTTCATTTATGAAGTTCAGGTATCGCTTTCCGTTAAGTCGCTGTGGCAGAAATATTGGTCCTAGTACGTCATCTTTAAATAAACCTGCCCATACGTTAACCAACCATCGGGTTTGGTACCCGGTTTGTCGAACCGTGTGCGGGTTAACCTCGGAATACACGTGTGTATTTCTTCGGTTCCACAGGCCGTTTCTAGTAAATGTCGACTCGTCCGTCCAGATGACGTGCTCAATGAAACCAGGCACACGTTGTTGCTGGTCTAATAACCAAAGGCAGAAAACTCGCCGGCGGTCGTGATCGCTGGGAACTAAAGCTTGCACTTTGTATGGGCGCATTCGGTTACGCTTTAACACTTTGTGAACTGTACAGTATGACACACTTGTTTCATCCCGACGCCTTAACAATTTAGCGATACTTCGTGGACCTAGGTTCGGATTCCGGCGAACGACATCTAAAATGCGCTCTTCTGAGTGAACAACCACTTGACTTCCACCTCCTGCCGCTACAACAGCAATGGGCCCATTTTCCAACACTCACTGAAATGCTGTTGTTATCAGACGAGAGTCAGCTGGACGTCGAGCGGTCGGAAATTTCTCTCGGTAAATTCGTAATGCACGCGAAGTCTTCCCGCGAGCTTCTCCAAGGCACATTAACGTGTTGCCATATTCACGAGTACTATAAACGTACGCGTAAGGAATTATAAAAACAAAATAAGTAACTTAAAATATAACAACGACAATAATATCAATAATTAATAAATAACAAGTAATAACGACAGTAATTTAATAAACAAAACAATTGAACTGTCTCTTGTGATAGTCAATACGGAACTGTCTCAAAAACTTAAATTATTAATCAATCCCGCTAAAACAAATGCGCACAAGGTAAAGTTTTTGAAGCACTGGAACCTTCCACACACCGTTAAAGCGTTATGTATGTTAAGACATCGCCAACGTTTATTTTATTTATAAGTTTATTTATCCCTACGACTAGTCTTCATATGGAATTTAAAAGTTATGGTTGTCATTTTTAATACAATTACACAATCAATTGTACCCTGACGCAACAAGCAGTTTTTTACTACAAAATTATTGATATTAATAAACGTACCTGATTGAGTACTCAGTACTCACACAATTATAAACACTATTTCATCGATATCTTTGATTTTGTATAAGAAAATAGAAATGAAATGGTACTGAATAATTAATAGTTAAAATCGATTGCAATTATGAGCGACAGTTGATTAATCTATCAGAGTTAATGTAAAAAACAATAGTTTTACTTTATTTTAATTGACTTTCCGTATTTAATCCGACCAATACTTCGAATTTAAAAAGAGGTTCGTCAAAATTATTAAAAACTACTTGCAAGTTTAATAGTGATTGCCGCCTCTAATTCTTAACGCGAACTAAATTTCAGTGCAACATGGCAGCGTTGCCAATGCCATGCAGTGGAGGGAGTGTCTGCGCATGGGTACAGTCGCGTTCTAAAGGCGGTGTGGGGTTCTGAACATGGTATTAGGCTATTGTTTTATAATATTATAGTAATTAATTGCTTTATTTTAAAATCTTTTACTTGGTAGATCCATGCTCCAGCTATATTAGTAGTATAGTTGTAGCACGAATGGGTCGGCTCGACCGGGGAAGGACCACGCTCTCACATAATACCACGTAAAATAGTAGCTTAACACTGCAGTGTTTCATATGGTGAGTGTAGAGAACCGGAGACCCTATTTACTGGAAAAGAGGCATTTCATCTTAGTCCTCACGGGTGACAACGCATCTGCAGTTTGATTCGCAAACGAAGATAAATGTAGATGTCTATGGGCCACAGCTTACTAACCACTTACCATCAGGTGGACTGTGTGCTCGTTTGTCACCCTCTCCTATAAAAAAAATCATAATAGGTGTTTTAATAGCTACTTAGAACTTTGGAAGAGGTTGGAATTAAAAATGTATATGGTTTACTTGAGCATTATTTGTTATTTCTATCATAAAATATAGTTTGTAACAAGAAAACTCAAGCTAAGGGTGACACGCCGTCCATTGTATGTATTGAGTCATATGGAAGCTAGATGTTGATGGTGTGTTGGTGTTACTGGATGCTACTTCATTATCACTTCATCTTCGCTTGAGCTTCCGTCATCAGAATCATCATCATCAATGCGAATGATTAATGTTTCTGTCATCAGGTCGATCACATGGTAATTTTTTCGATATTCTTTCTCAATACTTTTAACTTTACTGCTCAATTTTCCCCAATCACCTTCTCCCATCATATTTACCTTTTCGTTCAATACTTCAGTCATAAAACAATAGATATAAATAATTTTTCTTCCCTTCCTTTTTAAAACCATAGTCGCTATCGCAAAGTAAGATGTGTGTGCGACTGTATTTTGGTCGCAAGGAACAAAGAGTGATCCCCGTCGCACCCCCTTCGTACCACCAATTTGATCGATAAATCGGTCAGTGCCCAGGTTTATGGCCAGCGTTCTATTTACATGACAAGACCTAGAAGAGTTTGGCGCCAATTTGGAGTCACTCAAGACATCCTTGATTAAGGCAGCCGCCGATATTGACATGGAAATCATTCGTGCTGCGATAGACGACTGACCGCGCAGATTGAAGGCCTGTATTCAAAATCACGGAGGTCATTTTGAATAAACTTTAGTGTCATAAGAATCTATGTTTTGTTAAGTTCATTTTGGTATATAAATGGTTACATAATGAATAAACTTGTTTCAATTATTTTATATTAAACATGTGACAGAATTTATGACCTGACTAGGTGTATATACATATATAGGGCATTGGCTATGTTTTTGATTACGATGCAGTAGGCCGCAGGTTTGGATCCTGCACGTGACACTTATATTTGTATGGTCTACAATATGTTATTGTTGCTGATTTGGATATTTTTTTCTATGTAAAACAGGTCCACTTTACGATAGAAATTCTTAGTATAGTGATTATCTTTTTTTAAATAAAGAAAGATGGGAGCCAGGTATATCCCATACTTTTATGTCGAAAAATTGGCTCAAAATAGGATATCACCGCCGCCGTAAGTTTATGCTAAGTCGTCCTTCCTTCTCGTTGCTGTTGCTGTGTTGCCCTTTTGTTACTATGTAAATTTATATTTATGATTTCTTATTATTAATAATTATTAATAATGTTTGAAATTGGGTGGTGGGTTTTCTTACGCCGCCACTATACGACGGCGGCAGTACTGAACGCGAGAAACTGAAACGAGAGGTGGGCAGAAGCATCTTCTTGATAACAATTACTAAATAATAAAAGAGCTGCGGTTTCCGGTCCATTTTCCAAGTGTAGCATTATCAATCAGCAGCAACATCCCCCCTTTTAGGTTTTCTATGGGAAGGATATATTTGGACTTATACAGGATATTTTTGAAACGTTCCTGAAAACGAAGACAGACACATCAGAGATGATGGGTAATATATAAAATCGATCCTGATGAAAAAAATCATCTTTTCACAACGTTTTATTAGATTTATTCATGCTCCAGCATTCTCTTAGTACAGCTAAATGAAACGATAATTTCATAAAAAAAATCATGAAAATACTGAAACATAAAACCAGCACTGGAATTACTGATTTACAATCAACTGACTAGAGGTCAATGTACACGCGAACGCCGAATTCGCGCGGCTCGCAACTAGCCACATATATATATAATAATATATACATAATACCACAATACCTAATAATAATATAATAATAAATTTATTTAGTTACCAGAAACACATGCCAAAATACAAAAAAAATCTGTGACTCCCACACTAGGCATGACCTGTCTCGTGGGGGTCAAACAAAAAATTTTACAATAGAACAAAGTGGCTATTTACCTAATAATTTACAAGACTTGTCTAAATATCTGACTTATCTACTCAACCTACTACTTTCCCACTGCGCTTCTCTTCACCTAGCCACTTTCATTTGAATTCACAGGTTAAATAACCCCAATAACTGTTAGATTCCCGCTAATGAAAAATATACTTAAATGAAATGTTAACAAGGTTAGAGTCATGCGTTTTTATTCATCGTGTAGATATGTTTATTATTCTGATGTATTCAGTTATGTAGCTATCCAGATCAGTTCAGTACAAAGTCATTTAAATAAAACTAGGTATTAAACAGCTTACCGCTCTAAATCCTCCGTGGTCTTATGAGATGCGGCTCAAATTGTGCTCCATTCATTTAGAGGCAGATTTGGGCTCGGTCTTGCGTCTCCTCATGCAGGCGGGGCATCATTGTGTGGTCATCGACACAGTCCGTACGTAGTATGTCAAAAACATCCACGATTCTTTGGCACATTTCCTCAGCACTATCACACTCACGATTGAAAACTCTATCTTTCACATACCTCCCACAGAAAGAAGTCTATCGGGGTCAGATCTGGTGAGCGAGGTGGCCAAGCGTGTGTTCCTAGACTGCCAATCCAGCGACCATCAAATAGCTCGTTGAAGTGCTCACGGGCGAACCTCACGACATGTGGAGGGGCACCATCATGCTGGAACCATGTGCGGCGATACTCAGCCAACGATAGTTCGTCTAAAATGTCAGCCAACTGTTCATTTATGAAGTTCAGGTATCACTTTCCGTTAAGTCGCTGTGGCAGAAATATTGGTCCTAGTATGTCATCCTTAAATAAACCTGCCCATACGTTAACCAACCGGCGAACGACATCTAAAATGCGCTCTTCTGAGTGAACAGCCACTTGACTTTCACCTCCTCCCGCTACAAGAGCAATGGACCCATTTTCCAACACTCGCTGAAATGCTGTTGTTATCAGACGAGAGTCAGCTGGACGTCGAGCGGTCGGAAATTTCTCTCGGTAAATTCGTAAAGCACGCGAAGTATCCCGCGAGCTTCTCCAAGGCACATTAACGTGTTGCTATATTCACGAGTACTATAAACGTACGCGTAAGGCATTATAAAAACAAAATAAGGAACTTAAAACGTAACAACGAGAAAAATATCATTAAGTAAAAAATAACAAGTAATAACGACAGTAATTTAATAAACAAAACAATTGAACTGTCTCTTGTGGTTGTCAATACGAAACTGTCTCAAAAACTAAAATTATTAATCAATCCCGCCAAAACAAATGCGCACAAGGTAAAGTTCTTGAAGCACTGGAACCTTCCACACACCGTTAAAGCGTTATGTATGTTAAGACATCGCCAACGTTTATTTTATTTATAAGTTTAGTTATCCCTACGACTAGTCTTCATATGGAATTTAAAAGTTATGGTTGTCATTTTTAATACAATTACACAATTAATTGTACCCTGACGCAACATCAGTTTTTACTACAAAATTATTGAAATTAATAAAGTACCTAATTGGGTACTCAGTACTCACACAATTATAAACACTATTTCATCGATATCTTTGATTTTGTATAAGAAAATAGAAATGAAATGGTACTGAATAATTAATAGTTAAAATCAATTGCAATTATGATCGACAGTTGATCAATCTATCAGAATTAATGTAAAAAACAATACTTTTACTTTATTTTAATTGACTTTCCGTATTTAATCCGACTACTACTTCGAATTTAAAAAGAAGTACGTCAAAATTATTAAAAACTACTTGCAAGTTTAATAGTGATTGCCATCTCTAATTCTTAACGCGAACTAAATTTCAGTGCAACATGGCAGCGTTGCCAAAGCCATGCAGTAGAGGGAGTGTCTTCGCATGGGTACAGTCGCGTTCTAAAGGCTGTGTGGCGTTCTAAACATGGTATTAGGCTATTGTTTTATAATATGATAGTAATTAATTGTTTTTTGTAAAATCTTTTACTTGGTAGAGCCATGCTCCAGCTATATTAGTAGTATAGTTGTAGCACGAATGGGTCGGCTCGACCGGGGAAGGACCACGCTCTCACATAATACCAACGTAAAATAGTAGCTTAACACTGCAGTGTTTCGTATGGTGAGTGTAGAGAACCGGAGATCCTATTTACTGGAAAAGAGGCATTCCATCTTAGTCCTCACGGGTGACAACGCATCTGCAGTTTGATTCGCAAACGAGAATAAATGTAGATGTCTATGGGCCACAGCAACCACTTACCATCAGGTGGACTGTGTGCTCGTTTGTCACCCTCTCCTATAAAAAAAATCATAATAGGTGTTTTAATACCTACTTAGAACTTTGGAAGAGGTTGGAATTAAAAATGGTAATTGTTCACTTGAGCATTATTTGTTATTTCTATTGTAAAATATAGTTTGTAACAAGAAAACTTAAGCTAAGGGTGACACGCCGTCCATTGTATAGTCTTGGGTCACATGGAAGCCAGATGTCGATGGTGTGTTGGTGTTACTGGATGCTACTTCATTATCACTTTCATCTTCGCTTGAGCTTCCGTCATCAGAATCATCATCATCAATGCGAATAATAAATGTTTCTGTCATCAGGTCGATCACATGGTAATTTTTTCGATATTCTTCTTCAATACTTTTAACTTTACTGCACAATTTTCCCCAATCACCTTCTCCCATCATATTTACCTTTTTGTTCACTACTTCAGTCATTAAACAATAGATGTAAATAATTTTCCTTTCCTTCCTTTTTAAAAACATCGTCGCTATCGCAAAGTAAGATGTGTGTGCGACTGTATTTTGGGAGCAAGGGACAAAGCGCGCGAAGCATGTCCCAATAACATGCGCGCACTGTAATACTGGCGAGTGTTCCCCGTCGCACCCCCTAAGTACCACCAATTTGATCGATAAATCGCTCAGTGCCCAGGTTTAAGGCCAGCGTTCTATTTACGTGACAAGACCTAGAAGAATTTGGCGCCCGCGAGGTTATTGACCCTTATGTCAGCTGATGTTCTTTTAAGTTTCGTTGCTGGTTTTTTGTTTAAGTATTTTCGTGATTTTTTTAATGAAATTATCGTTGTACTAACATGATGGAGCGTGAATAAAGTTAATAAAACGTTGTGAAAAGATAATTTTTTTCCTTGGGATCAAATTTATTTATGATTCATGTTCTAAGGTGTAGTACCAACCAGTACTATCTTCTGTCTTCGTTTTCAGGAGCGTTTCATAAACACCCGGTATAGAAATTTATATACCTTAATATTAATAGGTTGTAATCGATGATAGACGAATGAACAATCATTGAAATAAGTTACGCGTAATAATTTAAATCACCTCGCATGTTGAAACAAGTTGCGTGCAAATAATAAATACATTTTTACCGCATACGTAAAATACTTTATGGAACAATAATTCCAACAGCGATAATCCATTAAGTATATATACTTCTTTGTGAGCATTCCCTTTGCGAATGATGTGAGAATTTTCCTCTTTGAAGTTTTAACGAGCCTGAGGCTCAAATCCCGGAAACTTTACTCAAATTTTTTTTGTTCTGCGGCTTAAAAAAAATTACAATTCATATTGAGTGATAATATAATGAGCGACAAAGAGAAGTTGATGAAATGAATTGGAACAATGTTAGATTCAATCGATAACTCAAGTAGTCATTGTTAAAAGTTAAATACTTTACATTACTAATGTCAAGTCAAAATGTCAATTGTGAGATTGGATAATAAAGTAATGATGTTTTTGTTATAGTATTATTTTTGGAACTCCATAAAGACTGATGAGATACTTCTTCAATTTAGAAGAGAAGTTGATTTTCAAAACTTTAATAGAAGTGTTATATAGAATTAAGAAAATTATTTATAGTTCCTTTTATTTGTTCAGGTTCTGTTGATTTATGAATTGCGATTCTCGGCTATAATGACGAAACTATAATATCTTCGTAGCGTAAGCATTGCTACTGTGCGAAAATAATTCGAAATGGCGTGTCAAATTAAACGCTACGATAACGTCGTAGTCAACGAGTTCCTTATCTTTGTTCAACAAAAATTGGACGTCATGGATAAGGTGTCTCTGGAGCAGATACTGATGGCAAGCGTCACCGAGGATAAAATAATCCAGGCAACAAAGGTGTTAACAGATTCAGCCGTGACCCAAATCCGTCGTATCATACGTCACAGGGATGGACGCGGTAAGAAAAACCTCCAAGACATCATCAGGCTGTTCAATGAGACCAACCCTAATGACATCCTAACATTCGTCGCGTCTGATTTCAACAAGCTGTCTCCCGTGACGTTTGATCACAAGACCAGATTGTTGAAAGACATCACCACGTTGAAAGCTGAACGAATTCACTATGTTGCGCAGCATAATTGCAACATATGCGAATTCACCGCCGTCGCAGATTGTAAATACGACACACGGTAACCGTAATAGTAGTCATATTTTACCGATGATTGCGACTTCGTCACGCGGTACCGTCTGTCAGTGGGTTGATGACCGTGAAACTAGGGCGACCTTGGTTGTCATTGCATCACCACCTCAGCTGTTAACTGAACCCATGAGTACTCCTCCGTCGAAGCCAACCTCACAACAAGGGAAGACGTTTGCGGATGTTGCCAGAAAATATTCAAACCGGCACCCTCTTGTGGTCGAAAGCGAAAGAATGTGGAAATAAAATCAGTTCCAGCGGTGACCCCAAACAAGACTGATAATGACGAGTTTACTCTTGTTTAGAAGAGACGTTGGTCAAGACTCGTCTATAACCAGCGTGAGACCGCCAAAATAAAAGCGAGTACCACTTTGCGTGTTGTGGAGCCAACCATACAGCTCTACATCTCCAGTTTGGACAAAAGTACGTCGGGAGAAGACGCCCTGCGTTTCGAGGAAGTACGAAGCCGATGCCGCATTGAGGATCCTGACCTCTTTACATTTGCAGCGTCTAAAGTCTAATAGGTCAACGAACTTCAAATCCTACGTACTCCAGGTTCCTGCAAAAGACAAAGAGACATTCCTCGCTCCCGATTTCTGGCCCTCTGGAGTACTGTTTCACCGATACAGGGATGCGTCAGAGAAGAAAATTCCCTAAATAGTGTTATGTTTATATTTTATATACATATTTAGGTTAAGGTTTATATAGCTATGGGCCAATGTTCTTAATTTTTAAGCCCTTGATACCTGAAATAATGTTATTGTGTATTGTATTGTATTCGTTCGTTCAAATATAGTGAAAGTAATAAAAAAAACAAAGACTTTGATTGCTTATATTCAATGGAAATGTATTTTTTTCTTTCATATATGAATAGAAACATTCCCCTGGATTAAATAACAGTCCCCTGTCGTGATTTTTCATAAAATTGAGTTTTTTTGGTAACATATACTTAATTTATTAATGCCTTTCGTCGTATTTATATATTATTTTTAATTTTTTCAAAATATGCTTGGGACAGTGTTATATGGGCCAGTTTCCAGTTAGTAAAGAAAAACCCATTTAATGAAAATTCATTCTATTAAAGATGTAAAAATTTAAATAGAAAAATAAAATGGTGTCTTTCCTAGTTCATATAGCACCTGCCCGCCCTCCCTCCAACACACGTGCACTATCACTGCCACCACTGCATCTTATACTGCTTTTTTAAGTAATATTTTTACATCTATTAATTAATTTTCGTACATAATAATCTGAATGGTTGCTATAACGTAACATTGAGTAAGCTGGAGAAAAGGAAAAAAATAATATTTTTTGAATAAATGCCACACAAATAGTACTAATAACAGTAATTTGGCCAAACTTTATTACGTACGCAAGATTCTATGTGATATCAACTTGAGTTACGTCACCATTTCGTCGAGGATTTCCTTATTCACCTTCCTATAGAAGTGTAATTTTATTAAAACATTAAAGATAACGTTTTGTTTGGTATGTTTTTAATTTCCCGCTTTGAAAATTAATAATTTTCAAAAGTAGGCAGTTATAGATTTCGGTCGGAATTTGGGGTTCTAGGAAGCCGTTCCGATTTCCCGGCTAGACGTCCGGTTGTATTTTTTTTATAGGAGAGGGGGCAAACGAGCATGCGGCTCACCTGATGGTAAATGATTAACGCCGCCTATGAATAACTGCAACACCAGGGGAACCAGGGGAATCGCAGATGCGTTGCCGGCCTTTTAAAAAGAGTAGGCTCTTTTCTTGAAGGTCCCTAAGTCGTATCGGTTCGGAAAAATCGGCGATGGTAATCGATTCCACAAGGAAGTTGTGCGAGGAAGAAAAGATCTTCGAAATCGCACAGTGGTGGACCGCCGATCGTCCAGATGATGTGGATGGTATCGGGAGTTTTGCCGCGATGTACGTTCGTGAAATTTGGTGGCTGGGATTAATCCGAACAATTCCTCAGAGCACTCCCCGTGGTAAATGCAAAATAAAATGCAAAGCATTGCAGTCTCATCTTCGCAGTGCCAATGAATCGAGCCGATCGGAAAGGACTCACTCGTCGACCATTCGAGCCGCTCTGCGCTGGATGCGGTCAAGTGGAAGGAGCTGGCATTGGGGAGCCCCTGCCCAGAGATGGGAACAGTATTCCATGTGAGGCCGAACCTGCGCCTTGTAAAGTTGCAGGCGGTGTGCCGTCATGAAACACTGTCCCGCTCTGCTGCGCACGCCAAGCTTTTTAGAGGCCAATTTGGCCTTCTCTTCCAAGTGACCACAAAACTGCACGTCACTCGATATGTCGACGCCGAGGATTCCGATACTGGCTGAGGCAAGAAGGGGAGTGCCTTGAAACTGAGGATATACGATAAAGGGGTTCTTTTTGTTGCGGTAAACGCGCAAACCTGTGTCTTCTGAGGATTAATCTGGACTAGATTTAGTCGCCCCTTAATCCGAGACTTTGTGCAGCAAAGACGCGACTTCAGACACAAGTTTGTTCCGGTACTCGGCGACATTTTCCTGAGAAACATTAGCACGGCCTGTGCATAGAGCATCACCAGTGCTGTCATTCGCATAGCGATGAATGTTACCAGTTAGCAACATTTCATTGATATGCAGAAGAAACAGCGTTAGTGATAGCACACAGCCTTGTGGAACACCAGCGTTAATAGGCTTGTAGTCGGAGCATTCACCATCTACAATGACCGTGATGCTCCGATCTGCAAGGAAGCTGTTGATCCAATTGCACAATTTCTCGGGAAGCCCATAGGAAGGGAGCTTCGAAAGAAGCGCTTTGTGCCAAACCCTATCGAAGGACTTCGCAATGTCCAAACTAACGGCCAACGCCTCCTCCTTGGACTCTACTGCCTCCGCCCATCTAGGCATGTGTGTTATTGTGTGAGTGTGTGTATTTAGGTATGCATGTATGTAAATAATATTTTGTCGTACGATATCTTTAGAAAGAAACAATCGATCGAGGTGGGCGACACGGCGTTTGTAAGTGTTCATTAAGACTTAGAGCTGATTAGATTTTCAAGTTAATCGGTCGAGCCGTTTCAAAGGTTTGCAAAAAATAAAAACAAAAACAAAATTAAATATATTATTTTAATTATTATAAGCGGGAAGTGCCTACCAGGGATGGCTCGCAGGGTCAATCCTTTTTCAGAGTTTTTTTATAAAACTTAAGTAACAAACGAACTTACAATCTACCTGGTGATACGTGGCTACTGCAGTCCATTGATAATTGAAGCCAACTTCTAACATGGAAAGCTACAGATTTTTTAATAGAATAAGGGTGACAAATGAGAAAGCAATCGACTTTATGGTAAGCAAATGCTGTGGCCCATAACCATCCACATCTATCCCCGATTAAGTATCAAAATGCAGATGCGTTGACTCTCTAAGAGTCTCCGGTTCTCTAAAATCATCGTAAGAAACGCGCTGCATCGAGCTGCTTTACGGTGATTATAAGGGTGTGACCTCTACCACGTAAAAGAAGGTGCGTTGTAACCTCTTAGGACTAAGATGGATTGCCTCATAGACTGTAAGTACCGTAATTACAGTAATACTGGCTCTTTATACATTTCAGACAGGAAAACAGAAGCGCAAATTTTGATATTCAGCGGCAGATATAGAAATTATATGGTGCAGCAATACTGTGTCAAATTCGGAAGCAGCTACGTATTTTTGCCACGACAAACTAAACGGTGCGAACTACTTCGAAGTTTACTGTTGATGTCTATTTTTACGAGTAACTAAACGTTTTGGAATATTAAAGTGAACATAACTATGGAGATATATTATTGTTCTAGTAGTACGGGTAAGTGCTAGCAAACATCGGCATTGTAATCGGGTGTATAGAAAAAAGACTAGAAATTGTTGTATGAAAATTCTTCATATTTATATCTAAAAATAAAATTAACAATGAATTGCCGCATGCATGAAAGCTATGTAATAATAATATATGATAAAAAATTGTGTATATGCGAATGGACTGAGTGGTTTAGATTCACAATTGGACCACACTCCTAGTGTGTGTGTGTGTGAGTGAGTGAGAGAGAGAGAGAGAGAAAGAAAAGTCCAACTGACAGAGTAAGTAAAAGAGATGCAGTTACACAGACAGAGGGATTAAGATAGAAAGGGTAAGATATAAACATATAGCCAGAGTGAGAGAGAAAGAAAGAGCGACACAAATATACAGACATACACAGATAGAGTGAGTGATAGCAAGTGAGTGAGACACGCAGATAACAGATGGAGTGAAAGAGAGATAGAGAGAGACACGCAGACACACCTACACACACAGACAGTCGTTTTTGAAATCAATTCTTTTGTTTCGGCTTAAACATTGTGAACCTACATAATATTACGATATGAACTTACCGTTATGAACTTGAAAATACGTAGAAGAGTAATAGCTTTGTTGTTTGTACAAACACTGAAGTTACGTATAAAATGTGCTACTTTGGTAACACCTTAGAGAATGTTTTTCCCGAAAGTCGTAAGTGAATTCTGACGCCTGATCAAAGATAAAATGTTTTTAAAATACACACGTTTATTTGTTTTCATATTCTGAGACATAAAAACTTGTGATCATATATTTCCTTATTTTTATAGCGACTTACAATAAATCGCTCTTATAAAGAAAAAACAAAATTGTTTTTTCTGTGTTTATTTTTGTGAGATATTTTATCTTAGTCCTCAGATATGACATATCAGTAGCCTTCTTGTTTGATGTTTATTGCGGCCGTGAAATTTCTTCACCACTGCATTGGAAGACGTTTTCAAGCTACTAGACTGGAATGGATACGGTATTAACGTAAATGACGAGTAGATCACTTACCTTCGATTTGTCGACGATATAGTCCTTATGGCAGAATAGTCCTCCAGCGACGACCTAAGCACAATGCCCAATGACCTCTATGGTGTCTCCCAACGGCCTATCCGTTGTCTTATCGTTCTTAAGATGAACATGGACAAAACAAAAGTCATGTGTAACGTTCATGTCACGCCTATGCCGGTAGTTGTTGGGATATTAAGCTCGAAGTTGTTGACGAGTATGTTTACTTGGGACAAATAGTCGGATTCAACTCGGCTGGGCAGCGTTCGGAAAATTATGGCATATCTTCTCGTCAAGTATTTCTCAAAACTTAAAAACTAGGCTGTACAACCAGTGCTTGTTGCCAGTGATGACCTGTGGAACTGAAACGCATTCCTTTACTGCTGGCCATATGAGGAACTCCAGGTCGCTCAGCGAGCTATGGAGAGGGCTATGCTCGGGATTTCTCTGCGTGATAAACTTAGAAATGTGGATATCCGCAGCAGAACCAGAGTAACCGACAATATCATCTTAATCATTAAAAAATGCACCTACATTTTTGTCAGCTTGCTTGTCACCATTTTTCAATAAAAAAAATAATATATCAATTTTGGAATTGTTGAGTGCTGTTTTATGAGCGTATTTTGTTTTAAAAAACATCACAGACTTTACAGTTGCCTGCGATAGAATCAGTACGTGACTAAGCATAAATCGATTCACATATCCCGCAAAATTGAATTCGAAGGTGTGTAAAAGGAAAAGCTATAACACTTTATTTTAGATTTTACGTCCATGGCTAACAGTTATAATGTTGGCTTTGACTAAAATGACTTTAATATTTTAGCAGTTTACGTTATTTAGTTAATTTTTACTACGCAATTATTGTCACCACAACAGCCCACAAAAAGTTAACTGCTGTACATAGGCAACCCTCATAGATTGCCTCCTAGGGTGAAAGCTTGTCATAGTAACCATGTTTGGCAGGTCGGTTTGCAACCGCTGTTTTCTTTTAGTCGTTATTGAGAAGACGCTTCTTCATAGCTCCTGGTTTGTTTCCCCTACATTGCCTCTTACGGGGCCCACGGGAATATATGGGGATATTGTTACACCGTCACTATACGGTGTATTATTTTTTAAATAATAAAAAAAATTCTGTAGTAGGAAATGCAAATGTATTAAGTAGATAATGACTTATAAAAATACTATCAGCAATCGTATCTATTCGTATTAATAAGCTGTCTCCTATTCTGTAGAAATCTTAATAAAAGTTTACTGTGGACTACAAGTTCTGTTATTATATTTCCAAGGACTGCCCAGACAAAGGCGGCCGCACAGAGGTCCAAAATAGCTAAGAAAGTAAAAGTTCTAAACTGGTCTTTAATATCTACAACAAATGTAACATTGTTGAAACTGTGTATAAAAGTAATTTAATTATATAAATTCTTAAACAGTTGTTATGCATGGTACAGCCACGCTGCAACTATATTAGTAGTATAGTTGTAGCACGAATAGTTCGGCTCGACCGGGGAAGGCCCACGCTCTCATAGAATACCAGCTTAACACTGCTGTGTTTCATATGGTGAGTGTAGAGAACCGGAGACCCATTTAACTGGAAAATAGGCATTCCATCTTAGTCCTCACGTATGACAACGCATCTGCATTTTGGTTCAAAAACAAGGATAGATGTAGATGTCTATGGGCTACAGCAACCACTTACCATCAGGTGGACTGTGTGCTCGTTTGACACCCTATCCTTTAAAAAATATCACCTCCATGAAGCAATCTATAGGGCGCCTATGTCCCACAGTGGATTTTCATGGATTGTAATGAAGAAATGAATCAATAACAGAACACAATTAAGGTCTTGTCTTGTGTAAATTAAGCCATAAGGTAAGATAAGCTTTAATTTACGTTTTGGTTGATTGACAGTCCTCTCCCTACAGAAATTTTAAGTCGACAACTATTTCGAAGATTGTTTTTTTTCGGTCACAGAAGGAATAATTTAGAAAAACAAGTCCTTCAAAATTATACGCAAGAATGATATTGCTGTACTCTGCTCACCCCTCACCACCTACAAACTCCTCTGTTCTTGCGTCAAGCAAATACAGATATCAAAAATTTTTCTTTTACTTGTTATAAGCAAGTACTTGACTACAATCCTACTTCGAGGTAAGTGGTGATGAAGCTTTCGATAATAAATGGCACTGCAAAACAAAAGCCTATTTACTCTTGTCTTGAAGACAGTGTCAGTTTAAACAGTGGTAGAGCCACGCGGCAGCTTTTGCTGTCGCACGGATGGGCCGGCTCGAACCGGAGTGGTACCACGACCTCACAGAAAACCAGCGTGAAGTAGAGGTTTACTTCTGCGTTCCGCTTGGTGAGTGCAGGTGGCCGGAGGCCCTTTTTACTGGAAATGAGACATTCCATCTTAGTCCTCACGGGTTGCGTTGCGTTGTCATCTGCATTTTGATTTGTAATAGAGGATAGATGTGATGTCTATGGGCCGCAGCAACTACTTACCATCAGGTGGACTGTGTGCTCGTTTGTCACCCTTATCCTATAAAAAAAAGACACAATGACAGACACCAAAAATTATTCCAGTATTTTGGTTTGAAAGTGTAAAATTTCGACAACTAAGGATTTAAGACCCACTGACCCCCTGGTTATCTGATTGGGAAAATTGCAAGGAGGAATTAATGCATATAACTCTTGCGTACTGTTGGCTACCCTACTCTGTTGTTTTTATACAATAATGGTGATATACCATTGTGTGTAGGCGGAGTAAGTTGGATTACCTTACACCGCCTACACACAACCATCTTCTTATATAGAATAAGTGTGACAAACCAGCATCTTTCTTATCTTCAATTAAGAATCAAATGCAGATGTGCGATCTCTGAGTGTGAGCTGTGAGGACAAAAATGGAAAACCTCGATCTTAGTAATAATTTGAAATTAAAAATTTTGTACATCTGACTTTAATATAAATTATTTAGAATAACTCAAAAACTGGTGGTCAAACCTTGATCAAGTTTATATGGGACTATATGTGAAGCAACAGCTTTCAAATAAAAAAAAACCGGCCTAGTGCGAGTCGGACTCGCGCACCGAGGGTTTCGAACAAATCCGTAGGTATATAAGTTTAAAATTATTAAAAACATTTTTATTATATGATGTAACTAAAAATTTATGCTTTTTGCAATTTTTCCTTTATCTGTGCTATAATACGTTGCTTCGTACCAAATTTTAAGATTCTGAGTTCACGGGAAGTACCCTGTAGGGTTTGATTCCCTTGCGAATGTCGAAAATTTGCGGCATAAACGGCTATATTTTTTGATTGCGTTGGCTTAGAAGTTTGATTTTTTCACAGCTCCAAGGGACAGTAGACTTGAGTATTTGATATGAATTTCAACTTGAGACCTCCACGCGTTCCTGAGAAAAAGGGTCTTGACAGACAGACAGACGGACAACAAAGTGATCCTATAAGGGTTCCGTTTTTTCCTTTTGAGGTACGGAATCCTAAAAAGAGTAATCTAAATCGGTTCACCCTGTAAAAAGTTATGAGGTGAAAAACATGAAAAACACACATTAAAAAAACATACAGTCGAATTGAGTACCGTCTCCTTTTGTAAGGTGGTAGAAAATGGAATCCAGTTCTCTACATTCAAAATACAGAATACAGTAGCATTAAGCTGCTATTTTACGCTGGTATTCTGTGAGAACGTGGACCTTCTTCGGTCACAATATCCACTTACCATCAGGGGGGCTGTGTGAAAAAAACAGTGTTTTCATTATATAGGCTATAAATTTAAAGAAAGGAAAGAAGAACGATGCTAGAATTCTTCGTAATGAAGATAAATGGGCGCTGTAAGGATCCATTGTTACTTGTTCGCTGTCGGCAATGAGATCCTTTGTTGTTAAGAAGGCGGAACTTTCTCGCTATATAACTTTAACAATACAATTTGCCTTCAATATTTTGTACAACTTCCGATCTCTGACTAGTATTTTTGTAAATTATTACTAACGACTGCCTCGCTGGTCTAGTGGTTGTAATAGTGCGACTGCTGATCATGAGGTTCCGGGTTCGAATCCCGGGTCGGGTCAAAAAAATCAGTTATTGAGTTTTTCCATCAAGAAATTCTCAGTATCTGCCCGGAGTCAGAAAGTTGGTGGTGTGTCACCCCCGTGGCTCGGAAAGCACGTAAAGCCGTTGGTCCTGCACCTAATCCGGTCATGTCGGTTTACCGTCGCTTCGGGCTATGAGCGTGAGGGAATAGAGAGTGCACCTGTGCTTGCGCATACATTCGAGCACTATAATCCTGTCATGCGCAGATTTTGATTTGCATACGAGGATAAATGTAGATGTCTATGGGCTACAGCAAGCACTTACCATCAGGTGGACTTTGTGCTCATTTGTCATCCGATCGTATAAAAAAAAATTAAAACATTTAGTCCCAAGGGCTTTTTTTTTTGTAGAAGGGGGGGCAAACGAGCATGCGGCTCACCTGATGGTAAGTGACTACCGCCGCCCATGAACAACCGCAACACCAGGGGAATTGCAGATGCGTTGCCGGCCTTTTAGAAAGGTGTAAGCTCGTTTCTTGAAGGTTCCTAAGTCGTATCGGTCCGGAAAATTCGCTGGTGGTAATTGATTCCGCAAGGAAGTCGTGCGAGGGAGAAAACTTCATCTGAATCGCACAGTGGTGGAC
Organism: Parnassius glacialis; assembly: GCA_033319125.1. Lineage (NCBI taxonomy): Eukaryota > Metazoa > Arthropoda > Insecta > Lepidoptera > Papilionidae > Parnassius > Parnassius glacialis. The sequence goes on from JAVANC010000007.1 coordinate 26,725,368, forward strand.
CGCCAGATGGTATGGATGGTAACGCGAGTTTTGTCGCGATGTGCGATGGTGAAATTGAGCGGTTGGAATTAGTCCGAACAATTTTTCAGACCACTCCCCGTGATAGATGCGATAAAATACGCAAAGAGATGCAACATCTCTACGCAGTGCCAGTGTATCGAGCCGATCAGAAAGAACTCGGTCGTTGACTATTCGAACCGCTCTGCGCTGGATGCGGTCAAGTGGAAGGAGCTGGCACTGGGGTGCCACGGCCCAGAGATGAGAAAAGTATTCCATGTGGGGCCGAACTTGCGCTTTGTAAAGTTGCAAGCGATGTGCCGGCATGAAATACTGTCTCGCTCTGCTGAGCACGCCAAGCTTTTTAGAGGCAAATTTGGCCTTCACTTCCAAGTGACCACGAAACTGCACACTTTTCGAGATGTCGACGCCAAGAGTCGAGTGCCTTGAAACTGAGGAAATACGACAAAGGGGTTCTTTTTAGCGGTAAAAGCGCAAACTTGTGTCTTGTGGGTATTGAACTGGACTAGATTTAGTCGCCCTCAATTCGAGACTTTGTTAAGCAAAGACTCGACTTCAGAAACAAGTTTGTTCCGGTACTCGGCGTCGTTTTCCCGAGAAATATTGGCACAGCCGGTATATAAGGCATCACCAGTGCTGTCGTCCGCATAGCAATGAATGTTACCAGTTTGCAACATATCATTGATATGCAGGAGAAACAGCGTTGGTTATAGTACGCAGCCTTGTGGAACACCAGCGTTGATAGACTTGAATTCAGAGCATGTATCGTCTACTACGACCTTGATGCTTCGATCAGCAAGGAAACTGGTGATCCATTTGCACAATTTCTCGGGAAGCCCATTGGAAAGAAGCTTCGAAAGTAGCGCTTTGTGCCAGACCCGATCGAAGGCCTTCGCTATGTTCAAACTAAAGGCCAATGCCTCCCCCTTGGACTCTACTGCCTCCGCCTATCTATGAGTCAGTTAGGCCAGAAGATCACCAGCTAATTGACCCCGACGAAAACCGTACTGGCGGTCACTAATCAGCTGGTGATCCTCAAGGTACCTCATCAGCTGGCAGTTTATTATGGATTTCATTATTTTGGGAACAAGGTGGTGATGGCGATAGGCCTATAGTAGGACGGGTCTGAGCGGTCGCCTTTTTTAGGGATCGGGTGGACCAAAGCTGTCTTTTATTAATTCGGGACTACGTTTTGGGAGTAGGAGTACCAAACACACGCGCCAACTGCGGAGCATACATCTTCAGCACAATGGCAGGGACTCCATCGGGCCTACTCGACTTTCTGACGTCCAGGGAGAAGAGTGCTTTGTGAACCGAGCGCTGTGTAAATCGCACATCCGTCATGGAGCACTCACATAGCGGTGTGTTCCCCCCGTCATCTAGAGTCGAGTTTAACGCAAAAAGAGAGCTCAACAGATCGGCTTTCTCCTTTGCGGCATGGGCCAGTGAGTCGTCCTCTCTGTGCAGAGACGGAAGAGATGGATGACAGAAGTTCCCTTGGACAGCCTTGCCGAGAGACCAGAATTCACGGGTTCCCGAAGGAATGCGAACTAGCTTTTCGCCAATTCTGCCGATATGCTCAGACCTTGCCTTGGCAATGACGCTTTTGAAGGACCTGGAGGCGGAATTATATTTCTTTTTAAGTGCGCTGATGTTTACATCCCGAGACGTTGATGCGTCAGCCCAGGCCCGGTAGCACTCCTGCTTAAAGCGTGATGCTATTTTACAGGAGCGACCAAACCATGGCTGGGATTTGCCCCCGATGGGCACCACAGAGGATGGAATAAAATGTTCCATACCCTGAAGTACCACATCAGCAACAGAATTGGCAACAACGCTGGGATCTTCCGGCGAGAAGCAAACCCGCCCCCAAGGGTAGGATGCAAGAAAAGACCGCATCCCGTCCCAATCAGCTGACCTATAGTGCCAAACACGGTGGCAAGCTGCAGATCGCAACTGCGATTGGAGCGTGAGTGGCACCGTACTCCGGATCAGACAATAGTCCGAAGAGCCCAGAGGGGCATCGACGGAGACCTGATATCCGTCCGGATGAGAGGTCAGCAGAAGGTCCAACAGGGAAGGTAAATGGTCTTCCACATCTGGGATCCGCGTAGGCGAAGTAACTAGTTGTGTTAGACCATATGCCAAAGCAAAGTCATAGACAAATCTACTCGCATGATCAGTTAAACGATAACCAAGCCATTCAGCGCGGTGGAAGTTGAAATCACCGAGTATCACGATCTCTGCGGATGGGACCTGTAGTAGCACGGAGTCTGCAGCCATTTGGACGTGGTCGATGAGTCGGTCTGTTTCGGCATTGGCACCTGTAGACACGGGGATGGTCGTCGCTGGCTACGCGCAGCCATAGGATGGACAGGTCCGTACCTTCAAGACTGCCGAGGCGTCGAAAACAGATGTGCTCTCTGACATACACGCAAACTCCAGCCCGGGGCACAAACGAGTGTTCTTATTTGTACCCCGGGCAGGAGAGATACGAAGTATCAACCGGAGAGGACACCTGTGTCTCGGTTAGAAAGAGCAAGGCCGGCTTAGCTATCTCCAGATGGTAGTGGACGGCGTTAAGGTTTGAATGAAGTCCCCTGATATTGCAGAAATCCACGGTAAGCGTGGCAGGGGTTGCCTTTGTCTTCTTGCTCCGCTTGCCCCGAGCAGGTTTCGTCTTGAGCGGAATTTCGCCCCCCCCCCCCCCCAGTATACGCGGGGCAGTCTGAGCACCCATGCCCAGGAGTGGAGTAGTTTGGTCGTGGATGTTCAGCGAGGGATTCTCCAGGGGTGCTGGTACCCTCCTGGGATAGTCTTTTATTTAATTTTACTACCATGTTGATGGGGGGAAGGAGAATTGGGCCTCCGGCTACCTGCACTCACCAAGCGCAACGCGGAGGTAAACCTCTACTTCACGCTGGTATTCTGTGAGGCTGTCGCTACTTAACTAACTGAGGGTTCGAAGATGTGACGAACCCGCCCAAATACTTGAGTACTGGTCCTAATTAGTGTGAATAAATAACGACGTTTTGTGATTTACTAAGCTGATTGTTCCATGGAATAAAAGTTTATTCACTAGGCGCTTCCTGAATGTCAAAAAGGTTAAGTTTTTTTTAGGTCGCGCGGCGGCTTTTGCTATACAAGTTCCCGGAAATTAATCCATGCATGTACCCCATTATTTAAAAAAATAATCAGTTCTAACGAATACAATTGTGCATTAGCGTATAAAAATAATTCCATGAGTTGATGAGACATCTGCGTAAATAATACCTCAAAAGAAAGGGGAACTAAGCATGTTTTTGTGAAGTTTTGAATAGGAAAGGCTATTTTGTTTAATTTTTATGATCGTATAAACACTTCATTTCCTTATTTTTTTTTGGTTTCTTTAACTATGCGTAATTATGCGTAGAACGTTTTTCTGGTGACGAAGATGCTTGGAAATTATTTTGTTTCAGTAATCACATCTATACAAATAAATTAAATTGAAGTGTCTGTTTGTAATGTCAAAATACCAGCATTTTACTAAATGCATATGAAAGTATATACGGTACTTATAACAAAAACACAATTTTTAAAATTTTTGTCTGTTTGTCTGTTTGTTCCGACTAATCTCCGAAACGGCTGGACCGATTTCGACGGGACTTTCGCTGGCAGATAGCTGATATTATAAGGAGTAATTTAGGCTACTTTTATTTTAGAAAAAGTATTACGGTTCCGCGAAACATAATTAAAACCATAAATTACACGCGGGCGAAGTCGCGAAGAACAGCTAATGTGACATAAATAAAAACTAAATAAAAATACTAACATAGCAGCTATTACTGGACACAATTTGCAATTAATTGAAAAAAAAGGGGATTTTTGTTGGGATGATTTGTGTTTTGAAATGCAATATAAAAAATTAGCAGACTTTGTCTAAGACAAGTTTAGCTTAATATGTTTTAAATGGTTTAAGGTATCATTCCCTTCAAGCTTTGCTCTTCTAAACAAACTATATGTTTCTTTTTATAAATTTAGTCTAAGTGAGCAGAGACTTCATATTTACGTGCCAAAATGGATGTGATTTCATCGATCTACAATCCGCTACTAATCTTAATGTAATTCTCTCCAGTCATTTTAGGTTTTATTAAAATCATGAATTTTTAAGAGCGCTTAACATCTTTCTACTAAAAGCGCTTACTTACATTCAAAACATTTGACGTTTTTCGTAATCCTCCTAAGTTGTTTTTATTGCACACATAATCTGTAATTTTTATTAATGTATTTTAATGTTTAATAACGATTGGTCTCCCCAAAGGCAAAATCTATATTCTGTTATTACTATAGGTAATGAAACTAAGAGGACCATTTCTGCTACGTTGAAAGTGAAATACTAATAAATATTTAATTGAATAGTAACTTAAATATTTAATGAATTACTGTCGAATTCCAACCTCTGGACAATCACTAGTAAGAATAAAAATATCTGGACTATTTCTATTTGAGTTACGAGAGTGCTGAAGTTTACAAAATTAAAATTATATCCGCAAAACAATAAAGCCGCAGACCAAATAAATCACTAACTTACTCGGCTTTAAAACAATCGAAGTTAAATATATTATATATATTACTATTCGAACGAAGTAGCGGGTATAGCAAGTGGATATTATATAATAGACATCAATCGTTTTAGGCAAGTTTGTTTGATTCCTATTTTTATTATATAAGCAAAGAAAGAAAAGAAAGCGCAAACTGCTTAAGCATATTTCCATGAGATTCACCTGACTTATTCGGGATGATCGTGTTGTTCTTTTTCTTACAGTAGTTTTTTAATATTTTTTTCACCGAAAGCGTTTTATTTCTAAGAGTATTGTAAGCTTTGTTTAAATCAAAAAGACACGTTTTTAAGAAGCGATAAACGAACTTAGAATTCAAACGATGGGATCGTATGGTTTTGGTTCGGGTGTCTTCTTTTTTTATTTTTACACCTACGTCAAATTCTCACCACCCCAAGTGTTGACTGTTAGAGAATGCCTTTAAGCATTAAGTCTGCCTTTTACATCCTTTTTTCTTTGGGAATGCAGTAAAGACTTTTGATTAAAACTTAATAAATATAAAATAGAAGTTATAAGCTTTTGTTAATCTACGTCAGTACGTGTTACTATCTTAGTACCCAACCCCACGTATCACGGGGTGAGATAGTAGTCAAACACTGATAATAATACTTAAAGTATAATAGTTAATATATAAATTATGCATAACCTTCTTTTCTATTCTAACTAGCATAAAACTGTTCCATACCTGCATGTTTAAATAATTTGAATGACGGATTAATTAAGCACACACGCAGGCACGAACACATTCAAACTACCGCTTATGTCCTCTTATTAACATCATAATATTGATCCCATTTCAATATATTTGCATCTGCGAGTGGAGCTTGCACTTTTTTTTATAGGATAGAGTTACAAACGAGCACACAGACCACCTGATGGTAGGTGGTTGCTGTGACCCATAGACATCTACATTTATCCTCTTTTGCGAATCAAAATGCAGATGCGTTGTTACCCGTTAGGACTAAGTTGGAATGCCCCTTTTCCAGTAAAAAGGGTCTCCGGTTTTCTACACTCACCATACGAAACATAGCAGGGTCAAGCTGCCATTTTACGCTGGTATTCTGTGAGAGCGTGGTCTTTCCCCGGTCGAGCCGACCCATTCGTGCTATAACTATACTACTAATATAGCTGCAGCGTGGGTGTACCACGTACAACAGTCTTTATATTAGTGTCCGACCGAAACAGGATTTTCAACCGAAACCGAAATCGAAAACGAACCTTCGGTCTGGGTGTCAGTTTCGGCCGAAACCGAAACCGAAACCGAACCTTTTTTAGACATGTTCATTTTTTTGATTGTATACTGGAATCTGGTTTATTTTTTATACAGATAGGTAATGTATGTTAATCAAACACAGTAACTGTAATAGTCATGCAGCAACATATTTATTTATTTTCAAGTAAAAATCAACAATTTAACGTTAAGAAATGTTTTTTAAGTCAATTACGTAAAAAAATCAACACTTACACCCATAAAAAGTTGCTCACTAATTGAGAACATATTTTATTGTGTTCACAATATTGTTAATATTATTCAATGAGATCATTAACTTAATATATCACACTCACACTCAATACACATACACACACCTTAACAAAATCCCAGAAAATATACAAAACCTGCTCAAAGTTAAAAAACTTTAATAAACTAGGTTAGTATAAAAAGGGTTATTATAATATTAAGGAATTTATGGATGATAATAACCCCTGGGAATGAGGTGATCACAACCAAGCTATTTTTAATTTCTTTTTTGTAATTAATTTTGTTACAAATATGATTGTAAGAGTGGCATAGCTAGCTACGTGTGGACTAAGTGGGCCCGTGCCCACGGCCTCGCACTAAAAGGGGCCTCGCGAGACTCTCTAAAATACGATGCCTCCAGACTACCACAGATGACTAATTAATTTGATTACTTTTATCCTTGAAGAAGTTAAAGTGTGTTTGTTTGGGGCCTCGCAAGAAGCCCCCCTTAAATGCGACTGCGAGGCCTTTGAAACTACCTTCAAAGACCGTGATTGTTACATTGACGGAATACGAGACTTTTCTGGAATTAATAGATATGAGTAGGTACGAGGGTAACACTAAAAGATCTTAAAAAATCAGAAACTGAACAAACTAACAAGTTATTACTCTTATTATATATTTTCAAAATAGTGTCCATGTACATCTTTTTTAAGAAGTTTTTCTTTTATTTTTGGAAATAAATAAAAATCGCAACGTCGGTGCTATAGGGCAGGTGACCCAGTAATTCTACATCTGATGTTGCCAAGTAATAGATTGTTTGCTTGGCGGTGTGCGACGAGGCCTTGTGGTAGTGAAGGATGATCCTACTGCGAGGTCGTTTCTCCCAAACTTTTTCCAAGATAAATAGCAAACAATTGTTAGTGTAGCACTCTGCAATAACTGTTTTTCAATCCACTAAAACAATTGTTGCGTAACGACCTATCCTTCCAAAGAACGAGGCCACCATCTTTTTTCCCCACGCTTCGACTTCTCTTCACTTTAGTTGGCAATTCCTCTGAAGGAAACACCCAGGCAGCAGACTGTCTCTTAGTTTCAGGATCATAACAATAAATCCAGCTTTTGTCACCCGTAAGTATGTCGAACACAGCATTTGAGTTAACTCCATTAAATGTTTGAACCATTTTAAATTTGGCGCTTAGACTAATTACTTCATATTTAAGTAACAGAACTCAAAAAGTCGTGATAAATGGTAAAGGTTCCTCCGGATCGGTAGTATCAATGGGCGTTCCTCAGGGCTCGATTCTTGGCCCATTCCTGTTTTTAATCTATATTAATGACTTACCTTATCTTGTAGGGGACAATCACGATATAGTATTATTTGCTGACGATACCTCTTTAATTTTCAAACTCAAACGGCAGTTAATTAATTATGACGATGTAAATAATGCTCTATCGAAATGAGTACATTGGTTTAACGCCAACAATATGCTCTTAAACGGCAATAAGACAAAGTGTATTAAATTTACAATACCTAATGTAAAACATTCGAATACCAATGTGCTATTAAATGGGGAGGAGTTGAGTCTTGTGGATACCACTGTTTTTCTCGGTATTACTATTGACGCGAAACTTCAATGGGGCTCCCATATATCTAAATTAGCAAGCAGACTTAGTTCTGCAGCATATGCTGTAAGAAAGATTAGAAGTCTCACAGATGTTGAGACAGCTAGATTAGTGTATTTTAGTTACTTTCATAGCGTAATGTCTTATGGAATTTTGCTATGGGGTAATGCGACTGATATTGAAGCTATATTTGTTTTGCAAAAGAGAGCCGTTCGGGCGATTTATAACCTAAATTGTAAAGAGTCCCTCAGACAAAAATTTAAAGAAATAAACATATTAACTTTGGCATCGCAATATATTTATGAAAATCTAATGTATGTACATAAAAACATAAATAGCTTTAATAAGAATAAATATGTGCATTCTTTAAACACTAGGAACAAACATAAGCTTGTAATACTCGTACCAGTTACTAGACTCCACAGAATCAGTAATTCATTTATGGGGCAATGTATACGCTTTTACAACAAAATCCCAGAACATATTCAAAGTTTATCAATAAACAAGTTTAAAAGTTTTATTAAAGAAAAACTGTACAAAAAGGGTTATTATAATATCAAGGAATACATGAATGAAAATAACCCCTGGGAATAAGGTGATTGCCACCATGCTGGTTCTATTAAAAATCATTTAAAAATTGTATAAATGAAATTATTGTTAGGTGAAATATGTTTCAAAAAAAAAGTCCCGCTGGGTTTCTTGCTGGTTCTTCCCAGGACAGAGGAATTTTCCGAACCAATGGTAAATAAAAAATGACTTTCAATTAGAATTATGTTATAATCAATATTGAATAAAAAATTATTCTATTCTATTCTATTTCACGACACCAATCAACACGACGGAGTTTTTGGGCCTCTGTCAAGTTATGAGCTATCCACCGGGCACAAAGCTTCCTGATTGCTAAATATTCATAGAGGATTTTGTGCACTTGACTCATACCGATGACTTATCTTGTCCGAATCTGCTGATAAGTCACTTTTTGTCAGTCTCTATCACACGCCGCACAACACTGATGTTATCTTCAGTCATCGCCGTAGAAGGCCGTCCCCATTGAGTTATATAAGACTAAATCAATGGCTGTCCCTCACGCAGATCATCGGTGTTACGGCTTGAATGTTTCGCAATGTGTTTCGTGGGTGGTTTTGGGAACCAGAGAACAACCAGACCAAGGGCTGGCTAACCCGATGATGCCAACCGGGAAGTAAACGAAAATAGCTTTAGAACTGGGTAGATAAGGCAAGGATACTCACAAGACTGGAGCACTCCTCGTGGTTATGGTGAAGTCTGTATATTTAGGCTGAAGTTCTCGTGTATACACAGATACCACACTGCACTTCGAATGTATATGGACACGAGCAATTGCACGATAGTCTTACAACTTATTTATTGAATAATTTTAAACGAGCGGTAACGAACACGTTTTATGCGTGCGCGGCCTTCTTGCTTCTTCTTTTTTCGACGACAGGTGGCGCACCATTTTGAATAGTGCGTATATGGGGGAGGCGGGAGGATAGGAAACACTTAGGAAAAGGATGTTATATCGGGACTGTTCCGAAGCCACAACATTCCCTCCCACCTGAAATCACCTAGGGATTTCACAAGACAACCATCGACCCGGCAGCTCTCCAGGTCCCCAGTTGCTCATAGAATATAAATAAATATAAACTAAATAGATATCTGAGCTAAGTTGTGCATTGATAACCTTAACTAAACTACAAAAGAAAATCAAACTTAGTTAATTTAATTTTAAAATTAGAACTTACAATCTAGCTTAATAAAACAATAAAAATAAGATTCAATCAAGAGGAAGAGGGCAGACTTTGACTACTGGTCTTGTAAGTAAGCCTCTTTTGGTCTTTAAGGTCACAACCCGGATAATATTTTCCTTTCCGGGGTGGATTTGGACTACTCGACCTAGGCGCCATTCGTTAGGTGGTAGATTAGGTTCAATGATTGAAACGACTTGACCAATATTAGGATGTTTGTGATCATCCTTAAACCACTTAACTTCTTGTTGAAGCGTATGTAAATAATCACTTTGCCAAATACGCCAAAAACTTTGAGAAAGCTTTTGAAGTAACTGCCAGCGTGTTCTAGGATTCATATCTTCAACGGACCGTCCGTTGAAGATATGAATCTGGTAGAGCTACTAAAGGACGTCCTATAATAAAATGACCGACCGTGAGAACATCCACTTCGCCAGGATCAGACGATAACTGACAAATCGGTCTTGAGTTCAGCATTGCTTCAACTTTAGTTAAAACTGTAGTTAGTTCTTCAAACGTCAGGACTTGTGAGCCTATGACCCTCTTGAGATAATATTTAGTAGATTTTATACCACTTTCAAAAATGCCTCCAAAGTGAGGTGCTGAAGGTGGATTTAATTTCCACGAGATTCCACGAGACGTTAATTGATCAGAAATATCCTGTTTTTTATCTATCAATAATAACCATTTCCTCAAAATATCGTTTTGCGCCTACAAAGTTAGTGCCACAATCTGTCACAATATGTTGATATATTCCACGTCGAGACACGAATCTGTCTTGGGCGGCTAGAAACGCTTCTGTAGATAGTTCAGATACGAGTTCTAAATGAACTGCTTTTACAGATAAACAAATGAACAAGCATATGTAAGCCTTACTGACCCGTGCGTTACGTCGTCTGTTTTCTTTTATAAGAAAAGGACCGCCAAAATCAATCCCTACCTGTTGAAAACAGTAACCTTGTTGAGATCAACAAGGTGGCAGGTTGCCCATAGACGGCTGATAGGGTATAGGTTTAACCCGAAAGCAAGTTACACACTTTGTTAAAAAAGAACGAATAAGATTTCTAATTCCTAAAATCTAATAAACTTGCGAACAATTAGTGATTGTAACGTGCGAAGTCCACAGTGCAAATACCGTTTATGATAATAGCTAATAATTAATTGAGATAAAATAGATTGTTTCGGTAACAAATATGGATGTTTTGTGTGCTCAGGTAAGTTAAAATTAGTAAGTCGTCCACCCACTCGCATGAGTCCTAGGTTATCAATAAACGGAGACAACTTTTGTAAGTATTTTGGTAGAGGCTTCTGCGATTTTAATTTAGACATCTCTTGATTGAAGCTGCCCCGTTGGACATATTTAATAAGGCTAAGCAGAGAGCACTTTACCTCATTCGTAGTCAAGTGACCTTTCTCGCGTTGGCTTGGTTCTTTGCGCGAATTAGAAATGAAGCGAAAGACCCATGCCAATATTCGCTGTAGTCGCGATAAGGATGAATACCGATTTAATAACACCTTCATAATGTCTTTATCAGATTCCCGAGATTGAGCAATCAGAGTGCGTGTTCTCAACTCTGGCAACTTATCCTGGGGCTTACACCGAATTTGAGCTGGCCAGTGATCTGGACCACTAAGCATCCAATCTGGTCCTGACCACCATTGCTTACAATTGACCAATTCTGCACACGAGAGACCTCGGCTAGGAAAGTCAGCAGGATTGTCCTGAGTCGAGACATGTCTCCAGGTAGAAAGTTCAACTGCGTCAGTTATTTTAACTACTCGATGCGCAACAAAAGGTTTCAATTTGTATGGCCCTGTATTGATCCAAGCTAATACAGTTGAGCTATCAGTGTAGGCAACAATATGAGATATATTTATTTTCGAAATAAGTAAAGATTGCATGTGTTTGAGAGTACGTGATAACAAGAGCGCACCGCACAACTCCAAACGATTAACTGTTAGAGGCTTAATCGGAACCACTTTAGATTTAGAAATCAAAAGAGAAACTTGTTTTTGATCATCGATACTTGATCGAAGATAGACACAGCACCCATATGCTTTGGTTGATCCATCGCAAAACCCAATCAGCTGGTGTGTAGCTGTTAAATCAATCACGGTTTTACGAGGGATTTTTATCGATTTTATATTAGACAAGTCAAACACAAATGAAACCCAATCGTTACACAGATTGGCGGGAATGATTTCATCCCAAGCCAATCCAATACGCCATAAGTTTTGAAGAAGTAGTTTGGCTAAAAGAATAAAAGGTGAAAGCCAACCCAACGGATCATAAATACGAGCAACGTGCGACAGGATTGAACGTTTCGTAAACTCCACATTCACAGGAGAGACGGAGTAAGTGAAATAGTCTTCCGCAGGATCCCATTGAACTCCTAAAACCTTAAGCGTTATTGAACTATCATCAGAAAATGTCTTCGGACACTGACAATGTTCCATGGGTAACGATCGAAGAAATAAAGGGCTGTTACTGCTCCACTTACGCAAATCTAGCTGAGCACAATTAAGAAGATTAATTAAATCTTCTTTAATCTGAGAGGCTGCTTCGACTGAGGAAGCACCTGTAGTAATATCGTCCATGTAAGTATGATGCCGAAGAGCTTCAGCTGCATGAGGAAACTGATCACCGTGATCTGCAGCTAACTGATGTAATGTTCGTATCGCTAAGTACGGCGAGCTTTTGACTCCGTATGTGACCGTACGAAGTTCAAATTCTTGAACAGGCAAGGAAGGGGATTCACGACATAGTACGTGTTGCCACACTCGATCCTCAGGCCTTATCAAGATTTGCCTGTACATCTTAGATATGTCACATGTAAAAACTATATTATGGACCCGAAATCCAGTAATAATGTCAACCAAATCAGCCTGTAACTTCGGTCCAGTATAAACAATATCATTTAAAGATAGTCCATTAGTCGTCTTGTGACTCGCATTGAATACAACGCGAAGTTTGGTCGTTATGCTTTCTGGACGAATCACACAATGGTGAGGAATGAAATATCTACCAGGTGTAATATCCTTTACCACTGGTTGCATATGATTAAGCTGCTCATAATCACGCATAAAATCGTTATAAAGTGATTTAAGTTCTGGTTGTCGGCAAAGTTTTTTCTCAAGATTTATAAACTGCGACAAAGAACTATTATATGAGCCTCCCATATAGACAGACGACTGCGTCAATAAGATAGGGACTACTAATCGACCGTCCGATTCCCTATAAGTTTGAGTGGAATACAGGCGTTCGACCTCCTCATCTTCTGGAGCAGGTATATGTTGATGAGGCGGTTCCTCGACTTCCCAAAATCGTTTCATCATCCTCTCCAATGAATTGGTTGAAGTAATTAATGAAGTGCCAACCGATTTTACCGGACTCTCCACATTGGTGGGTCCTGAGAGAACCCAACCAAAGACGCTATGTAAAGCAGCAGGATAGCCGGGCTCTGGGTGAATGACACGGCCGTCATAGATGTGATGAAATACTTCAGTACCTAGCAATAAATCAACATCAGACGGTTTGTCAAAGTCACGATCCGCTAATACTAAGTGTTTATAACAGTCTCGAACCGCTAGAGGAATATCAGTGGTTGGCATTTTAGAAGTAATGTTATCGATGACTATAGGATTAATATCAAATTGTGGGTCATTCGAATCACACGGGCGTATAGAGCATTGAGTCACTCCCTTGACTTGACACAAAGACTGTTGTCCAAGTCCAGCCACAGTTGTGGTGCATCGACGTAATTGAAAACCAAGTCTCTTTGCGCATTTCATAGTGATGAAGCAGTCCTGAGCGCCGCTATCGATGAGTGCTCTAACTTGATGGAACGTGCCATTAGAGTCCTGCACACGCACCATGCACGTCCCGAGCAGCACCACGCACGGGCCACGAGCCTCTCCCACGAATGCACTCGTGTTAGTGTGGGCGCTACTCGTACCGGTGGTCACCGCGGTCGGTGATCGAACTAGGTTGTCGATGTGTACCAGAGTGTGATGATTACCACTACAGATAAAACATCTCATTTTTGAGACGTGTTTATTAAGAGAATGTTTTCGTAAACAGTTAATGCATAAATTATTTTGTTTGACAATATTTATTCTAGCACTGGTGTCCAAAGATTGAAAAGTGGGGCACTTATAGATACTGTGTGCTGCGCCACAATAATAGCACTCTAGTGAAACCAGCTGCTTCGAACTAGTAGGCTTAGACTGAGTAGTGAGCACGGAACGTTTCAGGTTCGGTGCCCGCGGTGAAACATTCTTGATCTGTTTACCGCCTAAAAATTGAGAAGATCGCGCCCTAATGTCAACATTAGCATTTATTTCTAAAACTTTTACATAGTTTTGAAGAAATTGCATAAGATTTTGAAAAGAAGGAATTTCCGATTTATTTTCAGATTCGAAGCGGTGGCGCGTATCTGAGTCCAGTGCGCGAAACGCTGCGTTAAATAAAATAAAATCGCCTAAGTCATCTAGCTCTAAGGCCTTAAGGGCATTGACTGACTCACAAAGAATATTAGTATATGTTTGTAAATCATTGAAATTAGGAGTTTTTAAATAAGGATAGTTATTTATTTGATCTAAATACGCCACTGCTAAAATGCGCTTATTTTGATAACGCTTAATAAGTTCATTGAATACAAGCTCATAATTATCGGAAGTTAATTTTACCTTCTTTGCGATCCCTAAAGCGGATCCCGATAAACAAGAAATGAGATAGTGAAATTTAGTAATATTCGCGATTGATTTATTATTATGAATTAAGGTTACGAAAGTGTCGTAAAATGTTTGCCAATTCTCAATTTTTCCGTCGAACTTCAGAAGCTCAATTTGTGGCAGTCTAGCTTGTATCTTTTCCGCGTCGGGCGTAAAGGTGTAGTTAACGTCAGCGGACGTTGGGCTGCTGCCTCGTTTGCGCTCCGGTAGGGACATCTCCGCGGCAAAACTTAGAACTTCATAGTACATATCATCAAATGCAGACAACGCTTGCATATCTATTTTTTCTTTAGGAAACAGTGCTAGTTTTAACGAATTATTTTTTTCCGTAAGCAGCACATATTCCTCACGAATGTTCTCAATTTTAAGAAATCTAGATTTAAATTGGCTAACTTTAGATGAACTGGAGTCTTCCCGTATTTGAGTGGATAAATCGAAAAGAGTTTGAATAGAACGAAAAACATACTCTCGCTGTGACGTATAAAGTTTGAGTTTGATTTCTTCTTGCGACATGATTATAAAATAACAGCGAAAATTAAATACGAATGTTAAGTATAATTATTAATGACAGATATTTAAAACAATATTTAAGTTTGTCAAAACTAAATTAACACTCAAATACTGAATTTAATGTTAACGTTTTTTAACTATTTGAATTAGATAACAATTAACAAACGACCCAACACTCATAGATATACAAGTATTTATACTTAAGTGCTATTATTCCAAGACCAAATGAATCATTTCCATAAACTGATTTAGTAATTTTTTCCAACAATAATTATAAAATACCCTCAAGTTATAATAATTTTCAAAGCGTAAGACTATCAATGCACATTCGAAATAAACTTAGCAATTATAACGCAACCAAATAAAATAAGTCTGCAAAGTATGGGCAATACGAAACACTTCACGAGCATTCAAGTCTAGCAGGATAATAATTGAAATGAATAAGTTACTTTCAATTATAAGAAAAATAGATTAAATATCAAAGTTTTCCTTAGAAATTGAACTTGATATTATATATTAATAAGGAGCGGACTGTATAAAAATAGAAATCCATAGGTATCCGGCTCGAAGGACCAGAAATTATGATGCGGCTTGAATGTTTCGCAATGTGTTTCGTGGGTGGTTTTGGGAACCAGAGAAAAACCAGACCAAGGGCTGGCTAACCCGATGATCCCAACCGGGAAGTAAACGAAAATAGCTTTAGAACTGGGTAGATAAGGCAAGGATACTCACAAGACTGGAGCACTCCTCGTGGTTATGGTGAAGTCTGTATATTTAGGCTGAAGTTCTCGTGTATACACAGATACTACACTGCACTTCGAATGTATATGGACACGAGCAATTGCACGATAGTCTTACAACTTATTTATTGAGTATTTTTAAACGAGCGGTAACGAACACGTTTTATGCGTGCGCGGCCATCTTGCTTCTTCTTTTTTCGACGACAGGTGGCGCACCATTTTGAGTAGTGCGTATATGGGGGGGGGCGGGAGGATAGAAAATACTTAGGAAAAGGATGTTATATCGGGACTGTTCCGAAGCCACAACAATCGGTGAGATTAGTGCGACCACGTTTAAACTCATTTAACAGTGGTAGAGCCACGCGGCAGCTTCTGCTGTCGCACGGATGGGCCGGCTCGAACCAGGGTGGTACCACGACCTCACAGAATACCAGCGTGAATTAGAGGTTTACCTCTGCGTTTCGCTCGGTGAGTGCAGGTGACTGGAGGCCCTTTTTACTGAAAATGAGGCATTCCATCTTAGTCCTCACGGGTGACAACGCATCTGCATTTTAATTTGTAATAGAGGATAGATGTAGATGTCTATGGGCCACAGCAACCACTTACCATCAGGTGGATTGTGTGCTCGTTTGTCACCCTTATCCTATAAAAAAACAGTTATAAACAGTGGCACGAGATGGGGCTGCATCGTGAAAGACCAATCGAAGTCTATGATATCTTCCTTGTTGACTTAAATAACATAGAAATTCGTAAAAAATCAGCGAACGAAAATTTTGTCTCGTTAAATTAATGCAGATGTGACACAGGCAATTTTCAATTTGCCGCCAAATCGTTAACAAATGACAAATTAATAAAATACATACACAATAATATTGGCAGAGTTCCATTTTCAAAATTTTCACTTATTTTTTTATTATATCGTGTACAAGTGGCCAGTTCTAAATACTTTCAGTGTCGCCCTCATATGTCGTGTCAATGCATGTTACATATCTAAACGGTAGATCCACGGAACGAAAGAAAAGGGGCCTCGCTGATGCAACTTCGCGCACGTTTATATTAGTCCAGGCTATGCCTCTGTAAGCTGTTATTTAAAAAAAAAATCTGTTTCTGTATAATTATGAATAATACACGAATCACGAAGTCATCCGAACGGCGCACGATAATCCCCGAACACTGAGTTTCGGCTCCGCCGAAGGTTCGGCAGATTTTTTGCCGAAACCGAAACTATTACCGAAACTAGTTTTTTTGCCGAAACTTTGCCGAAACCGAAACCGAAACCGAATCTTCGGTCGGTCACTACTTTATATACTGTGTGTCAAGCTCAATTTCTCACAGCGTTGCGTTAAAGCAGCACCGCGACTTAATTATACACCGTATAATTAAGTCGCGGTGCTGCTTTCCGTGGTAGTTTTCGTTTTTCCGCTACTAAGTGCTGGAATGATATCCCCCCCCCCCCTCGATAAGAAACTCGAAAACCATAAATTCATTAAAGTAAAATTTTAAAATGTTTTTCCTCTCTTTACAAAAGTCTAGCACTTAGTTGTTGTTTTCGTTTTTTGTTTTTACTATCATTATTTCATATTTTAAGATCGGTTACTTGGTTTTTAAGATATTTGTGTAAGCTGACGGTATCGCCATCTACCTTTTTATATATAGGTTTCACTGAAAATCAGCTTTCATGAAGTTTCTTATTATTAAACTTCGTTAATTTAACGCTGAGTGGAAAACTTTTTGGTGCACTAATAGCATAAAATATTTTTTTCTCTGTAACTAAATTACTGTGTTTATGTCTTTTATGTGTTTTTACGTTTGTGTACCATATAAATATATTTTTTCTTGTTTTAATTGACAGCATGTGTTGCAGCTTCAAAGTCATTCAATTCTTTTTATTCTGCTTCTTCTCCATTGTCATGAACCCTACGTTATAAAACTCCTTTACTGGAAATGAGCCTCAAAGATTGTGGAGAGGATTGATCTTAATCATCATAGGTACCAGATTTGAGCACCGTAAATGATGCTTCCCCATCGTCGGCCTGGGTATTTAACGACTTAAGTAAAACAGATGGTAATACCATCATGTATCACAAACTATGAAATTTTTCTAGCATTTAGTATAGTTCTCTCTTATGCCGTCACCCCACAGTAAAACATGACATATAGACTACTAAAATAACAAACAAAAACTTGTTCATTTTCAAACACTAATTAAAAAAGGAAAAGTATTCGTACAATTTGACTAAATACACTAAAGATTCACATCAAGCAAATGGACTGGCCTCAACTTTTCCAGTTAAATTAAATTAAAAATTTGCTCAGCACTCGGTAACTATAAAGCTGCAAACTTCTCACAGTTCATTGTAATTTAAATAACTTGGTAAGCACCAGAATAAATAGAGAAAAGGAAAATCGACTGAGTGCGGCAGATAGCCATTCGAGTGGAAAATAATATTTGAGAAGACAATGTAACAGTAAGACTATACAAGAGGCAGATCAGTCTGCCTCTTGTTTATTTCAGATAATTAATAAGGCTTTATATTATTTTACACATCATCTAGTGGCAGCGTAAGAAAATCCTCTATCCCATATTGTCCCGTGGAACTTGTAAAATGCAACAGAGAAACACAAACCAGGAGATAGGCACCAGCATCTTTCCAATAACAAATAGAAGAAAAACACTGCGGTTGCCAACCCATCTGTGGGCACTTTGCCAAATATCTCACCTTATGAGGCAGTTTAAGGGGAGTCTGATAGGCAGAAGACTTGGCTATGATGTATGGTTTTTAGCAGCTTATTTAAATTCTTTGAACTGTTTGCTTTGGAACAAGGGGCTCCCGTTAATTTAATAGTTCACGAGCAAACTGAGTTCGATCCCCGCCAATAACAGTGATGTTGTAAATTGCAATTTTAAGAGTTAATTTACAATATATATTTGTGCGTATTATTTACTGAAATAGGCTGCCTTATTATGTATGTGGCGGGCTTGCAATAAATGTTTTTTCTTTCTTTCTTTCTTGGTAAGGAAAAAATCGAGGGCATCCCTGCTCCAAGCACTCTTAAGATTGAGAGGAGGCATGTGCCTAATAGTAGGACATATATAAACTGTTACATTACCTTACTTTTTAAAAACAAACATTAACAAAATTAAATATTATCAAAGAACGATTAACTTGCCTTCAGCTTTCCACGGGCTATAATGAGATAATTAGATTTGTTTAATGGAAATAAATAATAAAAATATATTTTTATTTTTTCTACATAAAAACGCAGAAATTTATCTTTGAAAAATGTATTAATGTTTTAATTTCAAACGTACAACATTAAAAGTTAATCATAAGAAAAATAATTATATAATACTAAAGATAGTAAAATTAAATAGATAAGATCCGTATTAAAAATTAAAAGTAAAAGATAGTACCTAGTGTAAAGAACACCTAACGTCAATTGCGTGCATTATCATCGTCACCACTAATCCCAACAACACTCTCCCACCCAAAATCATTACAATAGAAAAGATACACCACCGCCGAAAATACGACACGTGTTTGCCTTAGAGGCATAACCAGGAGAAAATTTTACTCCTTATTATTCTGATTAATTGGGTTGATAATTTGGCTCGTTTTCAATATACCGCCAATTTAATCCAGGGCAGAGCAGATCTCATCATGGCATAGCGAACCTCAGCAGACAAGCCCCCAGCATCCGTTGTAGTCTCAGTTGTGTTGTCAGTCTATGTTGTGATATTTCATTCACATGGATTTAGAAATCCACGTGGATGAAAAATATCGCCAGGTTTAATTTTATTTTAAATGTTACCCCATTCCACACTAGGGTTTTCTCCTGAATTATAGAGGCAGATTACATACATAAATTTCTCAAGGACAAACATACAGACCAGATTATATGTAGGCCGTACAAATATTTGTTCTGCAACTTATTGCCAAAGCCACTGCGCCACAGAGCCGGTGCTTGCTTAAATTGTGGAGACGGGGGGACCTTATTTCTCGAAGCAGCAGAGGGATGTTGGCACTGCAATTGCCTTGGACGTAGCTTTCTGGGGTATCGCTGTAACATTTCTCAGGATGGATGAGCTAAATATTAGGTATTCAAATTGCCACTTAATCTTACAATAGCGCGGTGGCTTCATTAGCCGCAGCTTGCAGGATACGTACAGGCTCAGCTCAGCCAGGCTCTAATGGCTATGCGATTGCATCATCTGAGTGCGGATTCAGGGACCTTTTCAGCATCACCTTACTCATGATATCAGATTATTTTATCTCTTTGTCAAAACTGGACAAGTGTAAGTTGCTGAATAAATGCGTATTTATACGTGGTAGAGCCATGCTGCAGCTATTCTAATAGTATAGTTGTAACACGAATGGGTCGGCTCGACCGGGGAAGGACCACGCTCTCACAGAATACCAACGTAAAATAGCAGCTTGGTGCAAAACTTACATCTGACGTGGAATATTATGCATGTGCAACTTTAAAATGACCTAGAATGAGGTGCCGATACAAGTAGCTGCTACATATCAAAGAGGGTCTACAGAAAACGGACATAGATGGCAAAATTAAATTTTCACATATTTTATTTTATAGAATAAGGATTACAAATGTGCACACAGTCCACCCAATAGCAAGTAGATGCCGCAGCCCATAGACATCTATATCTATCCACGATTAAGAATCAAAGATAAGATGCGTTGTCACCCCCGAGGACCAAGATGGAATGCCTCTTTCCAGTAAAACGGGTCTCCGGTTAATACGAAACACAACAGCATTAAACTGCTATTTTACGCTTTTATTCTAAGAGAGCATGCGTGAATCCATTCGCGCTACAACCATAATATAGCGTAGCGAAGCGCGCAGCGTGGCTTTGCCACGTAAATTTATACAACCGTTGGCGACAGAAGACAAACCTTTTCACAATGTTTCCAAAATGTCATAATTAATATTCAAAATGAAGATTCAAAATGGGAGCGAAAAGATTTGTCGCTAAAAAATCTTAATAAATAATTAGATCTACGATCGCAGATCGCTAGTGGCGGGTAAAAATGCCCATTACCCTATATCTTCTCGTGGGTGTCGTAAGAGGCGACAGAGGGAAACTGAGGCAGATGGGCAATAGCATCTTTTTGATAACAGCAAAAGAGAAAAAAAACTGCGGTTGTCAACCCGCTCGCCAAGCGTCGCAACAACGATAAAATACTTCCTATAAGCAATGACACAAATAAACATTCTACAGTCTCCGGCGGCCCCGCTAGTTTAAGTCTCCCCCTTGAGCCTACAAGAGAAAACGGTGAGTTTAAAGTAGAGAAATTTGAAATAGGGCAACGGAACCCAAGGAGCTGACTTAATGCAGAAAGAGGAACACTTTGTGATGAACTCTTTCTTCCAGAAGCGGCCCGACAGGATGTAGACCCGGTAGAGCTCCGATGGTTCGGCAAAAAATGAGAAAAACTTCATTATAACGACCAGACAACAAGCGTTCAGTGATCTCTCAGTGATCGCGAGGATAAAAACTGGCAGAGATCACCGAATGGTGAGAGCCACACTGAACTAAAACGTTAAGTTGGAGAGGTCATGTCTAATGAAGTCAACGTTTCGTCCCCCTCGTGCTTTAATCTAAAACCCCGAAACTTTCAGCCCGATTTACCAAATCGTTTTTAGTGCCTAGATATATTGCAATGAAGTGGACGATATGAATGACAAGCTTGTGGAAACCGTCCATGTGGTCAGAGATAAGTTCTGCAAAACACGCCGCAGAAGAACACAAAAACTCTCTGATCACACTCTTAATATCATGGCCGTTAAACAAAAAATGAAGCTGCAGTCTTCAGCAGATTTTATAGCATACAGATAACTGAATAGACAGATCTCCATATGTATCCGGTGGGACTTACGTATCTTTAATATAGCTCGTATTGAAGAAGTGAACGAGCGGAACCATGGCTTCAAAGTCTTTGGCTCTGTCTTTTTTTTTATAGGATTAGGGTGACAAACGAGCACACAGACCACCTGATGGTATGTGGTTCACATTCCACACACATCTACATCTATCTTCGTTTGCGAATCAAAATGCAGATGCGTTGTCACCCGTGAGGACTAAGATGGAATGCCTCATTTCCAGTAAAAAGGGCCTCCGGCCACCTGCACTCACCAAGCGAAACGCAGAGGTAAACCTCTACTTCACGCTGGTATTTTGTGAGGTCATGGTACCACCCCGGTTCGAGCCGGCCCATCCGTGCGACAGCAAAAGCTGCCGCGTGGCTCTACCACTTTTAAATTGTCTGCCAGAAAGAGCCAATGGTCGAAGCTGAAGACCGAATGTGGCAGCATCGTTTCCGGGACATCTGAGATTTTGAGTGAGATGGTTCTATGAGCAGCTGTACACGTCATCGTTGGGACCAAACACAAGTTAGAGTAACGATCTTTGAGCAAGTCTTAAGACGAACATGGATAAAACAAAGGTTAGGTATAACGTCCAAGTCATACTTATGCCGGTATTTGTTGGGAGAACTAAGCTCGAAGTTGTTGACGACTATATTTACCTTGGAGAAATAGTCCGACTAGGTAAGTCGAACTTCGACCGAGAGGTCAATTAACGTTTTCACCTTGGCTGGGCAGCATTCGGGAAATTATGACACATCTTCTTGTGAGGCATACCTTGATACCTCAAAACCAGATTGTACAATCAGTGCGTTTTGCCAGTAATATTAGTAATAACCTATGGCTCAGATCCATGATGGTCTTTCACTGCTGGGCGTATGAGAGAGCGCTCAGCGAGCTATGTAGAGGGTTATGCTTGGAGTTTCTCTGTGTGATAAACTTAAAAACAAGGATATCTCTAGTAGAACCAGAGTAACTGACATGGGCCAACGGATTGGTAAGCTGAAGTTGCAGTTGACCGGCAACATAGCTCGAAGAACTGACTACCGATGGGAAACAAGGATCTCGAGTGGCAGTCTTATACCAGTAGGTGAAGTGTAGGACATCCCCTCATTAGGTAGAGTGACGACCTGGTAAGACTACAGGAAGTCAATGTGTGCAGGTGGCTCGGGACCGTGCTTAGTGGCGTTCCTTGGGTGAAGCCTATGTTCAGCAGTGAACTTGTGAAGGAATGTAATGATGACGATGAAGACAATCGCGGGGAGCAAGGTAACTATTTCATACGTACACAACATACTACAAGAGGATATTAAGCTCACGAGATAATTAAACCAGCTTAGCACGTACTGCTGAAGTGGATATAAAATCACGACGGAATTTTTTTTAAATAGAATAAGAGTAACCAACGAGCACACAGTCCACCGGATGGTAAGTGGTTGCTGCCGTCCATATACATCTAAATCTATCCTCGATTACGAATCAAAATTCAGATGCGTTGTCACTCGTGAGGACTAAGATGGAATGCCTCGTTTCCAGTAAAAAGGGTCTCCGGTTCTCTACACTCACCATACGAAACACAACAGCGTTATGCTGCTATTTTAAGTAATTTTGTTACACAACGTATTTTATTTTTCTCTCCCGACTGCATTTTGTTTTATTTCTTTTAAAGCTTATTTACTACGAGTATGTTTCACCGTTAAAGGAAGAGGGGAGATCTGCTGCTTGAGAAAGAGGTCACTCGGGAGAAGCCTCCTTGTAATAGGATTCTACTGAATATTACTAAATTCCAAGTAACCGATATGGTAACTCATATAAGGACGCTGAAGTGGCCATTGGGCTGCCATATAGCTCGAAGAACCGACAACCGATGTGGAAAAAAAGTTCTCAAGTCACAACTTCGGACCGGTAAGTGAATTGTAGGGCGGGTCTCCACTAGCTGGAGTGACTAACTGGTAAGACATTTGGGAAGTCGATTCATGCTGGGGAGTCATGACTCTCTTGTGTGGTATTTGGGACCCTTTTTATTTTACGTGGAAAAATGCCTACGCATACACACCTTGCGGGCCAAGGAAAGGTTATGTTGGATCTGCACCGACTAAGACCACATGGTGTTCTACCTTCGTCGCATATTAGCAGGGCCACGGGAACGCCAGCGCTGGCCGCTCCATTGCGGCCCATCCTCGGGAGAGAATTCGGGAGCGGCCTATGTTTGGCATTGGACTTGTTAAGGGCTGTAATTTTGATGATGATATTATGCAGTTTTTCGGTAAAATCTTCAGAGCTTATGGGCTTGATTATTGATTCTCCTGTATCTGTCATTATGGCACAGCATCGATTTAAATATAAATTGTTAAACCACTAACCAAGAAGTTACATGGGGACTTAAAGCCCTTTTTACTATTTTTTCACTTTGAAGCAATAATTTGCATTTACTAGAGCAAGATAATTGCGAGCTTGGTTCTTTATTTTTATTCTTTTTCCCATTCTTGGCATCGTCGAGACATTTTTTGCATATATTTTCTGCTCCCTTCAAGCTTTAACCGTTTATTGTATAATTCATATTTAAATGTATTAAATATATGGAAATTATTCATGAGAATTGCTAGGAGCTATGTAATGAAAACATTTATATTGTTGGTTGTAAAAATTTAAATGAATAAATTAAATGTTTTGCGCAGCTGGAGGTGGAAGCTTGTATTCTGGCGAGTATTGATTGATACGGAGTGGAGTGGTGGTTTTGGAGATAGAAGAGAAGCAGTTTTCTTAATCTGAGGAAGGGTCGTCAAAAAAAACTTTAATATTTATTTTAAGCCAGTGCTTGGCCACAACCCCACCTATTAGGTGATAAGTGTTGAAGCGCTAGATGGTAAATCGCCCTTTATTTGTAACAAAAGGTTATTCATTCTTGCTTTGAATATGCCCAGATTATATTCGAATGGAAAGACAGACACTCGCAAATTATTTTCACTCCTTTGCTGTACGAATTACGAAAGACGAAGCAAACCGTTTTGTTCTAATGCGTGAAATATCGACAACAAAAGGGTGAATAGCCGCGGACTGCCTGGTTGTCCTATAGTGAAAAGGGTAGGGAAGAATTAAAGCATATAATTTCTTGTTTGTTAAAAAGGCTCAAAAAATATATTTTGAAAATCCGAGATAAAATTAAAAAAAAATCATAATATTAGCCTTTACTTAAGTTATCATAAGTAAAGGCTTATGTTCACGTGGTAGAGCCATGCTGCAGCTATATTAGTAGTATAGTTGTAGCACGAATGGGTCGGCTCGACCGGGAAGGACCACGCTCTCACAGAATACAAGCGTAAAATAGCAGCTTAACGCTGCTGTGTTTCGTATGGTGAGTGTAGAGAACCGGAGACCCTTTTTAGTGGAAATGAGGCATTCCATCTTAGTCTTCACGGGTGACATCGCATCTGTATTTTGATTCTTTATTGAGGATATATGTGGATGTCTATGGATCACAGCAACCACTTACCATCAGGTGGATTGTATGCTCGTTTGTCACCCTATCCTATAAAAAAAAATTAGGTATTTTTTATTTCAGGTTGAACGGCATCATTGCAGGACATTTTTTTTTCATCCACAGCTTCTGCATGACTGATTTTGCACATGGAATGTTGAAGTTAATCAAACGAATGAATCATATAACCGTTTGAGATCTGCAAGTATGCTTCTTTTCGATCACTTACCGTGTTCTTTTGTGAATGTCCCGGAGCCAAACAATAGTTACATAAGTTCTCATTCCTTACAAACTCACATCTCTCCTCATGTGTTAACTTTACAAAACTTAACAAAGTGTGATATTATATTTGGTCTTTTTTCCTTGGGTACACGTCAACAAATTATTTTTATTATTTGGCCCCTTTTTCTGGTTAAATACAGATCGTGGAACATAGTTTAGAACGATATTGCTAAAGGTATTCTTCGATACACTGTTATCTCGTTATAATATAACCTTTGACTAACCGTTGCTTTGTACAATTTTTTCACTAATCTTACAATATTCTTATATTTAAAAAGGTTCAGCAAATAAATGATGTAAAAGTAAAGAATGAAAGAAAAAGATCAACACGATCATCCCGAAGTAGTCAGGTAAATTTTATTCGAAAATCCCTAAGTAGTTTGCGTTTTTTCTTTTCTTACTTGGCTTATATTATTATAAGAATAGGAATCAAATAAACTTAACTCACAGAATACCAGTGTAAAATAGTGAGTGTAGAGAATCGGAGACCCTTTTTACTGGAAAACAGGCATTCCATCTTATTCCTCACGGCTGACAACGCATCTGCATTTTGATTCGCAAACGAGGATAAATGTAGATGTCTATGGGCCACACCAACTCCTTACCATCAGGTGGATTGTGTGTTTGCTTGTCAACCTTATCCTACGAAAAAGACTTACAAATATTGATGTATATTTTATTATATCTACTAGCTGTGTCCACTACTACGTTCGCATAATATCTTTTTCTTCGATTGTTTTAAAGTTCGTTATTTATTAAGTTTGTAGACTTATTTATTTATTAAACCTTTATTATATACCTTATTATAAGGGATATAAAGGTCGGGCTTAATGTCTTATGGCATTTTCTACCAGTCCACCTTGGATGAATTGAGAAACCGTGGCAGTTGTAAAGAATAAATAATAAATATATGAACGGGTACATATATGTGTTCAAAATTTAGAAGTAAATAAAATAATATAATACAAAAATAATATAATACATATTAAAATAAATATACAAAATATCACCGATAAAGTGAATGAGAGAAAAAAATAGTCGGATAAGTCAGGTGGTATTGTCCTCATGATTGAATTCTCGAACTAGTCTCTTAAAATAATTCTTATCACTAGTGTTCTTGATATCAAGGCATTTTATTTTTTTGTGTCAAATTTTAATTTTATAAACTACACAATTTTTCCAGCTCAAAATATTAATAATTAATCCCGTCCCAAAACTATTAGCAATAAAAAATATATTGACCCCAGTTGAAATAGTGAATATAATATAATAAGCTAAACTTATTTTCTGATTTTATACTTGCATCTTGCGTGTTGCGAAAAAATATTATTTCACCAAGGACTCTACATATCCGCAAAACACTTTTATAAGTGTACGTACTGGCGAGTGAATCCACACAATTAGTGATCTAACTTCCTGCACTCTTGATTAACGGTCCGCCGCGGTAAAGCTAATTACCGAGGGAGCTAGCAAAGTAACAAACGGACCGTTTATATTTTACTATTTTAGTTCTAAGTGCATTCTTTTAAAACACTCGCTTTAATTTAGTTTATGTGCTATTTAAACGTATAACCTTGTTTTTTAAATTGACTTCGAAATCGAGAAAATTCACAATTCGACTGTACATTTTTTTACTTTATATGCGTATGTTCGAAGATATTTTTTTATTGAATTGGTTATACTAAAGGTGGCAAAATAGGGTATAAGTTTCCAACGTTACTATTTAGGCAATATGGAAATTTTAATATTCCATAGTCCAATAAACTAATTCTTGTATAAATTACGGTTATGGATCTCAATTTCTCTATTACGCTGCTCAAATGTGTGTGTGTGTGTGGGCTATGGGCTATAGCCCACACACACACATTGAATTAAAATGTATTCTATAAAAAAATGATAAAGTATGCTTAAGTATATCATTCCCTATATGTACACCGTTGCCGAATGATTTTTGTAATTTTACTTAATTGAGGATATTGTACACACCGATTATTATATCCAGCTTTGACAATAACTTTGCATTCGTTTATCCATATCCATATTTTACCTATTGCATATCTTAAGCAAAAGCGCAAGGTAATGTTCTACTATCGCCTAAAAATTAAAATTCCAACATTTTATCGAATAAAATCGTATCTAGCAATCATATTATACATATAAATGATATAAAAAGCACATTGTTAGAAAGATAAATGATTGTTGAACTTATTAATAATTTTTTAAAATCGATTAATTGCTATTTTTAAATTAAAAAAAGGGTTTTAGTGGCTTAAGGTGTGGATTTATCATGTCCCTGTGGTTTGTAAACACTATAACTTTTGAAAATATCAATTGTTTAACTCAATCTATTTTTTAATCTCTTCATCTATCATGTGGGAAGCCACTGAATGTAAATGGCAGTGTAATTTTGTTTTGTTTAGCTATAATTAATTTTTTTCGGCTCCAAAATGGCGAAATTTTCGTTGATTTGGTTGCCTCGTATATAAATTGTTTCTGTAAATGGGGATCTACAGCCACAGAGTAGTTTAGTTCACAGAGTACCTTTGTCTTAAGTTTAGTTCGGCTTCAGTCGCCGTCGTGAGTGGACATTGTTTCGGTTGTTTTCAGCGGCTCAAAAAGATCGCTGTACAAATACACAATATTCGAATAACCAAATTTCTTAAATACTTGATTATAATAATAATAAGAGATTTTTTTATTACAATATTTAAAAGCACAGAATAAATAATAGTAGTACGTACTAGTAAGTAGTATAATTTTTTTTGTCATGGGTGACATTTTCATGCTTTTCGAGGGTGTCGAAACAGATAGGGTTGTCGAAATGTAAATCCAAGATGGCGGCCGCAATAGGTATCAATTTTTTCATCATGGGTGTCATTTTCATGGTTTTCGAGGGTGCTGAAGCCGATAGTGCTGTCGAAATGTAAATCCAAGGTGGAGGTTGCAATAGGTATAAAAGTTTTCATCATGGGTGTCATTTTCATGGTTTTCGAGGGTGCTGAAGCCGATAGTGCTGTCAAAATGTAAATCCAAGATGGCGGCTGCAAAATATATCAATTTTTTCATCTTGGGTGTCATTTTCATGGTTTTCGAGAGAGTTGAAGCCGATAGGGTTGTCGAAATGTAAATCCAAGGTGGCGGCTGCAATGGGTATCAATTTTTTCATCTTGGGTGTCATTTCCATGGTTTTCGAGGGTGTTGAATCCGATAGTGCTGTCGAAATGTAAATCCAAGATGGCGGCTAAAGTTGGTACCAATTTTTTCATCTCGGGTGTCATTTTTATGGTTTTCAAGAGTGTTGAAGCCGATAGTGCTGTCGAAATGTAAATCCAAGATGGCGGCCGCAATAGGTATCAATTTTTTCATCATGGGTGTCATTTTCATGGTTTTCGAGGGTGCTGAAGCCGATAGTGCTGTCGAAATGTAAATCCAAGGTGGAGGTTGCAATAGGTATAAAATTTTTTATCATGGGTGTCATTTTCATGGTTTTCGAGGGTGTTGAATCCGATAGTGCTGTCGAAATGTAAATCCAAGATGGCGGCTAAAGTTGGTACCAATTTTTTCATCTCGGGTGTCATTTTCATGGTTTTCAAGAGTGTTGAAGCCGATAGTGCTGTCGAAATGTAAATCCAAGATGGCGGCTCCAATAGGTATTAATTTTTTCATCTTGGGTGTTATTTTCATGGTTTTCGAGAGAGTTGAAGCCGATAGGGTTGTCGAAATGTAAATCCAAGGTGGCGGCTGCAATGGGTATCAATTTTTTCATCTTGGGTGTCATTTTCATGGTTTTCGAGGGTGTTGAATCCGATAGTGCTGTCGAAATGTAAATCCAAGATGGCGGCTAAAGTTGGTACCAATTATTTCATCTCGGGTGTCATTTTCATGGTTTTCAAGAGTGTTGAAGCCGATAGTGCTGTCGAAATGTAAATCCAAGATGGCGGCCGCAATAGGTATCAATTTTTTCATCATGGGTGTCATTTTCATGGTTTTCGAGGGTGCTGAAGCCGATAGTGCTGTCGAAATGTAAATCCAAGGTGGAGGTTGCAATAGGTATAAAATTTTTCATCATGGGTGTCATTTTCATGGTTTTCGAGGGTGTTGAATCCGATAGTGCTGTCGAAATGTAAATCCAAGATGGCGGCTAAAGTTGGTACCAATTTTTTCATCTCGGGTGTCATTTTCATGGTTTTCAAGAGTGTTGAAGCCGATAGTGCTGTCGAAATGTAAATCCAAGATGGCGGCTCCAATAGGTATTAATTTTTTCATCATGGGTGTCATTTTCATGGTTTTCGAGGGTGTTGCAGCCGATAGTGCTGTCGAAATGTATTTAAAGTACTTTAATAATTCCGTATAATCATGTTATACGTAATTTTTTTAATGCGCTTAAGCTCAATTGGATTTACCAATATATTTTAGTTTATGATAGTCTTTTTTCTCGTAAGCAGTGCATTACCTTTTAATGCGAGTGCTATAATCGTAGACCAAATTTCTACCAAATACAACACCTTGCTCCTCTAAATTCCAGCCAAACGATTCGAAGTCCAACCTAAGGCAATCTATGGGGGTGACTATGTCCCACAGTGGATTTTTATGGACTATAGTGAAGGAATGAATGAATAACAAAACAGAGTAATGTTAAAATTAAGGACAAAATTTCCGCCAGGCTTACGGTAAGACTAGTTTTAATATACGTTTTGGTTGATTAACAGTACTCTCCCTAGAAACATTATAAGCAAACTATAGAGTCCCAGAAGGAATAATTTAGAAAAGTAAGTCGTTCATAATTATACGCAATATTATAGTACCACCCACTGAAGACTACCTTGTTACGGTATGAAATTCACATTTGGAAATTATTTTTTTTTACTTATTATTAGCCAGTGCTTGTGGTAAGTGAAACGGACTCAATGATATGTTGAAGTCAACTGTATTGAAATCATTGCTGAAATCCAATAAGGGAATGACTAGGAACTGTTTATTGTTCATATCCCGACTAATATCATCAGTTCAACCGAAAACCGATGAGGCAGAATGTTTCTTCCGCGGGGAGAGTCTTTACTGCGATGCGCCGCTCTCTCTACCCTCCGCGGTCGAAACTTGGTTGGCGGCGGAACCAAAGAACAGATTCGCTGCTGGGGTCGGGAAAGCAGGTGCTACTGAGCGCTCGAATTTCCTGGCGCCATGGCCTCCGCGTATCGGACTCGAGGGGGCACGTTACGCAGGTGGAGTTGGAAGCCGTGGAGGCGGGCATGCCTTAAATTTTTGGTGCGCCTTACCTGAGAAGGAGAATGGGGAGGAAAGCTGAGAGGGTGGAGAGAATGGTGCTAGTGGGGCCGCGGATGTGTTCGAAAGCGTTCCTGTGGCCCTGCCAATATGCGGCCAAGGTGGAACACCATGAGGTTTTAGTCGGTGAAAGTCAGACATAACCTATCCTTGCCCCCGCGAGGGGGTATGCGTAGGCATTTCCCTATGTAAAAAAAGCACAAAAGCTAAAATTATAGCGAGTGTTTTAAAAGAATGCACTTAGAACTAATATAGTACAAAGTAAACGGTTTGTAACACTAGAAACAAGCACAAGCTGGCGATACCAGTTTCTAGAATCCTCAGAGTCAGTAACTCATGCTTGGGGCAATGTTTCCGCTATTACAAGATAGTCCCTGAAAATATACATACATACATACATATAATCACGCCTCTTTCTCGTAGGGGTAGGCAGAGACCACTTCTTTCCACTTGCTACGATCCTTACATACTTGTTTCGCTTCGTCCACTTTCATTAGAAAATATGCAATGTCTCTATATTACCAAATTTAAATATTTAATAAACGAAAACTGTATAAAAGGATTATTATAATATCAATGGTTGATAATAGCCACTGGGAATGAGGTGGTCGCGTTTCTAAAATAAAATTTGTACATAATTTGTATATTGAATAATTTACTTAAGCAAAAGTCACGCTGGGTTTTTGCTTGTTCTTACGTATCCTTCTATTCTATTCTATTATTTTATTTTCGATTGTATTCTAATTTATTCTATTCTCTTATTCTATTCGGTTTTGTCATATCCTGTTCTGTTCTATTATATTCTGGTCTTTTTTTATAGGATAAGGGTGACAAACGAGCACACAGTCCACCTGATGGTAAGTGGTTGCTGCGGCCCATAGACATCTACATCTATCCTCGTTTGCGAATCAAAATACAGATGCGTTGTCACCCGTGAGGACTAAGATGAAATGCCTCATTTCCAGTAAATAGGGCCTCCGGCCACCTGCACTCACCAAGCGAAACGCAGAGGTAAACCTCTACTTCACGCTGGTATTCTGTGAGGTCGTGGTACCACCCCGGTTCGAGCCGGCCCATCCATGCGACAGCAGAAAGCTGCCGCGTGGCTCTACTACTGTTAAATTCTGGTCTGTTCTATTCTTTACTCTTATATTATATTCAATTCAATTCTCTTCTATTCTGTTTTGTTATATTTTTTCTATTCTATTATAGTCTGTTCTGTTCTATTCTATTCTATTCTCTTCCCTTCTCTTCTATTCTATCCTATCATATTCTATTAAACACTATTCTATTCTATTATATTCTATTCCATTCTATTCTATTCTGTTCTATTATAGTTGCAGCTCGAACAGGTTGGCTTGACCGGGGAAAGACCAAGCTCTCACAGAATACCAGTGTAAATAGCAGCTTATTGCTTACGTATTTCATATGGTGAGTTAGAACTGGAGACCCTTCTTACTGGAAACGAGGCATTCCATCTTAGTGGTGATACTGTATCTGCATTTTGATTCTTAATCGAGGATGGATGTAGATGTCTATGGGCCACATCTTCCACTTACCATAAGGTGGCCGGTATTTGCTATTCCCCTGGTGTTGCAATTGTTCATGAGGGCTGGTCGACACTTATCATCAGATGAGCCGTATGCTTGTATGATTCCTATTCTTTAAAAAAAAACGGAGGATTGTTTGCCCGTGTGGCACTCTTATTCTATAAAAAAATCTTATATTTAATATGTTTCTTCAACTATTTAAGCTTGTAAAAAGAAAAAAAGAAAACATATAAACAGTATATAGACTGTAGGAACAACGCTTTATCGCACGCGAGTGGCAACGTGACGAGGATTTTTGATCATATTTTGTACGATCAGGCGTGAACAAACTGTACTCGTGCAGGTTCAACTTTTGTACACAGATGCGTTGTTTGCAACAAAATGAAAGAGTGTTCCGATTATGAGCTAATGGATTCAGACGTATATAAGTAACAAAAGCTTTGTAACTCTTGCCTTTTCTTAAACCCAGATTGTAATGTGATAAAAATACCGATACTGACAAATACACCGGTAATTTTTTTTTATAAAGGTTACCACCACATCAGAATTTTCTCCTGTATCTTGAAAGGATAAGCATATATTGATTGCTCATAGATAGACTTACAAAATCACTACCCAATATCATCGTCATGGTATTGTAAGAAGCAACAGAAAGAAACGACTCGTAAGAATTTAAAAAAAAAAACTGCAGTAGGCAACCCTAGACGGGTTAAGCTCAAGCGTGAGGACTACGGTAAGTACTTCGTTTTCCTATAAATATAAATTTCAGAGAGCGAACTACGTTCAGCAGTGTACTTTTGAAAGACTTAGATCTGGAACAATTATTTATAGTCCACGGAAACACTTGTTCCTTACGTGATTGAAACACGCAGTGTAGCGGTCAAATGCTTAGCCTATGCGCTATCATTATCATTATCAGTACAGCCGATCACTAACACTAACAGTTAAAAATCTCGAAAGAATAAAAATCTTTAAAAAGAGAAACATTTTATACTGTATGCCACTTCCACAACTAATGATAATATCTAACGACACTCCATAAAATCAAGCAAGCCGTTTAGGCTTACGTTTACGTTTAGGTATAGTGTGCAAAAAACTAGGCAAACATACACACATACACTTGAAAACATTATCCTCCTTCTAGGGAAGTCGAATAGAAATATCGAAAATAAAACAAAAATTCATTTTCGAACCCCAAAGTTTTTCGAACACATTGATTTGTTTCCTAAGAAGACATTTGAAGGAAAGAGTTTTGGGAGAAAAAAGGTTCAAACTTACTGAGAGATTTCTGGATAACTCGGTATTTAAATAATAAAACACGGTGTGACTTCATAACATGTATTGAGCGACTGACGAGAGAAAACGCGCGGTGGCGCCTACCTACATAATACAATATTAATTTATACCTACATATATCACACCTCCCTTCTTAATATATGGTATTATCAGATATTATTAAGTAAGTACATAAATTATGTAATCACAAATTTACTTATAATAATACCTTAACTATATAATACATTATCTATAAATCTAATAAACTAAACAAAACTTACTATCTCTAATATATAGTATATATATGTATAATATAGTATATCTAATAAACTAACCTAACCTAACCTAACTTTACTTATAATAATACCTTAACTATATAATACATTATCTATAAATCTAATAAACTAAACTAAACTTAGTTACTAAATCTAATAAACTAATAAACTAAGCTAAACTTGAAACCTAACAACAGGTTTACGAACTCGCCCGGATCGGGCTCGAGGCGGTTCAGGCGACGGTGCACTAGGTGACGTTGGTGGTGTACTATATTCGATTCCAGGACTTTTAATGCGTTCACTCGAAACCCGTTTCCTCTCCTTTCCCGAATCACCCACAACCGTAGTCGGAGATGTGTCCGGGCCGTCGTCCTCCTTCGACATTCCGTCTATCGCCGAGCCACTACTATCAGATATTTGTACCCTCATTGACTCGCTTTGCTCCTCAGGGTATGGTATGTCGTACAACCCTGATCTGCGCTTGATTTGATCAACGTGCTTAACTACTTGTCGACTGTCCCCCTTGTCCACAGCATATCTCCTCGAACCTTCGCCATGAACTATCGTTCCCTTCACCCACCTATCCTTGTGGCCGTACTCTCGCACCCACACAGGTTCCCCGGGTGCAAACGAGCGCTGCACCCCGCCCGTGTACTCCACTTGCTTACTTTGAGCCTGATTTACCTTATGCATGAGGGGGTGTTGGTTCCAACACTCATGTACGGAAGTGAAAGTTGGGTATGGCAGAAGAAACATGAAAGCAGAATAAATGCAGTTGAGATGAGAGCATTAAGAAGTATGATAGGAGTTAAACTGAGTGACAGGATAAGAAATAGTGAGATAAGGAAAAGTTGTGGTCTGAAAGAAGATGTAGTGACAAAAATTGAGAAAGGTATGCTGAGATGGTTTGGCCACGTCGAGAGAATGAATGAAGAACGATTGACGAAAAAAGTGTATAAGGCGAGTGTGAATGAAAGTGTTGGAAGGGGTAGACCTAGGCGGACATTTCTAGACCAAATTGGGGACGTCTTGAAAAAAGGCCAGGTTAAGAGTACCCTAAACCGTAGAGCATGTATGAAGGGAATAATGAAAGTGGACGAAGCGAAACAAGTATGTAAGGATCGTAGCAAGTGGAAAGAAGTGGTCTCTGCCTACCCCTACGGGAAAGAGGCGTGATTATATGTATGTATGTATGTATGTATTTACCTTATTTATGAGCGCGCGATCGCTTCGTAATAAGTCTAGCCGTGATCGTAACGTTCGTTTTTGTAACAGCATTGAAGGGCTTTCACCTGTGCTGCTATGTATACTGTTACGATAAGTAAGTAAAAATGTTTGCAACGCGGCGTCGACATCGATTGATTCCCTATGTGCTTTTTTTATTGCTTTTTTACAAATATTTACAGCATTTTCCGCGGCGCCATTCGAAGACGGGTGATAAGCAGGCGAGAAACGTTGCTGAATACCATTTCGTGTTAAAAACTCCTTAAATTCCGCGCTAGTGAAGGGTGGCCCTTGATCCGATACTAGCTCTAGTGGTAAGCCGAATCTTGCGAACGTACACCGTAATACCTTAATAACCGCTGTAGCATTTGTTTTTGGCATTTCAAACACTTCTAGCCATTTCGTACTGGAGTCTATTAAAATAATAATTTTTTTTCCGTTAAAAGGGCCTAAAAAATCTATATGGAGTCTGCTCCATGGCTGCAAATGGTACGGCCAAGGCTGCGGTGGGGTGCGCGGGGGTGCTTGTGACTCCACCGCGCACGTCTCACATGCTCGGCATTCGGATTCGACGTCTGTATCTATATTAGGCCACCATACGTAACTTCGAGCTATGGACTTAGTTTTAACAATGCCCATGTGACCAGTATGTAATTGCATAAGTATTTTTTTTCTTAAAGTGCGCGGTATCACCAAGCGGTAACCCCACATAATACAGCCCCTATCTACGTATAGTTCATTACGTTTAATATAATATTGCTGCAACACTTCTTTTGGGCAGAACGCGGGCCATCCGGACTGAACATAGGTTAAAATTCTACTTAATTCCGGATCGCTTGCTGTTGCCGTTCTGACGTCATCATTTGTGACCGGGAGAAAATTTTCTACGAAATTAATGTAATTCATTCCCTCCGACTTCGGAAGCCGTTTATGTACTGGTTGCGGCAAACGAGATAACGCATCTGCACAATTTTTGTGTGAACTTACATATTCTATGTCATAATTGTATTCCGACAATAATACTGCCCAACGCTGTAATCTCGAAGCGGCCATAACTGGAGTGCCCACTTTACTGCCGAAAATATACGTCAAGGGTTTGTGATCAGTCCTTAAAACGAATTTTCTACCATATAAGTACTGATGAAACTTTTTAATACCGAATATTATTGCTAAGGCCTCTCGATCTATCTGCGCATAGGCCCGCTCGGCCGCGCTGAGAGTACGCGACGCATATGCGATCGGCCGCTCTCCCTCCTCAGTGATATGCGATATCACGGCGCCGACTCCGACCCCGCTGGCGTCTGCCGTCAGTACCACGGGTAAGTCTAACGTATAATGAGCAAGCACTTCGCTCGAACTTAATATTTTTTTTACTTCAGTGAATGCCAATTGACACTCAGTACTCCACAGGAATCGAACCCCGGTTTTTAGCAAACGATATAACGGGGCCAGCAATGAACTAACATTTCGTACGAATTTACCATAATACATTACTAGCCCGATGAAAGATCGCAGTTCTGAAATATTGGTGGGTGCAGGCGTGTTTACAATTGCCCGGACTTTTTCCGGACACGTGTGAACACCCTCTTTACTAATGACGTGCCCTAAGTAGTTAATAGATTCTGCGAAAAATGCACATTTTTCTTTCTTATCGCGCAACCCGTGAGACTGCAATCGCTCGAACACTTTATATAATTTTTTTATGTGACTACGACTATCAGGACCCGTTATAATTACGTCATCTAAAAATACACCCACGTTCGGTAACCCTGTCAATAATTCTTCTAAGTGTTTTTGAAAAATTCCCGGACTCGACGACAAGCCGTAAACTAGTCGATTGTACATGTATAAACCCTTATGTGTATTGATAACCGTATACTTTTTTGATTCGTCAAGCTCAAACTGAGCGTACGCCTGAGATAAATCAATCTTACTGAAACGTTCACCGCCATGTAAACGCGATAACAAATCATCTATGCGTGGCAAGGGATAACGGTCGACTTCTAGCACTTTATTCAGTGTTAATTTATAATCAGCGCATATTCTAATATTACCATCCTTTTTGAGAACGGGTACAATGGGTGTGGCCCAGTCGGAGCGCTCCACCGGCGTGAGGACGCCGTCTCGCACCAGCTGCTCGAGCGCTCGCTCCACCGGTTCCCGCAGCGCATACGCCAGAGGACGCGCGCGCATGAACACCGGCCGCGCCCCCTGCCGCAGGTGGATGCTAACCCGCCCGCCGCTGAACCGTCCAAGCCCATCCGCAAATACTTCACTGAATCTATACATAAAATTACTTTCGTCAAAATCCTTATAATTAACATTGTTTACATCGTTATACTGAAACACTGGTAGTTGAATTTTAAGTTCGGCTAACCACTGTCGACCCAAAAGAACGGTTTTACCATCTCTGATTATGAACAAATTTAATTTTTTTTTGTGTATTTTTATACCTCACTAGTGGCGTAGCCACCCCCACCGGACGAACTATTTCACCTGTATAATATCTAAGTAAAACATTACATTTGCTGATAGGTAAATCACTAAAATTATGTTTATAAAATTTGTAACTTATACAAGATACGGCGCTACCCG
Organism: Parnassius glacialis; assembly: GCA_033319125.1. Classification (NCBI taxonomy): domain Eukaryota; kingdom Metazoa; phylum Arthropoda; class Insecta; order Lepidoptera; family Papilionidae; genus Parnassius; species Parnassius glacialis. Next base: position 26,762,667 of record JAVANC010000007.1, read on the forward strand.
TGTCACACTCCATGTCAATATCTTTTCCGTGAACGTCGTTAATAATTTGGATACGTGGATAATTTTTTAATATCAAATATTCTTACCTCGTCACTGTCCGTCTCGTCCGATTCGACCACTTTAGGTGTTCCGATGTCTACGTGATGGTACGTCGTCAGGTTTGGGCACATCCGACGTAGATGCCCCTTACGATTACATACTCTGCACACATATGCCGCGAACCGACACTTCGTGCCGCCATGGGGTCCACCGCACGCAGCACATTGTTGTGCTCCGTCCGCTGCTTTTCCTTGCTGCCGCTGCCACCTCGACGCCGTAGGTGCCGTCCTCCCTGGCCGACCGCGTCCGTTGCCACGTCGAGTCGCTGCCATCGCCTGGCACTCAGCCGTGCTCGAGCTGCCCGACGATTCACCTTGCCCGTATCCTTCCACAGCCGCTGCATCCTTCTCCGCCGCCTCCATGTTCACTGCCAAGCTATACGCTTTCCCATATTCCAACGTGCCTTCTGCGAATAGTCGTTGCCTTATAGTTTCACTTAGAATACCGCACACCAGCTGATCTCTTAAACTTTCTTCCAACCATTGACCAAATTCACAAGATTTCGACATTTTCTTCAATATTGCTGCATACTCCGCTATTGTTTCACAACTTTTTTGTTTCCTATGCCGGAATTTATATCTTTCTGCGAGGGTACTTGGTTTTGGTTGGAGATGTTTTTCTAGAATGTTTGTGATTTCCAAAAAAGATTTATATTTTGGTTTGGTTGGAGTACATAAATTCACTAACAGTTCGTAACACTCGGCTCCCATCGCGGCAATTAACGTCGGAACTTGTAAATCCTCCGAAATTTTGTTGACAACAAAATATTGTTCGAGGCGGTCGACGTATGACCTCCAATCGTCCTTATGTAGGTCAAACTCAGGAATTTTTCCAATCGACATTTTAATTAAATACTTGTCGTTTACAACTACTTTTCCAAGAGTTCGTTGCTATCCTCGTCGCCACTGAGAGATTTCTGGATAACTCGGTATTTAAATAATAAAACACGGTGTGACTCCATAACATGTATTGAGCGACTGACGAGAGAAAACGCGCGGTGGCGCCTACCTACATAATACAATATTAATTTATACCTACATATATCACACTTACTTTCCTCTTCTGAAAATAATAAGAATACGAAGATCCTGCAAGCTGTCTGACCGAAAACGTGCACGACATCCATTATCAGGCAAGGCATTTTAGGACATTCATACGAGTGTGACAACTTCTTACAACGCGGTAGAGCCATGCTGCTACTATATTACTGGTATAGTTGTAGCACGAATGGGTCGGCTCGACCGGGGAAGACACGCTCTCACAGAATACCAGCATAAAATAGCAGCTTTACACAATTGTGTTTCGTATGGTAAGTGTAGAGAACCGGAGACCCCTTTTACTAGAAACGAGGTATTCCATTTAGTCCTCACGGATGACAACGAATCTGCATTTTGATTTGAGGATAGATGTAGATGTCAATGGGCCACAGCAACCACTTACCATCAGCTGGACTGTGTGCACGTTTCTCACCCTATCCTATAAAAAAATTACTGCCTCGTTGGTCTAGCAGATTTCTAGATGACTTTAAATCCCGGGTAAGACCAAAATCAGTTTTGGGTTTTTCTGTCACGAAATTCTCAGTAGCAGTGCACAGTCAGGAAGTAAGCGGTGTTTCACTCCTGTACCTCGGAAAGCAGGTAAAGCCTCAGTGAAGATGTGTCAGGTGAAGATCAGTCTTGCAGCTGATCTCTTTCCGGTCGTATCAGATTGCCGTTCCAGACTATGAGAGTGAGGGAATAGAATGCTCACACACTAGTGCATTACATCTTTTATAGTATTCTCCGATCAGCAAGGAAACTGGTGATCCATTTGCACAATTTTTCGGGAAGCCCATAAGAACGAAGCTTCGAAAGAAGCGCTTTGTGCCAGAGCCGATCGAAGGCCTTCGCTATGTCCAAACTAACGGCCAATGCATCCCCTTGGAGTCCATTCCGCCCATCTATGAGTAAGGTAGACCAGAAATCGACCCCGACGAAAACTGTACTGGCGGTCACTAATTAGCTGGTGACTCTCAAGGTACCTCATGAGCTGGCAGATTGTAATGGATTCCATTATTTTGGAGAACAAGGAGGTGATGGCGATAGGCCTGTAGTTGGACGGGTCTGAGCGGTTGCCTTTGTTAGGGATTGGGTGGACCAAAGCTATCTTCCATGAATTCTGGACTACTCCTTGGGTGTAGGAGTACCGGGAAAGACGCGTTTTAACCGTTGCCAACTCCGGAGCACACGTCTTCAGCACAATGGGAGGGACTCCATCGGGCCCACTCGACTTGCTGTTGTCCAGGGAGAAGAGTTTTATGTGAACCGAGCACTGTGTAAATCGCACATCCGGCATGGAGCACTCACATCGCGGGAGGGTCGGCGGTGTATCTACCCCGTCACCTAGTGTCGAGTTAGACGCAAAAAGAGAGCTCAACAGATCGGCTTTCTCCTTTGCGGCATGAGCCAGTGATTCGTCCTCTCTGTGCAGAGATGGAAGAGATGGCTGACAGAAGTTCCCTTGGACAGCCTTGGTGGGAGATTAGAATGCACGGGTTCCCGAAGGAAGGCGAACTAGCTTCTCGCCAATTCTGCTGATGTGCTCAGACCTTGCCTTGGCAATGACGCTTTTGAAGGACCTGGAACCTCTACTTATCAGATAGACTGTATACTCGTTTGTAATTGTTATTCTATAAAAGGAAACCTAATAGGAGGGTGAAAACCGTTAGCTCAAAAGGTCGTGGGTTCAAATCCGCTATTCGACTACTGTCGTGAACCACTCCTTAACACAAGCATTTCAAGCTTACCAGGAGTGTTTTAAGGGATCATTAGTAATGTTAATATAATTTCTAGTTAAAGTTACAGCCTATATACGTCCCACTGTTGACCACAGGCCTCCCCTCATTTCTGAGAGGGGATGATGCATGACGGCGAAGTTCACATGTCTTCTAATTTTTTTTCTTATCCCTCAGACATGCAGGTTTCCTCACGATGTTTTCATTCACCGCCGAGCAAGTGGTAAATCAGCATTTACAATTGCAATTAACAATTTCATTGGTGCCGGCGGGGATCCAACCGGGGTTGCTCGCGTACTGTAAAATTTACAGAGAGCGCTAACTGTCTGAGCTACCACGGCTCTTATAATAATTTCTAGTATTTAAATAAAAATAAGATTAAATAAGGTTATAGCACTACTATATCTCTAGCCACGTTAACCGTGTTAACCATGTAGTGGCGATGTTAAAATTTACACAACCGCACAAGATCGAGTGGGTGTCGTAAGAGGCGACAGAGAGAAACTGAGATAAAAAATGGGCAAAAGCATCGTAGGAGGGATGGGGGATATTTGTCAATGTTGCTTCAGTTGGTAGACGGGTTGGCAATCGCAGGTATATTGCAGTGAAAATTTCTTTAGAATTGTTCTGATTTGAAACTCGGTGAATCGATAAAGCGATACAAAAAAGAGACAAACATATACATCTATAGGATTTAGATTATTCTCTATCTATTTGCAAAATGTTATCACCATTGGTTCAGCCATTCGAAAAGTCCGGACATACAGAGAGACAGACCGGTACATATTTTAAAAATTATATTAATGTACTTATCATGCAACTTAAATTACTAACAGAAGCTATTTATTTAAATATTACGAACAGACACTCAATTTTATTTATATGTATTGATGTACTATAGTCTCACTTGGACAAAAAAACACTGTGTATGTAATGCCTTTGACAAATTACAGACACTTTTTCTTACTATCTAACATTAACCTGAGCATGAAGATAAGGTAACCGAACGCTTGGACTTCACTCTCTAGTGTTAAGCTTATCTTTCTCGAATAAAAATGTCTTTATTACATTCACCAAAACGTCCTTAATGATAAACGCTGCTCATGTGACTTTTTATCGTATGGGATTATTCAATAGGTCACTTGTCTAACATCTACCTGCTTAGTCAGTTTGCGCAGAATTCGATCCTTTTTAAAGATAACGGGTCATGCATGGATATTCCGACACGCCATGCGTGTCGGAATATCCACTACCACATCCAGTGGGTATCGTAAGAGGCAGAATGAGAAAACAAATTAGGAGATAAGTAGAAGATCAAAATAAAATAAAAACTGCGGTTGCTGTGCTGAGTGCCCGCTAAGTGTGACACCTATGCCAAATATTGGCCCCCCTTTAGGCAATCCATAAGGAGGCCTATTTGAGCAGTGGACTTTGATAAGCTGTAAACGTAACGGATCATTCCATCTAAGCTTTTAGGGCTAACAACTTATCAACATTCTTAGTTTTAGGCCATAGCATTAATATAATAAAAAAACATAGGCAGCCATAAGGACTGCCGACAAAAGTGAAAGCTCAATGATATATGCGTCTACATGCATGTTTATAGGCTGCTATATCTTACGAACATGTCGAGGTCGTCGGTAACGCGAACCCACCTACCAAAAAGCGCTCAACACGGCTGAAGAAGATTTCACTTCAAAAATACTGTCTGACAATTCCGTGAAGAATAGAAAAGAAAGATAAATAATCTCACAAAATGCTAGCGTAAAGTAGAAGCTTAATGTTGCCTTGTTATGTGTGATGAGTGTAGAGAACCGGAGAACCTTCTGTACGTGGTAGAGTTATTCTGCATCTATATTAGTAGTATAGTTGTAGCACGAATGGGTCGGCTCAACCGGGGAAGGATCACGCTCTCACAGATTACCAGCGTAAAATAGCAGCTTATTGCTGCTGTGTTTCGTATGGTGAGTGTAGAGAACCGGAGACCCTTTTTACTGGAAATGAAGCACTCCATCTTTCCTCACGGGTAACAACGCATCTGCATTTTGATTCGCAAACGAGGATAAATGTAGATGTCCATTAGCCACAGCAACCACTTACCATCAGGTGGACTGTGTGCTCGTTTGTCACCCTATCCTCTAAAATAAACCTTCTGACTGGATACGAGGCATTCAGTCTCATTCTTCAGGGGTGAAAACGCATATGTATTTTGATTCTTAAAAATGTAGATGTCTATGGACCAAAGTATCCACTTACCTTCAGGTGGACTGTGTTCTCGTTTGTTACCCTTAATCTTTAAAATTAAAAATATTAAATTCTATTTAAATCAAATGCATATAAAATCATTTGTGCATTTCTTTCAGTAATGTAATCACCATAAAGCTACAGAAATTATAGAGTACTGTGGCTTGCCTAATAGCAGCGACAAAATGTCTTTCTCACGCCTTTGCGATTAACGACACATGTCTGCTACAATTTAAGCTTAGGGAATCAAAATGTAAGTTCAGTCATAACCATAATTACTGTGATATAAAAGACTAACAATATAATTACCACAGTATAATATAGGATAATATATTTTATGCTACGTTACGATCATAATATAGCTGCAGCATAGCTCTACATGCTTTATTATCTATGCTATCTCGGATTCGTGTCCCGAGTTGGACCAAAATCCGTCATTGGGGTTTTCTATCAAGAAGCCGTTTATAAAAGCCGTTTGTCCTGCGCCTGATCTCTTTTCCCCATCGAAATATGATAGTGAGGGAATGGAAACGTTCCTATGTTTGTGGATATACTCGGGCACTACAATCCTGTCCTGCGCAATTGGCTAGTCTACGTTGTGACTGGCCGCCGTGATCAAAATGCTACAGCTTAATGCCATTGTGTTTCATCTGGTGAGTGTAGTCTTGTGAGTATAAAGAACGGGGAATATTTATCACTGAACTCGACGAATTACTTAGTCTCAGTCCTTATAAAAATAAAGCCTGACAGACGTAGACTTTCTGCTAGGAGGCGTGCTGAGTTGCAATCTGAATTTACTTTGACTTTTTACAGTGTACATAATAAATATATATTTATTAACCACTCTTCCAAAAATGCCTTAAACCTGCATTCATCGACTTACTAAGTCTAAGTCGTAATGGTAAGGTGGTACTATACAGTACATCTTACCAAGTCATAACTTCATTTTAAATAAATATAAAAAATAGGAAAAGTTTTAACTTTATTACTTTATTTCAGAATAAATACATTTGAAATGTTTTCCCACTCCAACTATGTTATTGGTGCAATTAATGTGAAGCATATTAGAACTTCGAAACCGGAATACAATGTTCCGCCCGCTATTAACAATTACATATCAATGCTAACAATATACAAGTTCGTTTTGTGCAAGTGCACTTTTATCCAATATGCATTTGCAATTAAAAGCAAACTGTTATCATTGATAAGGATTTTTGTTGGTCTTTTCAAAAAGGCACTTCGTATTGCGTGGTTTTCACCTACGTGGTTAAATACACGACATATTTAAATGTATATAAGGCACATATTACTTTCTTCTTCTCGAAAAATGTGACGATTTCTGTTACAATACGCTTCGCTAGAATAGATTCCGCGTCACGTACAGCATACGTGAGTGATCCTAATATGTTTACAATAATAGGTTAGAGCACCATTAAGTAGCAAATATTATAAAAACAGTATAAAATGTTACCAATGTTTGTTTTGAAAAACCGTTATCCGTTTCAGCATATCGAATGTCTACTGCTGGACGAAAGTTTACCCCATAGAATGCCTCATAGGGGATATTTGTCTTAGTTTCCACGCTTGGCGAGCGGCCTGGCAAGTGCAGCTTCTTTTCTTTTTTTTATAGGATTAGGGTGAAAAACGAGCACACAGTCCACCTGATGGCAAGTGGTTGCTGCGGCCCATAGACATCTACATCTATCCTCTGTTACAGATCAAAATGCAGATGCGTTTTCACCCGTGAGGACTAGGATGGAATGCCTCACTTCCAGCAAAAAGGGGCTCCGGCCACCCGCACTCACCAAGCGAAACGCAGAGGTAAACCTCTACTTCACGCTGGTATTCTGTGAATATAATGCCTCGTCACGCGTTCAGGACGATTTGGGATAGTAGATATTCTTAAACCATCCTTACGCGGTTGAAAATATACGGCACCGTGGCGCAGTGGCTTAGCAATGAGTTCCAGCGCTGAAGGCTGCGGGTTCGAATACCGCATGGAACAAGTATTTGTATGACCTACAAATAATTGTTCCGGGTCTGAATGTTTGTCCTTGTGCAATTTATGTTTGTAAACTGCCTCCACGATACAGAAGAAAATCCTAGTGTGGTGGTAACATATTTAAAAAAAAAATAAAATACATAATATTTTGTAAATTAGTTAGATATGGTCCGTGTGACAAAAATTAATATTTTACAGATTACATGTGTTGTGACGTTCATAAAGCACCTCCTACCCTCCCATACTTACCAGCGCTTGCCATCAGTTGGAACAATAGTAGAGCGCTGGCTATACAAGTTAAAAAGGACAAAATATTTTATACACGGATCTCAGGCTATACTAGTTTTTACATCCATAATATTATTCATGTATTTTTGATAAATAACTCCTGATTCTATTAATAACATTTAAATATTAAGATAGTTAATAGTATCGGGCAATACTTTGCAGAAATCCATTATATTGAAGATAGAGGTAGAGCTTCGTAGGATTGAGTACACTAAAACCTCTGATTAGTTTTAGAAGTGGATCTTTTACTGCTTAGTAAATAAAACATACAATAGACAAATATATTAGTTGCACTGAAACATAAGGTGACACATCTCTATCAATATCATGTCATCTCACTCCGTGTTGGACACGGATTGATGTCGTATATCTTCAAAATGATAAGAGAGAAGGTAGGCAACTCTTATTTCATCATCATCTTCATTACAGCCCTTCACAAGTCCATTGCAGAACAAGGGCCTGCCCAAGGAATGCCACAAAGCACAATCCTGCAAATTATTTTACCAGGTCGTCACTCCATCTAGTGGGGGGGTCACCCTACATTTTATACTTACCGGTTCGAGGTTGCTAAGAGAATCTTTCTACCATATCGGTTGTCGGTTCTTCGAGCTATATGGCCGGCCCATTGCCACTTCAGCTAACTAATCCGTTACTTACAACCTCGTATTTATTAGTGTGTATATATTTGAATAACGCGGTGCACTACGTGTGGCAGTGGCAGGGCCACACCATCTTGCTAAGGGAGGCGCCTTGCACTCGTGCCAACGCAGCTTACTAATCCGTCACTTACAACCCTTATTTATTGGGGTGTATATATTTGAATAGAATAGAATAGAATATTTTTTTATTCAATATACATTACATGTGTAATTCTTATTGAAAGTCATTTTTTACTTCACCACTGGTTCGAAAAAAAAAACCCTCTGTCCTAGGAAGAACCAGCAAGAAACCCAGCGGGACTTTTTTTTTAAATAGATTTTACAATATAAATGATTAGGAACTATTTACAAAATTTATTTTAGAAACTGCTTGGAAGCGACCACCTTATTCCCAGGGGTTATTATCAACCATGTATTCATTTATACTATAATAACCCTTTTTATACAGTTTCAGCTTAATAAAACATTTTAACTTGGTAATAGAGAGAACCTGTACACTTTCCGGGACCTTGTTGTAATAGTGTATACATTGCCCCAAGAATGAGTTACTGACTCTGTGGAGTCGAGAAACTGGCATCACTAGCTTGTGTTTGTTCCTAGTGTTTACAGAATGCACATCACTTTTTTTACTAAAACTATCTTTGTTTTTGTGAACATACATTAAATTTTCGTAAATATACTGAGAGGCCAAAGTTAATATTTAATAATATTTCTTTAAATTTATCTCTAAGAGACTCTCTCGGTTTTAGATTGTAAAAAGCTCTAATGGCCCTCTTCTGTAAAACGAAAATACTTTCTGAATCAGCCGCATTTCCCCATAGCAAAATCCCATAAGACATGTCAAAAGACACGAAAATGTCCCGGAGCACTACGTGTGGCAGTGGCGGAGGCACACCAACTTGCTAAGGCAGGTGCTTTACACTCGTGCCAACATACTAGTTTCCCTAATATTTTTTTTTTATAGGATAATGGTGACAAACGAGCACACAGTCCACCTGATGCTAAGTGGTACTGCGGCCCATAGACATCTACATCTATCCTCGATAAAGAATGAAAATGTAGATGCGTTGCCACCCGTGAGGACTAAGATGGAATGCCTCGTTTCCAGTAAAAAGGGCCTCCGGCCACCTGCACTCACCAAGCGAAACGCAGAGGTAAACCTCTACTTCACGCTGGTATTCTGTGAGGTCGTGGTACCACCCCGGTTCGAGCCGGCCAATCCGTGCGACAGCAAAAGCTGCCGCGTGGCTCTACCACTGTTATAATACATGAGAAAGTAGACATATTCATATATTCTCAGAGTGAATTCACAAAGACAGCGTTATTTATATAAAGGTATGTAAAAATATTTAACAAGCGCATTAAGTCATACAAGCCTGTAATGTTCGTGATAAGTGTGGCTGAATAAATAAATAATTTAATAATTTTATTGCCGCTATGGGTTTACAAAATAAATTCAATTACATGAGAACAGAATTGATAACTAAGCTATAACTAATGTTGCTCACACAATAATGTGGAAATGAGCCAGTTGCCAGTTATCTTTGTACTAAGCTTCCACTATAGGTCGTTCGGGTATAAATTTAGTGTCAATTTGTTAATCAGTTTTGACCCATTTTCAAACATTTGTATTACCTGAAAATTTGTAGACGTTTCAAAAACAGATGACAATAAAATATATTCATGACTTTAATCTAATAGTCTCACTAGATCTTACTACAGCCATACATAAATTCCACAAGGATAAACATATTCAATATTTAACAACAACGCATAACAGGAAAAATTATTTGTAGGCCATAAAACACTTGTTCCGTGCGGCATTCAAACCCGCGTCCCTCAAAGGCGCACGTCATTGATAAGCTACTGCGCCAATGAACCGCCAAGAACTTATGAACTAAGCGTGTCCGTTTCTCTTCTATTCTTAAAACAAATCTTAATATTTATTTTGAACTCATTATGGTTTTACTTCCTATTAATTTATAATTTAAAATTAAAAATTTTGTACAGCCGACTTCAATATAAATTATTAAGAATAACTCATGGTCTGACCTTGATCAAATTCATATGGCACCACATGTGAAGTACCAGCTTTCAATTAAAAAAAGAATCATCTGAATCGGTTCACCCAGTAAAAAGTAATGAGGTAACGCACATAAAAAATATACAGTCGAATTGAGTACCGTCTCCTTTTTGGAAGTCGGCAGAACAAAATACAAGGTATAAAAATATTTTTAAGGGAAATTTATCGAGCTTGGAATGTAATTAAAATTTAGTGGAAACTAAGTATTGTCTGTTTTAAAACATTGAAATTTTATTATCCAATAAGTCTTCAATGTAAAGACTTTCATTAGGGAAGAAACAATACGGCTGCTTATAAAAGTTGAACGTGTACTGACTGATAAATCGCTTGCGGTGAGGTGGTCTTGATTGAAAGCGATTACACTTTACATAAAGCGTTTAATTTACAGGCGATTACAGAAAGCATTTTTTCCCCATCAGTTCATTCATATCATTTAGATGTCTTAAGGCAAATTCATATCTTCCTTGTTTTGATATTCGAATGAATTTTTATTTTTAATCCAGTTTAAGAAAGAAGGAGGTACTCAATACGACTCAATTTGTATAAATGTTACGCGATATCTTCGCGGATTGTTAAACAATTTTCATTATTTAATTTTGTTTAACATTTGCCATTTAAATTTGAAGAAAACTTTCCACCACTAACGATGAAAACATAGGGATTTTTTGATTTTTGATGTTTTAGTTGTCGCTTGATGCGGATGTGTTTCTTATGATGAGTGTAAATAACCAGGGATCAAATTTACTGGTAATGAGGCATTCCATCTTAGTCCTCAGGGGTGACATTTACATTTTCATCCTCATCAAGGATATATGTAGGGTCACAGCATCAACTTACCATTAGGAATTGGAATGGGTGCTGGTTTGACAACCTACTTCTATAAAAAAAAAATAAGTACAAGCTTCTACCTTGCTGGAAATTCTAAAAATCCACATAATCTATAATATATATACATAATAATATAATATATAAATAATATATATAATAAATATATATATATATATAAATATATCATCATCATCATTACAGCCCTTCACAAGTCCACTGCTGAACATAGGCCTCCCCCAAGGAATGCCACAAAGCACGGTCCCGAGCCACCTGCATCCATCGACTTCCTGCATGTCTTACCAGGTCGTCACTCCATCTTGTGGGGGGACGCCCTACACTTCGCTTACCGGTACGAGGCTGCCACTCGAGAACCTTTCTTCCCCATCGGTTGTCGGTTCTTCGAGCTATATGGCCGGCCCACTGCCACTTCAGCTTACTAATCCGGTTACTCTGGTTCTACTGCGGATATCCTCATTCCTAAGTTTATCACGCAGAGAAACTCCGAGCATAGCCCTCTCCATAGCTCGCTGAGCGACCTTGAGCTTCCTCATACGGCCAGCAGTGAAGGACCACGTCTCAGTTCCGTAAGTCATCACTGGCAACACGCACTGGTTGTAAAATTTTGTTTTAAGGTTTTGAGGTATTTCTGACGAGAAGATGTGTCGTAGCTTCCCGAACACTGCCCAGCCGAGTTAAATCCGTCGATTGACCTCTCGGTCGAAGTTGGACTTACCTAGTCGGACTATTTGTCCCAGGTAAACATACTCGTCAACAACTTCGAGCTTAGTGCTCCCAACAACTACCGGCATAGGTGTGACATGGACATTAAACATAATCTTTGTTTTGTCCATGTTCATCTTAAGACCTATCCGTTGGGAGACATTATTGAGGTCATTGAGCATAGTGCTTAGTTCCTCCAGCGATTCTGCCATGAGGACTATATCGTCGGCAAATCGAAGGTGAGTGATGTACTCGCCATTGATGTTAATTCCGTATCCTTTCCAGTCCAGAAGCTTGAAAACGTCTTCCAATGCAGCGGTGAAGAGTTTCGGGGATATAACGTCACCCTGTCTTACACCTCTCTGCAATTGGATAGGTTTCGTACTCTGGTTCTGTACTCGGATAGCCATCGTAGCTCTATTGTACAAACACTTCAGCACTTCGATATACCGACAGTCAACTTGGCACCGCTGAAGGGACTGCAGCACCGCCCAAATTTCGACGGAATCAAAGGCTTTCTCATAGTCCACATACGCCAGACTTAGTGGCAAATTGTACTCCTCGGACTTTTGTACAATTTGCCGTAGGGTATGTATGTGGTCTATGGTGCTAAAGCCCTTTCGGAAACCGGCTTGTTCGGGAGGCTGGAAGTCGTCAAGTCTGCGCGCGAGACGATTCGTAATGACTCTCGAACACAGCACGTAGACGCGGCTCAGAAGGGAAATCGGTCTGTAGTTCTTCAAGAGAGCGTTGTCACCTTTCTTGAAGAACAAGACCACCGCACTTCTGCTCCACGCCTCCGGTGTAATGCCACCATGGAGCAAGGAATTAAAGAGCTTCTGAAGGACTTCAAGTACCGGTCTTCCACCCGCTTTCAGAAGCTCCGCTGTAATTCCATCCTCGCCTGGGGCCTTGCCGTTTTTAAGGTGCTGGAGAGCCATTCTAATCTCGCTCAGACTGACGTCCGGGATATCTTCGGAATAGTGTCGAATAAGACTCGCTCTTGGATCGTTACTCACACTTGCGTGTGGCTCCAACGATGACGTGTACAGCTGCTCATAGAACCTCTCAATCTCACTCAAAATCTCAGGTGCCCCGGAAACGATGCTGCCACATTCGGTCTTCAGCTTTGACAGTTGGCTCTTTCTGGCAGACATATCTCTGGCAAAGGCTTTGGACCCTTGGTTCCGCTCGATCGCTTCTTCAATACGAGCTGTATTGAAGTTGCGTAAGTCTCACCGCATGCATTTGGAGATATATATATTACATATACATACAATAATGCCAGTGGGAAAGGCATGCTGTGTGCATAAGGGCAAGTGACGCCGGTGCGAACGATATGCCGGTGTGTAATGCATGACGTACTACATAATTGCAAGTGATGCCGATGAGAACGTTGAGCCGGAGCAAGTGCCAGGAATAGCCTTGTAGTCTGCGGTGAGTCGAGAAGAAGGCAAATAATCTGTGAGAGTGCCGTGAGGCAGAGGCGAGCAGTAAGGCTCAGAGCCGTGCCGAACATTGTAGCGCAGAGAGTAGCTTGAAGGAACAGGAAGCATTATTATTCTAGTGGTGCGATGAACCTTTATAAAGCTAGATGGCTTGCGGAATGTGAAGACTGCAGATAATATCAGCTCGGAAGCGAATGAATGGGGTACTTGAGGATGATGAAGGTTTGAATGTGTAGTTTCCGAAGGTTTGTTGGTTGCGTGTTCAAATCATGTCGGGCGGTCACCACTGTAGCCGGTGGAAGGAAAAGGGGAGATCTCCCGCCGGGCAAGGTGATATGCCGGGGAGCGGCCAACGCTCCGAGTGGTAGTTCTGCCCGGGGCTATTCTATATATTATACTGCTTTAACTTCGGAACTTTATTAGCGCGATTTAGGCTTCGATATGTTTCACTTGTGGCGCGACGACAGAACCGCCACACGTGTTCTTAAATAATTTTACGTGGTAGGCCATACTGCCGCTATATTACTGGTATAGATGTAATAAGAATGGATAGGCTCGACTGGGGCAGGACCATGCTCTAACAGAATACCAGCGTAAAATAGCAGCTAAACACTGCTGTGTTTTATATGGTGAGTGTAAAGAATCGGAGACCCTTTTTCCTGGAAACGAGGCATTCCATCTTAGCCAGTTCAGTATCTGGATGTTTGTCTTTGTGATATTCATTTATCAAAACGCCTTCATGATACAGGAGAAAATACTTTAGACAAAATATATGGTGTTGATTCTCATAGAATACCAGCGTGAAATAACAGCTTAAGGCTACTGTGTTTTGTATCATCAGTGTAGATAAACCAAGACCCTTTTTACTAGAAACGAGGTATTCTATCAGGGGTGATAATGCACCTGCACTTTGATTCTCAATTGAGGATATATGTAGAGATGTCTATGGGCTATGGGCCACAGTTAGGGTTACCAACTCTCGAAAGGACCAACCCGGTAGAATTTTCTGAATCGAATATTAAAAGAAAATCTCAATAATTTATTAATTTTTAAATTTACATTTACTTTGCTTTCGAGCAGCGTCGATTATTTGTCAGTTTTTCACCACAATATCAAAAGTTTTACATGAAAAATCAAAGTTGTAAAACTTGTAAATATGCTTTTACTAAAGAAATACTCATTTGGTTTTTTCATTGCTCCATGCTCGTACCATTTTGCAAATACGCGTATTGGGGCTCGCAATAAGCATTAAGGACAGGAATGGAAAGACATAATTGTGACAAAGTTTTCAATTCAGGACAGGGATTTCATACATACATACATATAAAAGAAACAAAATAGCCTTTTTTTATAGGATAAGGGTGACAAACGAGCACACAGTCCACCTGATGGTAAGTGGTTGCTGCGGCCCATAGACATCTACATCTATCCTCGTTTGCGAATCAAAATGCAGATGCGTTGTCACCCGTGAGGACTAAGTTGGAATGCCTCATTTCCAGTAAAAAGGGCCTCCGGCCACCTGCACTCACCAAGCGAAACGCAGAGGTAAACCTCTACTTCACGCTGGTATTCTGTGAGGTCGTGGTACCACCCCGGTTCGAGCCGGCCCATCCGTGCGACAGCAAAAGCTACCGCGTGGCTCTACCACTGTTAAAAAATTTTTTGCCATTCATACATACATACATATAATCACGCCTCTTTCCCGTAGGGGTAGGCAGAGACCACTTCTTTCCACTTGCTACGATCCTTACATACTTGTTTCACTTCGTCCACTTTCATTATTCCCTTCATACATGCTCTACGGTTTAGGGTACTCTTGACCTGGCCTTTTTTCAAGACGTCGCTGATTTGGTCTAGAAATGTCCGCCTAGGTCTACCCCTTCCAACACTTTCATTCACACTCGCCTTATACACTTTTTTCGTCAATCGTTCTTCATTCATTCTCTCGACATGGCCAAACCATCTCAGCATACCTTTCTCAATTTTTGTCACTACATCTTCTTTTAAACTATCCGTAAATAAGAAACAAGATATAAATGCAGATCTGAACAAAAGGAGCCGGTCCGTAATAATCACTTTAAAAACAAAAGAAGTGCGGATACCTTTGTTGTGGACACTAATAATTTTACTACTTGCATGATTTATGATTTAATGTAAGTAAGTAGCATATTATAGAAAAAAATAGTTTACGGACGAAAGCTTTCACTCGCATCTTGACGTTCGTGGTTTTTACAACTTGAGTTTTGCCGAGTGTTTTTGAAGTTCGTTTGCTGTTTGACTTAGTGCATCGAGTTGAGACGATCTCCTCTGCCTAATTCCTACCTGCGAACGAATATTTCTTTCACAGGTAGGAATTAATGCAAAAGAGGTAAGATGTGGAAAAAAAAATTAAACATACAAAAAGGTGGCCTACGAATGACTTGAAAAAAAAAGCCCTAAAACGTAAGCTTTTATATTTCATTTTAGACTTCCTTGTACTAAGCTCGTGCTAAAATCTATCTTATACGCAGATTGAGATACATTTGCTTCGTCTTAATTGAATTAGCTGAAAGGTTTGCCTTACCTTCATACTCCATTAATAATTCGGTTAACAACAACAATAACAAAACTGGCACAAGTTTTTCCTCAAATAGCACAAAAATATACGCAAACACGCTCGACGCAATGCACAAGACATGTAAATTAGACATTAAAAATATCTCACATCGAAATCTAAGGCCTAATGCCGAAACCGCCGATGGGCGGGTCAAGATACTTTATCGAGATGCCGGGCGCGCCGATGGGCGGGCTGCATAACAGTATAAGGTGGCATGGGGGTAATATTGTCATTTCTTAGGAAGGCAGTGAATGGGTTAATAATTTTAAAAAAATAGTGAGCGACGAACGCTTTTGTTGCATGTGTTATTTAAATTTATACATTTATTTTAAGTGTGAGATTTTAATTCGTATTATTTACTTAGTATAAATATTTTGTGTTTTATTTGTCGGAAAAATGCACATCCCAACTGCAATATATTAATTAAGGTTTATTCTTACAGAACATTTTTATTCACGTACTCGTAGTGCCAACCACAAAAAAAATGGTATGAGCTTAACGTCAAGGCTCTACGTATCAATAAATTTCCACGCAACTTTGGTCCGCGGCCAAGCGTTTCATCCGATGAGACATTACGTCTTTCCGGTGACGAAAATAGCAATTCGTCACGCGTATAATGTTACCGAGCCTTGCCGCTGCTTACATTATATTTTTTTCGGTAGATGCAATTGACTGAGATAATTTTTGTTGTGCTGAAACATTTTTTATTAATAAATAGTGTTACAAACGAGCACACAGCTTACCTCCTTACAGTCACACCCTCGAATGAGAGTCAAAATACAGATACGTTGTCATACCTGATAACTAAGATGGAATGCACTGTTTCCAGTGAAAAGGGTCTCCAGCTCTCTACACTCACCATCCAAAACACAGCAGCTGCAAACATGCAGCAACAAATAAAAGCAAACAAACAGCATTTAGCTGTTATTTTACGCTGGCATTCCGTGAGAGCGTGATCCTTTCCCGGTCTACCCGACCTATTCATGCCACAATTATAATATGTCTAGATCGTGGATCTATAACGTGTAAATTTGGATATTATCAACTTTTCATTCCGGGGAAAAAAATGTTAATAATTTCAACATCCATGTGAACGAGGTCACGGGTATAAGCTAGTAAATATAAAATTGTTGCGGGATCAACTTTTTAAGTGACTGACGTGGAGCAATGGCTAAAGTATGTAATGTAGAAGAAGTTATGAAGAGTAATCCGCAAAGTGATGTGAAGTACTGCAGTTAATTGGGTAGAATCGATCTGAATCGAATCCCCGTTTTTATAAAACAATGATTCCTGAGTCAACAAGGGCTCTCCAAGTTCGTAATTGGTACCCTTTCGAATACTATGGAATACAAAAATCGGAACAACATTGCCTAACAATAGTGAGGCCATAAAGTTGTTTGCTAATAAAGCTCGAAATGAAAAAAGAAATTCAGACTAAGGCATTGTTAGCCATTGCGGATTCTGCCCATTACCAATTACGAAATGAAATGTTGGTAAATACGTTTGTAGATGGTACGGCTTCAAACTGATCAAGAATAAAAATAGGGTTTCCAAAAACTAAAAAACAAAGAAAGATTTTATTTGCCCATTCTTCTTTAGGCCTTTTCTAGATCCACGAACGCGCAATCAAAAAATGTAGAAAAGGCCTATGATAGAGTGGTGAGGAATGAATTATGGTCAGCACTCTTTGTGAACGGTGTGATCTTTATAGGGATTCTAGTGCTTGTTTAAGGATAAACGGGGCAAAACTGAATGGTTTAATATCGAAAAAGGTGTTAGACAGGGATGTGTAGCGTCACGGTGGCTGTTTAATCTGTTCATGGACAATTGCTTGATAGATTTAAAAGATAATAAAAGGCGGTTGAGAATGAATGAGTTACTCGTCAAACGTTTTCTCTATAATGATTTCTTATATTTACACGAACACTACACATTTAAATAAAACAAATTTTACGGATTTTATCGCGTATATTAACTTATTTTGTATTCCTGACGTTTCGGGTACTTTCCAGCACCCATGGTCACGGGGGGTGGGGGGAAGACTGAGGTGTTTGACGTCCCAATGTTATAGTTAACCACGGCTACCTCCAGATTAAAAATCATTAATTTTTGTTCCGATCTACGCAGTATGAACTTACAGTATCATGAAGTCTTGCAGTTGTATGCTTGGGTTGGGATTTAATTTTATTAATTATGGGATCCCAAGCAGATGGTATCACCCAGCCATCTTTTCTATTGAAATAAGGATGTTTTTTTATTTCAATAGCCTCGTGAATCATCATTGGAAGGAATCGGTGTTCTTTAGCGAGGATTTGTGGTCTATCAAATCCAATGTAGTGACGGGGGCGATTCTGTACGTGTTCACAGATTGCAGACTTCCCGGAGCGTCGATTCTTCACATCAGCTATATGTTCTTTAACGTGGTAACTTTTAATCTGGAGGTAGCCGTAGTTAACTATGACATTGGGACGTCATACACCTCGGTCCCCCCGTGACCATAGGTGCTGGAAAGTGCTCGATACGACGGGAAAATAAAATAAGTTAATATACGCGATAAAATCTGTAAAATTAGTTTTATTTAAACGTTTTCTCTATGCTGATGACCAAGTACTATTTGTGTCTTCGGCCGAGGAGTTGCAGGAGATGATAACTTCTATGAGTGCAGCTTTTGTTAGAAAGGGAATGAAGATGAATATAAAGAAAACGAAGTGATGGTGTTTGAAAGAGATGAGGCAGTGACAGACTGCAGTATCGTGATTGGAGATGAAAAAATTGAACAGGTGAAGGAGTTTGTGTATCTGGGTTCAAAGTTTACGAGAGATGGAAAGTGATTGATATAGAAATAAGACTGAATGCAGGAAACATGGTGAATGGAGCTATGTACTCCTTTATGAGTAGTCGTAAGGTATCTAATAAGGCTCGTTTGGATGTGCATGAGGGGGTGTTTGTTCCGACACTCATGTACGGAAATAAAAGTTGGGTATGGCAGAAGAAACATGAAAGCAGAATAAATGCAGATGAGAGCGTTAAGAAGTATGATAGGAGTTACAATTTCGTTGGTGCTGGTTCGAAGTCAGGTTTTTTTTTAATTTATTCACAAAAGAAATTTATGATTACAAAAACAAATAATTTTGGTTTAAACATTCGAAGCTCGCGTATTGTAAAAAAAGTTACTCGTACAGCCAGCGCTTAGTTATACGGGAAAACAGTGATGGAATCAAATCTGTTAATTATTACCCTGACTTCCGCGAAACATGGTTGTGAAAAGAAACTCTGGGGTAATTTTTTAATATTATGTCATATAACAATGTTATTATATAAACTTATATATGTTATTTTTATACAAAAGTATTATTATTATTGATGTTATATATTATTACACTTACAAATAACTGTTCTAATACACAAAGTATACGGTTAACGATCCGTAGCCTCTATAATCTGCAGTCAGGGTGGTGTGCCAAATCGCCTTCCGAAACTGTCAAAGAGCTTTTATACTAGGGTTAAATTGTTGCAAATTTTGAAACCAGCAATAAATAAATCTTTTTAATACAAGTAAGTTTGCAAACAGTTCACCTAATGGTAAGTGGATGCTATGGCCCAGAGATACCTACATTTTGTCCTCGATTAAAAATAAAAATGAATTGAATTAAACTACTTTTACAGATTATATCGCGTTTAATTGACTTATTTTTTATTGATTCCCGACGTTTCGGGTACTTTACAGCACCTATAGTCACGGGGGCAGAGGGAATTAACGTCCCGATGTCAGAATTAACCCGGAGTACCTTCAGCTTTTTTAATTATTAACTTAGGTCCGATCTACACAGAATGAATTGATAAATCACAAATTCTTGCGGTAATGCGGCAGAATAATTGCTCCATAACCCTTTCAGCAATGAGAGGAGGCCTTTACGATGTATACAGCTATTGCTATTGTGCTTTACATATTTTGTATTTTTTCTACTTTTTCCTGACATATGTAGCTGTTATTATTTAATCCACTAGCCTCAATGCTTGATCACGCTTTGAGCGTTAGTTAGATTCACCGCTCTGTTTTAAAGAACACGAAAACAGAGAAAGAAGAGAAGAAAAGAGTTATTAAGTCCCGTTTTCTGCCGACTTCCAAAAAGGAGGCGGTACTCAATTCGAGTGTATGTTTTTTTTTCTTTTTTTGCTTTTTTTGTGTGTGTTACCTCATAACTTTGTACCGGGCGAACCGATTTCGATGATTCTTTTTTTATATAAAAGCTGATAGTACTCGTGTGGTCCCATATGAATTTGATCAAGGTCGGACCAATGGTTATTGAGTTATTCTTAAATAACCTATATTGAAGTCGGCTGTACAAAATTTTTAATTTTTAATTATATGGTAGTTTATTTTAAACTCAAACATTCGTTATAATCCAGCAAAGAGCAATGGCAGAAAAATAGTTGAGAAAAATTATAGCGTCTAGAAATAAGTTATATATAAAATGAGTTTTATTATTTTTCTATGATTTTTCAAATAAAAATGTATTTTAATTAAAGCCACAGAAAAAACCAAACAATTTTGTCTTAAATCATTTTACTCTATTCAAATGTTGCCATTTAGTATATTCATACTATTTTCGTAAACACTTTGTAACACTATCAACACAACACACAAAATATTTTTATATTAAGTTATTATTAGTTTAACAGTGGTAGAGCCACGCGGCAACTTTTGCTGTCGCACGGATGGGCCTGCTCGAACCGGGGTGGTACCACGACCTCACAGAATACCAGCGTGAAGTAGAGGTTTACCTCTGCGTTTCGCTTGGTGAGTGCAGGTGGCTGGAGGCCCTTTTTACTGAAAATGAGGCATTCCATCTTAGTCCTCACGGGTGACAACGCATCTACATTTTGATTTCTAATAGAGGATAGATGTAGATGTCTATGGGCCGCAGCAACCACTTACCATCAGGTGGACTGTGTGCTTGTTTGTCACCATTATCCTATAAAAAAAATAGTTATAACTGTACTATCGGTAATAATAACAATAAAAGTGATATCGCTGAGAATACGTCTCTTAAAAAGAATTTCCTACAATAATACATTATCTCAATGATAGTACTATGTAACAATTCCATTTAATGTTATGCCAACACTAGCTTAAATAAAATGTCACTCTTTTTTTACTGGCTTTACGGCTCTGGGTTCAAGCCCTTCTGAGAATGTCACTATGGTACAAAAGCCCTGGAGCCATGCCAGAAATATACATTCATAGTATGTAAATATATAATAGAGATACGATAATTTAAAAACTCTCAATTATGGATTATTTATTAAGTTAACATCAAACAACCACAGGAAGCATGACTCTTTCCAAATGA
The DNA here is from genome assembly GCA_033319125.1 of Parnassius glacialis. NCBI lineage: Eukaryota > Metazoa > Arthropoda > Insecta > Lepidoptera > Papilionidae > Parnassius > Parnassius glacialis. Next base: position 26,783,761 of record JAVANC010000007.1, read on the forward strand.
CATAGGACATAACCTAAAAAGTTTAAATGTAAATATCTTTTTTTTTACTTCTTCTCAGTACAAAATTTTTTGACAGAGTTATTAAGGGACTGACGCTTAACATTTTAAGATTTTTTTGGTATATAGACGCTACCATTTCTTCTCAACTAATTTTATGTATGAATGTCTGCCATTGCTATTTGTTAAGTTTAGGAAAAATAATGTTGTGTTTTATTTTTCTGCCGACTTCCAAAAAGGAGACGGTACTCAATTCGAATGTATGTTTTCTCTTTTATGTGTGTTACCTCATAACTTTTTACTGGATGAACCGATTTCGATGATTCTTTTTTTATTTGAAGGCTGGTACTTTTCGTGTGGTGTGGTTGATCACGGTCAGACCAATAGTTTTTGAATTATTCTTAATAACTTATACTTATGGCTGTACAAATTTTTTAATTTTAAATTATGTATTTTGTTTTTAGATTAGTTTTTATACGAGCCTTTAAAAATAACAAATTATTACATAGCGGTCATCGAATATATAATAGTTAAATAGTCACTGATTTAAATCTTTAATTGTTGGTTCATGGTGCGAACTAAGGGGTGGTAAATTTTACGCTGCCGAGTCTATCGTTTTGGCTTTGTCGCTCGTTTAGCACCACCCGAGGGTCACGTGTAGGGGGGCCTAGGGTTAGGTGGTCGAAGCCTACGGACGCGAGCGACTCATCCCCCAGGTGAGAAATAGTGTGATAAGAGAAAAGTGTGGTTCGCAAGATGACGTTGTGACCAGGATTAAAAAAGAAATGCTTCGGAGGTTTGGTCATATAGAAAGAATGAACGAGGAAAGAGTGACAAAGCAAATTTATGCTTCAGAAGTGAACGGCAGAGTCGGGAAGGGACGCCCTAGACGAAGATTTATCGACCAAATCAGCAATACATTGAAAATGGGCCAGATTAGGAGTACCCTTAACCGACGAGCGTGTATGCGTAGATATATGGATGTTAAGGAGGCGAGAGAGGTTTGTCAAGATCGCGCCAAATGGAAGTCCGAAATCTCTGCCAACCCCTCTAGGTGACAGGCGTGAGTGTTTGTGCTTTTGTGATTTGAATCTATAATACTCGTTATTCAAATTCTCTTTTCTTGTTATTTATCGGGCTGTAAAATTTCATTGCAAAATATTTCTCTAAACTTCGGGCTTAGAAGGAATTTGCCTTGATTGCAGGCTTGTAAAAAAGTAACGGTGGCAAACGCCCGCACAGTCCGACTTATAGTAAGTGGATGCTGTATAGCCTAGAGACATCTAAATCTATCCACGATTTAGAATCCAAATGCAAATACGTTGGCAACCTTGAGGACCAAGATAGAACGCCTTTTTTCCAGTATAAATGGTCTCCGGTTCCCCACACTTACCGTACGAAACATAGCAACATTAAGCTGCTATTTTACACTGGTATTCTGTGAGAGCGTGGTCCTATCTACCTACCATTTGAGCCGACCCATTCGTACTGCTTCTATAACATAGTTGCAACATGACTCTACCATGTATGAAAATATAGAGTAGAATTGAAGGTGATTTATTTTAATGAATTTTGAAAAATATTAAATATAGCATATGATGTCATTTTATCGCTGTACAACTGTAGGATAACAAACCTCTGTATACAATTATTTCAGTACCAAGCAGGAAAAAAATCAATGTCAAAATAATTCAAAATAAAAACAAAATACTGCTTAAATACATTATTCTGGCTGTCATTAATGGTAGAATAAATTTTATCGTATTATTATTAAATATTCTTCACCTGATTGTTTACTGATGAAATGTCTCTGTGTGTAAATTGTGAATGTGATTATGAGCACATAGTCTGCGGTAACGTTTGCTAATTTTGTAGTGTGCGTAGGTAGTCACGTGAGCGATAAATATAAATTTGTTTCTATGCAATACCTTGTCCCATTTGTCTTCAATAAGATGGTACTTTTGAGGTGTGATAAGTTCTTTATACAAGTGAAGGTGACAAGCGAACACAACATCTAAGTGTATGTTGTGGCCCATTAACAATCTATCCTCAATTACCTATCAAAATAAATCTTTTTATAAATGTAAGTTTTACAAAAGAAGACTGCGTTTTGTTATGTAATTTTAATTTTGACCATTTTAAATGAACTAAGAAAAACACGATATCAACGTAACATCTAAAATGTTGATTAGTTAGTTATATAAAAAAAAATATTTCCTATATTATTAAACTCTTAGAGATAACAATTTTTCCCCAAAATTGATATAAGAACACCTCTGGAGTATAAACTATTTAATAAAAAATCATTTTTAAAGTTAAATTAAAATACATACAAAAATAAAATAGTACAATGTATTTGTGAATCTCATACTTTTTTGAAGACGGCTAAAATTTCAGATGCGTTGTCTCCTTTGAGATTTGATATGAAATACCATTTTACCAGTGAAAAGGGTCTCCGGTTCGCCATTCCGGTTAAAATATGCTTTGTCACACACCAAACGAAACACAGCAGTACTATGCTGCTATTTTACGATGGTACTTGGTGAGAGTTTAGACTTTCCCAATTAGAGCGTATCGTGCTGCAGCCGTAATGCGCTGTGTAGCCTTGCTCTGAACTTGCATGTAAACTTAGGACCACGCGTGGCCTTAGGTTTGCCATGACACTTGTTTAATACTTGATGAGATAGTGTCATGTACAAATTTGATGGGCGTGACCTCTTTTTAGCCGACTTCAATAGGAAGAGGAGGTACTCAATTCGACTGTATTTTTATGTGTGTCACCTCAGAACTTTTTAGAGGTGAACCGATTTCGATTCTTTTTTTATTTAAAAGCTGGTGCTGCTCTTGTGGTCCCATATAAATTTGATCAAGATCTGATAAGTAGTTTCTGAATCATCCTTAATAATGCGTACTGAGTTGACCTCGACTGCATTGATAATGTTTTTCTTTTATTTATATTGAAGTCGTTTTACATTTTTTTTAATTTTACCACTTTTTAAAAAAAAGCGCGGAGCACAATTGAATACGATATCGATAAGTATGTATCGAGATTACAAATAGACGACAAACTTTAATTAATTTCCGTCACGGCCCACAACAGGATAATTAGACTCAGCGACCAGTAACCTTCGATCAACAATACCACCTAGATATCGGGTCGGCGCAAAAAATACGTCCAAGTAAATAACAGCGCACTGGAGACGTGAGCTCTTATTTCGTTTAGTTAGACGTGAAACACAGCCAATGTAAATACGTTTCACAATGCTGCAATGTATATTTAAAAGTTGCAAAAATAATGCCCGAAAAAGCAATTTAACAGCCGGAGTGTCTTACTTTCGGTAAGTACGTGTAGAATAAGTTATATTTTAAGCTCTAAACTAACAACTTTTATCATATTTGAAACAAAATTACCAATTTTAAAGCACCCCTAATGTTTTGCCAAGGTTGGCCAATACACGCGTAAACATTTGTGACACAGAACAGTAGAGTACATGGAGTAGATTTGCATTGTAATCATTTTTAGTAATTTGTTACCAGAACTTTAAATAATGGTAATTGCTACTTTTGTCTCTGTTTGTGTAATTTCATTAGATACTTAGCTTTATTGTTTTTATTTTAGCTTTCCTAGCAATCCGTTTATGTGTGCAGAATAGATCTCACGAAAATATCACTCAATCCAACGTAAATATATATATGTGGAATTTAGTGATATTTTTGTTTGTGACATCTAGCTATCTAGACATTTTTGCCAGCCGCCGACATTACATTTGAAAAACAAAAAGCGTACTTACAGTTTATAACTTTTTGTGTACGACACATAAAAACACTGATAAATTAAATAATCATATTATACACCAAACCTTACATTAATAAGTATTTTATTTATTTATTTTTTATTTATTATTCTTTATTGCATACCAACATAAAGAAGTACGCAATGGGCGGTCTTATTGTTAACAGCAATTTCTTCGAGACAACCAATGAATGGACAAGTTTACACAAAGATAACAGGGGTAGGGTAAATTAGTGTGATAAAAAGGAATACCTACATATATTTATATATATATATAAATAAAGCTCTAGTTAAGGTAGTGGCATATTTATATACACACAACCACACTCACCCACTCACTCACACACACACACACACACACACACACACACACACACACACATACACATACACACACACACACACTCAAACTTTGTGGAAGTGACTTGTTATGGAAGAGCAGAATCTCCTAACACAGGTATCTTTTTACTTAAAAGGAGATTCCGGACACGGTTAAAACTGTACGAATTACTTACTTACTTACTTATCTTCACGCACAATCCCTGACGGGGTAGCCAGAGAGAACAGATCGCCAAGTGTCACGATCCTTACATACCTCTTTCGCTTCTTTCACATTCATTATCTTCTTCATACATGCACGTCTAGGTATCCGAGTACTCTTGACCCTCCCCTCTTCGAGCAGTTTGCTCACATGGTCTTCGAAAGTTAGTCTCGGTCTACCTCGACACCTTTTAATATTAACTTTTGCGCTATATATTTTCTTCACCATTCGGTCTTCACTCATGCGCTCAACGTGCCCAAACCATCGAAGCACGCCCTTATCAATTTTTGTGATAAGGTCATCTTTCAAACCTGCCATATTGCGAATCTCTTCGTTTCGCTTGCGGTCGGCCATGGTAACGCCGCACATTTTACGAAGAGATCGCATCTCCACTGCATTCAACTTGCTTTTATGCTTCTTCTGGCACACCCAGGTTTCGCTGCCATATAACAAAGTCGGTACCAACACTGCGTTATGTATTGCAAGGCGTGCACTCTTCACTACGCCTTGCCTTTTGACTAACGCAGTCAGGGCACCATTGACTTTGTTCCCGGCAGCGACACGCCTGTCCACATCTAAATCACATCTTCCATCCCGGCTAAAAGCACTCCCCAAGTATACAATTTCATTTACCTGTTCTAGACATTCCTGATTTACCCATATTTCACACTTCGTTCTCTCTTCGTCCCTTTCAAATACCAGAACCTTAGTTTTATATATATATTTTATATAGAGATACAGTATGAACAGCCAGGAAGACATGACACAACCCTGTTTCACGCCCGTTTGGACGCTAAACATGGGCGACAGGTCATGCCCTACCCGCACACAGGCTTTACAGTTACAGTAAAGTGACTGCACAGCCCTTAGCAATCGACCATCCACACCATACCCCGGCAACAGTTCCCACATTTTCTTCCTTACAACCTTATCAAATGCTTTCTCAAGATCCACAAAAGCACAGAAAATCTTCTGGTTAGCAGCCAGAAGCTTTTCCGTGATCATGCGTAGAGAAAACATTTGATCCGTGCATCCTCTTCCAGGTCTAAATCCGCATTGTGCCTCCCATAGAAATCTTTCCGATTTCTCTTGCATCCTACGTGTCAAAACCTTCGAGTAAACTTTACTTGCTAAACTGGTCAAGCTGATCGCCCGATAGCACCCGCAGTCAAAATGTGAACCTTTACCTTTATATAAAGGCACAATGACTGCGGATCGCCAATCATCCGGGACATCCCCCGTCCGCCAGCACAAATTGCACAGCAGATAAAAGCTGTCCCAGACGCGAGGCCCACCATACTTGACCATTTCAGCAGTAACTCTGTCTAGTCCCGCAGCCTTACCACATTTCAAACTTCGAATCGCACGTTCAATCTCTTTCATACTGATGACCTCAGTGTCATCGAGGTCCAGGTCTGGCGTACCAGTCACGGCGTCATCCCCGGATCCCTCACTAAGATCATCACACGCATACATTTCTCTATAAAATTCGCTCCATCGCTGCATGACGTCCGATTTTTCTGTGAGGACGTCATTAGTTCTCGAAAGCACTTTGTTCATTCTTAAGGCCGTCGCACCACTTCGGGTCCTTCCAACCTCTTTCCAGAAGAGTTTGGAGTTCTCCTTAAAGTTGTGCGACAACCTTTCGTCCGCTTCCATTCTACACCTTTCACGCATTTCCTCAATCAATGCTTTCGTATGAACTTTCTGCAGAATTAGTATAACATAGTAACATAGTTTCTGCAGAATTACTATAAGTACAGTACGAATTATGTTACTGAAATAAAGTTTTTTTTTTATTTTATATATATATATACATACATACATATACTACAAACATACATACAAATACTAAAATAAATATATAATGAATTATCTAATAAAATGCAATCATTAGAATAGAATAGAATAATTTTTTATTCAATATTGATTATTACATAATTCTTATTGGAAGTCATTTTTTATTTACCAGTTAATTCATTATAACAGTTAATACATTATACGACATACTATATTATGTTTAATGGCTAGGGTGGAAAGTATGTATACTAACAAACATAAATGCCCAAAATATAAATAATTTTAACTAAACTTATGATCATATTATAAATTATTTTAGTGTTCACCGCGACTCCATAACTATTGTAGCTAAATTCGAAGAAGCAAACAGAAACGAAACAAAACGACGTAGCTTGCAAGGTAATAACGGGAAAAAGTACTTTAATTTATTATTACTTAAGATTGATTTCACACTAAATGTTATTAAACCTATGTCTTTTCATTTTTAAGTGACAGGAGTAATGCATTGAATTGTTCTTTTTTGTAACTAATGATCGTAAGATTTGTGACTTTATTACTAGATTCCATGGTTGTAATTGGGTTGAACATAAAACTGTTTTAATTTTTTATCTCTTGTCTTGTCTTTGTCTTTTGTAGCTGTATAAGTATATATTAACGCGGACAGCATTTAGCTATGATTTTTTACGTGACCCGTTATCTAGTTGTTATTGTTGATCGAAGCCAGTAACTAAATAACTTAGTCTTATTTAAGAGCCCTCTTACATTTCGGCGTTTCGCAAATTTAGGTATTTTGCGCACCGAGCGGGCGGCAAGCTACGCGACCGACACTTTCTTTCATATCTATTCACTCGCTCGCACTATAATACTGTGAGTATGGAGATTAAACGATCTTGATCTTCCATAATACAAAGTTTTCTTAGGATGGACTTCAATGGATGGAATATTTTTTGGTGTGTCATTTTAATGTTATCTTATTAATTTATTATTATATAATTTATTATATATTATTATATACCATTTTGATATATTATTCATTATTTATGAAATTTAGTGTCAAAATAAGTACACATAAATATTTTAATTGTTACGCTGTAATCGAATGTTAATAATCGATTATGTCTACTACAACCTGTTTTAATAAATATAACAACCAAATGTAACTAATATTTTTTTAATCGGTACTTACAGTCAATTACTATATTTTTTATAAGAAAAATATTTGCTGCGACGGCATTGATCGAACTTTTCTCAATTCGATAATTTCAGGCAGTAACACACTTTTCATAAAAAGCTTGTAACATTATATAAAATTGGTCGTATTTGTAAATTTTTTGTACTTTTACTGCATTAATCTGGGCCAATACATATTATGGCAAGTATTCAGACATTTTTATTTGCTAAATGAAGCTGGGCTTGGATTTGGTAAAACCAGTCATTATTTTTATTTAATGTTACACTTGAATCACTGAACTTATAACCTTTAACTTTTTTTTGTCGAAAGGCCGTGTCAAAATCTATTCCGAAAGCTGAAATAGGACATTTAACTTCAATAGTACCGTTGCTGTATAAACCATTAGGTGAAGCCCTCAAATAACAATGATCTAGGTCAATGAATAGACCACATTTTTCTATAATAATATTTTTTTGTTTGCTCAATTGTGCCAATGCTGCAGACTCGTTGTCCCTACCATGTTTAATGGATGAGACGTGATCTAAATTATAACTAAATTGCTGAAAAGCACTCGAAACGTCGGGAATAAAAATAATAAAATAAACGCGATAAAATCCGTAAAAAAACAGTTTTATTCAATGTGTAGTGTTCGCGTAAATTTAAGAAATCATTATATAAAATAGTTTTAAACCGATCGATCAAAAATTGCGGTCGTAGTTGACGATGCTCTAGTATGCAGGCAATCGACGTACACTACGATAGCAATCGACGCACACTACGGTAGTATTGTAACGATGCTGCGCCCGAAATCAACTGACGCAGGTCCACCCTTGGCAAGCGCTCGCGCGTTAATGATCGCAGATGGCCGGCACAGTGAAATATAAAGTACTTCTATTTAATTAATTAAAATATAATAGAAACTATTTAAAAAATAAAAATAAAAGCATAGTTTAAGCAAATGTTGATGATTATTTTGGTATAAATTTTACTTCTAAATGATGTAGAACTTCGGAGATATAGAGGCTTGTATCGAAGATTTTTTGGTAGTTTTTTTGAATTATGTCGACTTTTTTTCCTAGCGTGAAAAGCATATAACGAAAATGGATTCAACTATTATTAAATTGTAGAATATTTGGGAGATAAAAATATTTTTTTTGATGGTCGATATTCAATAGAATCTACAAATTAGAGCTCCCAAATAATGTCTTCGAGAGTTTTTGCCTAAACATGCATCGGGAAAATGATTATTACTGATTAAATAAATAAGTTATCTAAAATCCGTTCCGAGCTTATTTGAGGAGAGAAAACAAACTATTTTTACCAAGTAATTGTTATTTCAAGCAATGAACGATAAACATAAAATCTCGACGAGGAAACCTTGTAATTTCGCGTTTTTTTGTAATACGCCTCTTAATGATTTCTCCGTCAAGTGTAATATCCGTCTACAAGATGCAAGAGTGTACAAGCTTGGTGTGAATATGGTTTCTCTTACATAATCATTATTATCGTTATCATTGCAGCAAATAAAAAGTACGACAAAACTCGCGTAATCGAACATTAATTTGACGAGAAGCATTGACGCTCCGTAATGTTTGTAGTATGTTAACATGGTCAGGATCACCCTAACCGTTACTTCAGTTTTGACAGACTGCTAATCCCACTCAAGCACACTGATTACTACCAAGAACGATCCGTGAGCCTATTGAACTTGAAAAAATCTTCATTTTAAAAGAGAAGATGTCTGAGTGCTACCATCTGCTTGGGATTTCTTAATAAATAAAATTAACTCCATTTTCGAACATACCACTGCAAGATTTCAGAATACTCTTAGCTCGTTCTGCTTAAATTGGACCAGTAATTAATATTTCCATGTTGAAATTAGCCTCCGTGAACATCAGGACGTCTTTTTACAAATTACTAATAACATTCGTTATGGTATGGAAAATTAAAAATTGACAATACTAACTTTGTTAGATTTCAGCAATGCGTTTAATACAGTCGATTTTGATATTTCACTATTTTGAGGGGACTAAGGAACATCACAAGCAAAAGGTAACAACTAAAATGTCACCTAAATAGTATCATTAAATCTTTATCCCCTATTTTTCCGCGCTTTGAGGTTTTTCTCCAGATGTGATGAAGCCGTTACTGAAATATAACCTATTTAATTGATAATAATAATTAAAATCGGATCACAATTGCCGCAGATATCGTGTAACACAAACCCAAAAATTTTATTAACAAAAAGTAAAAGTCGACTTTAAAAAACTAAAAAGAATATTAATGGTAGTAGTGTGATGCTGCAGCTATATTTTGGTTGCAGTATGAAAGAGTCGGCTCGAACGGGGAAGGACCACGTTCTCACAGAATACCAGCGTAATGCTATTGTGTCTCGTATGGTGAAGGTAAAAAACCGAACAGCCTTTTTACTGGATAGGGTCAAATGCTTCGTATTCCATCTAAATCCTCAGTGGTGACTACGCATTTTTGTCTATAGGCCACAGTATCCAGTTACCATCAGGTGAACTGTGTGCTCGTTTGTGACCGTTGTTCCATAAAAAAATCCCATTCGGAACACACTGTGTACAGAATGTACAAAGGCCTATTTCCCCACGGAAAAAATGGAGCGATTGATTCCTATTCTTTGTATTATATTACATTAATATGTATTATTAAAGACATTATTTTATTTATTTATTCTTTTCTACATCTACCTTATCATAAGGGATATAAAGGGCGGACTTAATCCCTTGTGGCATTCTCTACCAGTCAACCCTGGATGATTTGAGATGCTGTGGTAGATGCAACACCACATTTTATGGGTATTAAGTTAATGGTAAATGTTAATCGTGTATGCTAGCCTGCATTCGTACAAACACTTAAAAATATTTAAATAGGGCCACGCGTTCAACAAACAAGTGGAAGAATACGTTACACAAAGAATTCTGTAGAAGAAACTACATTAGATTTATGTAAGTTTTTTTTTAAATATAGGTACAAATTATATACAAAATAAAGAATAAGGACTAATATATTCTTATATATCTCATATATAAATACAAAATTGTTTATTAACTAAGTCTTAGATAATTTTAAGTAATTGGAGCTTCCTCTTAATCAAATAATCTTGCTTGTGCTAGGAAGCACCGCTCATCCATAACGAGGTTACACAATAGACTTGAAACCGCCATATAAATGCAAGTAACGATTTCAACTTCCACTTTAAAATTGAATAAGGTACAACTATCAGAAATCGACGGCCCCTAAGTAAATAAGGACAACTAAATTTAAATTATTTTTTTATATATAGTATCTAGTTAATTGACGGCTCCGTGGCGTGGCTGGCTTAGCAATGAGATGCAACGCTTGGGGCCGCGGGTTCGAATCCCACACGGAACAAGTATTCCTATGGCCTACAAATAAATGTTCCGGGTCTGGACGTTTGTCCTTGTGCAATATATGTTTGTAAACTGCCTCCACAATACAGGAGAAAAACTTAGTGTGGGGGTAACCTTTAAAAAAAAAGAAAACAAAGAACTGATATTGATAAACAAGAAAAGGTATTTTAGCATTTAATAAAACATTTCCCAATACTGAAATATACGTTAAAACAAGACTAATAGCAGTATTAAGCACACATGCACTGCCGTGACGTGGGCACACGGCTACTGAATACGTGAATAACATTCGTTTATTTTCCAGCTTAAAGCTCTCAGAGCTTTACTCTGCACGTTAAAGTGTGATAAGTTTTAAATTGCTAGTGAGTTGCAAGTCAATACAAAGCAAAATAAAAACCCTTTATAAGTGTATAAAGGGTTTTTATTTTGCTTTGTATTGACTTGCAACACACGTACATACAACTCAAACACATAAACATTAATACAATCCAGGGATATTTTATATATCATCAGATATCTAAAAATCTATGAAGAATTTTCTGATATAGTAAATGGAAGAATTTACTGTATCAGAAAATTCACATTCAAAAAGATTGATATAGTTATTTTAAGGTCTTTAAAAAATTATTTTGTTATTTTGTTGTTTTAAATAAAAATGGTAATTTTTTAAACGCCGTAAAAATTAATGTGATAAATGACTTCAATTCTTCTTATAAAACAATATTAATTTTAATTAAAAGTTAAAACATCATACAAAATCTAATTATTAGTAATCAGTGTTGCCACCTCTTATTCTCTCTATTAATTACACACCGACATCGATTGTTTATACTTAAAATTAAATTGTCAATGTTTTCCTGCGGCATGAGGTGCCATGTTCTATGCGAGTGTTTGTAAGATTGTTCTTACGTCGTCAAATTTGGGGGAAATCTCTCAAACCTTTTCGTTGTAATATATCCAAGGCATTCTCGACAGGATTTAAGTCGGGCGACTGTGCAGGCTAATATAAAACTTGAATATCGTGGTCTCGGAGAGCAGCGCCATCCGCGCCGTATGGGAAGGAGCATTATCGTACAAGAGTAGAAATTACTAACCCATTTGGATTCTGTGTGGGAAAATTACAAGTTCTAAGGCCTCCTCGTGGTATTTTTGTGCTTTCATGCTGCCTTGGATCCAAACGAGCTAGGTTCATCGGCCAAGATAAATTCTTGCCCACACCATGATTGCCCACCTTGGTATGAGTGGACATTCTGAGGGTGCCGTAGACAGCTAATTCTCCTTGGAGTTTTCCAAACGCGTGCTTTACGTGACCCGAATGACAGTGAAACAGGGACTCATCGGTGAACAGCACCAAAGACAATTGTTCGTCACTCCATGGTTAATGCGCCCGAGCCTACGAAAGCCGCCGACAGCGATTGCCACGTCGCAATGCTGGTACACGTAGCGGTCTTTGAGCATGAAGACCAACTTCATGCAACCTCCTTCGCACGGTTTGGTCGCTTACCAGCAGCTGGTGGTCCTACTGAAGCCTTTGTAGTAGTTGCATTGCTGTGGCATTGGGTTGTCTTCTGGCGGTCATTCTGGGAAATCGATCCTGTCTCTGCGTAGTAACACGATATCTATCCGTGTGCTGTTCAGCCTCGTCCCCAGTACTACGATAACGTGACCACAACCTTGATATCACTGATAACTATATATGACGTAGTTATTTTGAGTTATTTTTGTTTTATTAAGCTAAAAAAGTATAATTTCCTACGTGCGTACATACTTATGTGTGTACTTACATACACGCGTATTTTATGGGATAAGGGTCACAAACGAGCACACAATCCACCTGATGTTAATTGGTTGATGTTTCCCATAGACATGTACATCTATCCTTGATTACGAATCAAAATGCAAATGCATTGTCACCCGCGAAGACTAAGATGGAATGCCTCCTTTCCAGTAAAAAGAGTCTCCGGTTCTCTACACTCACCATACGAAACGCAGCAGTGTTAAGCTGCTATTTTACTCTGGTATTCTGTGAGAGCGTGGTCCTTCCCCGGTTGAGTCGACCCATTCGTGCTACAACTATACTACTAATATAGCTGCAGCATGGCTCTTCCACATATGATTCTTTAAAAACAAAAAATATACAAGCCTCCACATATTACTTTCATCTTTATACAAAAAGGTACTCCAAGAATATCTCAACCTGCTACAAAAGTTATAAATAAATTCTTTTGATTTCTATTGTTTCAATTTAGCAAAATCTCCAGATTAAATGTTCTGTCAAATAATTTCAAATATTTTTATTTACAACAGACTTCAATATAAATTATTAAGGATAACTCAAAAACTATAGGTCAAACCTTGATCAAATATGGGACCACAATAGAAGCACCAGCTTTCAAATAAAAAAGAATCATCGAAATCGGTTCACCCAGAAATAAGTTGTGAGGTAACACATATAAAAGAAAAAAAAATAGTTGAATTGAGTACCTCCACATTTTTGAAGCCGTTAGAAAATATTATGTTGTAAGTAGAAAACGACGCGGACCGTGCAGCCGACTTGTTTGTTTTAGTGATTGAACTGCAGCAATTGAAACAATTTCTACATTTATTTTAGCAAATGGAATATTTAAAAAAGAATAAAAGAGATGCTTTATATTTTCTACTGACTCCAAAAAGGAGACGGTACTCAATTCGACTGTATGTTTTTTATGTGTGTTACCTCATAACTTTTTACTGAGTAAACCGATTTCAATGATTCTTTTTTATTTGAAAGCTGGTGCTTCACATGTGGTGCCATATAAATTTGATCAGGTTATGACCAATAATTTTTGAGTTATCCTTAATAATTTATAATGAAGTCGGTTGTACAAAATTTTTAATTCTAAATTATTTTATAGTAAAGATTAACAAACAAACACACAGTCCACCTGATGTTAAGTGCTGTGCCCCATATAAATCTACATCAATTTACAAATAACAATCAAAATGCAGAGATCACAGCTGAGGTCTGCCTTGGATAGCTTCGTTTCCAATAAAAAGGATCTCTGGTTCTCTATACATTCTACATAAAACGCTGCAGCGTTAAGCTGCTATTGAACGCACGTATTCTGTAAGTGCGTACAACAACTATGCTATAACTTCAGCATGCCTTCGTCTAGCCTCTCCTCTACCTACTTCTTACTTACTCCTGCGGCAAAATATCAGCGCTTGTAGTGGCTGTATTCCAGTCAGAAGTGTATAGAGTCAGTGTAATTATTGACTGTGATGCATTTCACCTTGGTTCTCCTTAAAGGTGACAACGCATCTCTAGTGCTTAGCTTGAAGTTGGTTGCGGATACCTGCATGGGTATGGGCTGTACTTACGCCATTATTTGTCGCTGGTATTATGTGGGAGTATGTTCTTTCCTGATCAAGACGAACCGCAATCGTGCTGCAACTATAATATAGCAGCAACGCGGCTTGACCACGTATAAAATGTATACGCTTTAACAACAAAATTCCAGAAAATCTTCACTGTTTTTCTAGTGTCAACAAGTTTAAAAATTTCAGCAAAAATCTGTATAAAAATGATTATTTTGATAAGAAAACTTTAATGAAAATGGATCACACATCCAACTTGCATGCATCAGACATCCACCGTGGGGAGTGCCCGGAGGAATATTTCGGAGTTATTCCAGCCGCCAATTTTCGTAATATCATATATATATATATATACTTACTATAGAAAATCTTATGGTAAAGTAAGTTTTATTCCCCTCAAAGTTTCTTTGTGAAATCGGCTATCACCATCAATTTTCTCGGACCAATATGACATCAAACTTTCAAGAAAGAGTTTATTTTTTTAAAAGGCCGCATACACATTTTCAATTAGGCCGATGTTGCAGTTGTGGGGTAGTTTTCAACAGTGGTAGAGCCACGCGGCAGCTTTTGCTGTCACACGGATGGGCGGGCTCGAACCGGGGTGGTACCACGACCTCACAGAAAACCAGCGTGAAGTAGAGGTTTACCTCTGCGTTTCGCTTGGTCAGTGCAGGTGGCCGGAGGCCCTTTTTACTGGAAATGAGGCATTCCATCTTAGTCCTAACGGGTAACAACGCATCTACATTTTGATTTGTAATAGAGGATAGATGTAGATGTCTATGGGCCGCAGCAACCACTAACCATCAGGTGGACTGTGTGCTCGTTTGTCACCCTTTTATCCTATAAAAAAAAGTAAATGGGTGGTGGTAGTCACCACCAGGTGAGTTATATTTATAAAAAGAAACTACTGATTGTATAACGTATGAAGAAGCTCAAAGTCAGTCAGCGAGCTATGGAGAGGATATGCTCGGCGTTTCTCTGCGTGATAGACTTAAAAACGAGGATATCCGTAGTAGAACCGGAGTAACCGATATAGCCCAAAGAATTAGTATGCTGGAGTTGCAATAGGCCGGCCATATAGCTAGAAGAACCGACAACTATTGATGAAGAAAGGTTCTCGAGTGGCAGCCTCGTACCGGCAGGCGAAGTTTAGGGTGCCCCCCGCTAGATGAATTGACGACCTGGTAAGACATGCAGGAAATCAATGGATGCAGGTGGCTCGGGACCGTGCTTTGTGGCATTCCTTGGGGGAGGCCTATGTTAAGCAGTGACAGCAGCAGCAGACTTGTGAAGGGCTGTAATGATAATGTTGATGATGGTTATGTATTATCCCAACCAGGGTAAAATAAAAAAAATATTTTCATTAAGTATTATGCCAAAATCTTTTTGAATATATTTAAAGCGTCAGTAGCCTAATGGCAGGGCGCGGACCGCGAACTCAAAAGGTCGTGGGTTCGAATCCGCCATTCGACTACTGTCGTGAATCACTTCCAACACAAGCATTTTAAGCTCACCAGAAGTGGTTAAAGGAAATATTAGTAATGATTAATAACATAACTAGTATTTATTCAAAAAAAATATTTTCAATTCTAGCAATAATTTAAAACATTGATGCTGATGTTTAATGGAATACTGAATAAGCAATTGATAGAATTTACAAGTTTTAATTACGATTGGCGATTCTCATGCAAATCTTAGCGAATACGACAATTTCATACGACTTTGATTAAATAACAAGAGTGGTTTGTTCACTAGTATAATTACAATTAAGATATATTATCGTAGATATAAACGTGTAGACGCGGTGTTAGAATATTCACTACTATCCTACTACCCACTGTGAAAAGATACTGAGGAAAATGAAGCAGGAAGTAGCCCACAGCATTTAATACCTTATAACAACTCAGTAAGAATACATTTTTGGCTTTTTAAATGCAGCTGCAAGCCCATCTGCCAAAACAATGAAACTTTGACTAATATTTCGCTTATGAGGTAATTAATCTATGGCGAAGGACTATGTTCAGTAATGGGATTTTAATAGGCTGTAATGAAAGGATAAATCAATATGTTTAACAGTGTCCTCGTTGTTGGACAGTGACACTTCGTAGGTGCAAAATAAAGTTCTTAAAGCTTGCACTTAGAAAATAAATGAACGTTTCACTCGGAATTAAGCAAGAGTATTAACTAGCCGCGTCCTCACGTCACGGAAGTGCTCCGGTACTTAATACTGCTATTAGTCTTGCTCCCACATTAACTTCAGTAAACGAAACAGTGTAAAAGCATCCCGAATATACATACACCCATGGACATGCAATTTATTGGAACTTAAAAAAGGGTAAAATATATATAAAAAATCTTATACGTACTGGCAAGCTATATCAGCATATGTAATTTAAAAAAGAAGAATGATTTTTAATTACTTTTAATTTCATTTCCTTTTAATTTTTTTTCGGCTATGTGTTAAGTATTATGTGTTTTAATTAAATTTAATAAAGTCGAGATCAGACCACTTCACTTATACAGAAAAAGATTTGAGAGCTTGGCTGAGGAGTGCTGAATAATGATGTACTCCAGAACGAATTTCGGTCACGGTGGCCAGTCC
This sequence comes from Parnassius glacialis, assembly GCA_033319125.1. Classification (NCBI taxonomy): domain Eukaryota; kingdom Metazoa; phylum Arthropoda; class Insecta; order Lepidoptera; family Papilionidae; genus Parnassius; species Parnassius glacialis. Next base: position 26,800,420 of record JAVANC010000007.1, read on the forward strand.
TAACGCAGACTAGTCATTTACGCAAGCATAGTTGCACTCTCTATTCCCTCACTCTCATAGTCCAATGTGACGGTAACCAACTCGACCAGCGAGACATCAGGCGCAGGAAATGCTTTTCGAGGCACGGATTTGAAAGCGATTATATATAGTATGGCAATCCATAATGCTGTGTTAGTCCCTACTTTAATGTATGGTAGTGAAAGTTGGGTCTGGCAGAAGAAGCATGAGAGTAGAATAAAGGCAGTAGAAATGCGGTCACTAAGGAGTATGCTAGGGCTGAATCTGAATGACAGGGTGAGAAATAGTATGATAAGAGAAAAGCGTGGTTTGCAAGATGACGTTGTGACCAGTATTAAAAAAGGATTTTTTTTATGGGATAGGGTAACAAACGAGCACACAGTCCACCTGATGGTAAGTGGTTGCTGTGGCCCATAGACATCTACATCTATCCTCGTTTGTGAATCAAAATGCAGTTGCGTTGTCACTCGTGAGGACTAAGATGAAATGCCTCTTTTTCATTAAAAAGGGTCTCCGGTTCTCTACACTCACCATACGAAACACAGCAGTGTTAAGCTGCTATTTTACGCGGGTATTTTGTGAGAGCGTGGTCATACCCCGGTCGAGCCGACTCAGTCGTGCTACAACTATACTACTAATATAGCTGCAGCATGGCTCTACTACCAACAAAAAGCTTCGGTGGTTTGGGAATGTAGAAAGAATGAACGAGGAAAGAGTGACAAAGCAAATTTATGTTTCAGAAGTGAACGGCAGAGTCGGGAAGGGACGGCCTACGGTACGTGTACACCAAAACCGATTTTGTCGGCCGATGGCGGACAGAACTACCCGGGCGAGTAACTGGGACGTGTATGTGCTTACATTGCAACAGTGTACCACGTGTGCCGACATTGAACGTTACCGGTATTCTGTAGTTAACTGTGTTGCTTAACAGAGTGAAGACGCATTTTTATAAATATCTGGAACCGCTATATCCACTTCCGATCCAACTTAAGCCCATAACCGTTTCGAAACCTCTCGATTATTGTAATTGTCTATTATAAACGCAACTAATTAATTTTTCATCGTCGTTTAGGTAGATAGCAACACTGACAAAAACAACAGAATAAAGACAAAAATATTAAATTAAACTATAAATATACTCAATTTGCTCTGTAGACGCCGGCAATCTGGCGAGAAATCCCAACAAGTTCGGACTCAACGGTTGATCGGCCGATTTCGTGCGTCATCGGACGATAACGGTCGTGTTTATGTATGCACTCTCTTTCTTTTACAAGTGTTTGATTCGATCGTCCGAGTTCGGCCGTCATCGCCCGAGCAAACTTCGGCCGTTGACGGATTAGGTGTACGCGTACCCCTAGACGAAGATTTATCGACCAAATCGGCAATACATAGAAAATGGGCCAGATTAGGAGTACCCTTAACCGATGAACGTGTATGCGTAGATATATGGATATAAAGGAGGCGAGAGAGGTGTGTCAGGATCGCGCAAAATGGAAGTCCGTAGTCTCTGCCTACTCCTCTGGGTGACAGGCGTGAGTGTTTGTGTTGTGTGATGGATGAATAAAAATCAGAATCAGAATCAGAATATTTATTGCAAATAAGCTGTGTATGTACAATATGCGGGTGACATTGCAATTAAATGTTACACAGTTTACCCATATCGGGTATGCAATAATTAAGAAATAAAACTTTATATAAATTAATGTTTGGTATAAAAATATTCATTTAAATTATAAAACACATTATATATTAACCACATTTTGAGGTGTATTTTAAATCTTGGCAAGTCCATAGCTTTTATATCAGGTGGCAGATGATTGAATATTTTAATACCTGTACAAAAAGTGCTCTTATAATACATGTAATTATTAATTTTAGGTGTACATAAATTGTTCTTATATTGACTGCGCATTGGACGTGAATTCAAGTTAGATTTATTCTGAAAATAGTTGTTATTCTGTTTGATAAAAATTGAAATTTCTAAAATGTAAATATTAGTAAGAGTGAGATAGCCTTTTTATTTGAATACATTTCTTAGAGTTTCATCTGAGTACATATTATAAATCATCCGCAGACATCGCTTTTGTAGAATAAATGTTGACTGTACGTTTGTAGAATTACCCCAGAAAATAATGCCGTAAACTAATAGAGGGTATACCTGACCGAAATATGCAGTCCTTGATACGTCAACGGAAGTTGTTTCTGCTAATATGGATAATGCGTAACTGTAGTTAGATATGTTTTTGTTTATTTTTTCAATGTGGGATTTCCAGTTTAAATGACAGTCTATAGTGACTCCAAGAAAATTAATGTTATCAACTATTTCTATTTGGGTGTCTTTATCTGCAATATTTAAATTTAAAGATTTTATTTTGTAATATCTGAATTGAATAATTTCAGTTTTTGTTAGATTTACGTTTAAATTATCTTTATTAAGCCATTCGACTGCTATTTTTAAGGTTTTATTTATGTTATTTTCAAAATTCATTTGAGTATCGGGTATAAAGATAGTTATATCATCAGCAAACATAACACATTTATTGTCAGTGACATTTGGTAAGTCATTCACATAAATTAAAAATAACAGAGGGCCCAAAATACTCCCTTGTGGCAAACCTAATGTCATTTTAACTGGCTTAGACTGTAATTCTTCGAAAGTTTTACTGATTTTGTCAAAGTTTTCAATAGCTGTGAGTTGTTCTCTATCTTTTAAATAGCTTTCTAACAGTTTTAATGCCAAACCACGTATACCTAATCTTTCAAGTTTATTTAATAGTACATCGCATATTACACAGTCAAATGCCCTTGATATATCTAAAAACAAACCTACACAAGAAGTTTTATTATTTAAAGTTTCCCAAATTTCCTTAAGTATTTCATACATTGCAAGTGTATAGTGGATTTATTTTTCTGAAAACCAAATTGATTTTTATTTATTATACTATATTTTTTGAAAAACTCTATAAGCCTATTGTAGATGATTCTTTCAAATATTTTTGAGAGGTTGGATAAAAGAGATATGGGCCTATAGTCTTTGATATTACATTTTGAACCTTTTTTGAACAAAGGTTTGATTTTTGCTGTTTTTAATTCATGTGGAAAGGTACTAGTTTCTATCATTAAGTTAAGCAAATAAACAAGCGGCTCACTAATATACTCTATGGTTTTTATAATAATTTGGATCGATATATTGTCGTAGCCACAACTCTTTTTATTTTTGAGGTTTATGATTATTTTTTTCAATTCATTTGCGTCAACGGGTGATAAATTTAGGCTATGTAGATGTGTAGAAGGTAGAGGGTAGGTATCTGTAGCTTGTGTTTGAGTGTTAATGGTAGCAAAATGAGTGTTAAAAACTTCTGCTATAGCACCTGCATCCATGATATTAGTATTATCAATGGTCACATTTTTAATAGTGGTTTTGAATACGTTTTGTGAAGTGGTCTGCTTTTTTATTAAGTACCATGTAGCTTTATTTTTGTCATTACTATTTTTAATGAATTTATATTTGATTTTTGTTTCGCTAAACGTGTTACAGATTTTAATATTTTGCAGTATTTCTTATAATACGGTATAATTCGTTCTTCTTATATTTCAGTATTTTTTGGTATAAGTTTCTTTTAGTTTTGCACGCTCTTTTAATGCTAACTGTCTGCCAATTTGACTTTTTCTTAAAAGAAATTCTAAACTTTTCTACAGGTATGCAAAGATCGTATATTAATTTGAATAAGCTAATGAAACTGTAATACGCCTGATTGACATCACGATGCGAGAAAACTTCAGAAAAACTTAATTGAGAGAGATATTTTAGAAAGATAATGAAATACTTATTTTCGTTCCTCCTATGTACATACCAATATTTTTCAATATAACCTTGATTACATGGTACGTTTATGTATTGTGCAGAGTGGCCAGATAATCCTAAATGTAAAACTTTTGAGCTGCAACCTTTAATATTTGTTATAATATTGTCTATGCAAGTTTTCGATTTTATTGTTATCCTAGTTGGTTCATGTATTGTTAGTTTGTTCTTTTATTGAAGAGATTAAAATTATAGCTATATTTATATGTCGGTAAACAAATAATAATGTTTGTGTGTTGTACAGCCAAGATGCGTTTCTTTAGCATATATACAATATTTTTATAATTTTTGGAAACGTTTAAATCAGTATCTCCTATCATAAGTATGCAATAATCATTTAGAGTGAAATTTGCGAGCTTCTCCTGCAATCCACGTGACAGCTGGTCTATGTCGCCGCCTGGTGTGCGATAGTGACAGCATGCGGCGCTCTGCTCCATGAGGTTGTTTCTTATTACCGAAGATTGCTTGTGGTTACTTATACTGCTGATTATACATATATTGGGTTTGGTGTTAAATGTGTGCTCCTCTGTATAATTAAGAGTATCTGTATCGCTCTTGTTATTTCTATAGGTGAAGTCTCTTTTATTCACATGTATGGGTAAAGTTGCAATGTGTTTTTTATTACAGTCTTCAGGCATTGGTAATTCCTTTCTGGAAGAGGGATACCTCTTAATTTTTCCAGACTGATTGCTGAGCGGGGTAGACATGCATGGGTTAATTAGAGCCTTACTAGTGTTTAATTCATCTATATTTATGGTTTTGTATCATTCTATAATTTTCTGCTGCTCTTCATTTTTTCCTATTTAGTTCGAAATTTATTGCGTTTAAGTTTTTAATTTCATTGTTGGCTATGTTAAGTTCTGTTTGTAATCTCATCAATTCCGTTTTTAATATTAGCAAATTATCAGTAGTTATTATTTGACTGAGATCTGCAAGACTATTTGAGCTTCTTGAACCAATAGCGATATCATTAATAGACATATACGATGTAGACAGATTTTTTTGAGAAGTCTGTTTTTGTTTTTTTCTCCGAGTAATATAATTAAAAGATTCTTGCGAAGTTTCCGTATCTATTTCACTGAGAGAATAAAAAGAATTTTCAGTAGGAATATTAACCTGAATTTTAGTAGGATCTGGCGTTTTATTGTATTTACAACCGTCGCATTTTAATTTTTTTCTATTTTCTGTAGGCATTAAGTAGAACCTTTTTTTGCCTATACTTGTACAATCTATGTGATAGAAGTTCTGGCAATCGGCCAAAGTTATGTAATTCTTGCTAATAATATCCTTTTCACAGTTATCGCATTTTAATGTCATCTTGTGTAATATTTAAAGAAAATATAGATATAAAAAACAAAATCTGAACTTGTAAGAAGCAGGGTAGGTTTGAACCCCGACTGTTCGATGTCAATGTTCGTACTTATCCGGCTAGGCCAAACGGACGATTGCAGACAGTTATGAAAAATGCAAGCATATGCGGATAGAAGAATATGGTCGCAAACTGACCAATAGAGATAACCGATTGACAGTTCAATGAATCCACCAATCACGAGCCACAGTATAAAACGCGCACCAAAATTTGTTTTGTACCGTCTTTTTCAAATATTATTTAATAGTTTTTCGTTAAATAACTTATAGTTTATATTGCTGACAGTCACTTCTAGTTAATATTTATGTTTAAAACACTTTTTACGTTTTATTTTATGAGAAATGTAGCCATAGATTGTTAATTGGTGAAATTCACAATACACACAGTTTTTTCCACTTTTTTCTGTTTAGTCCTCATAACAAGTGTAAATAACATTTAATGAGCACAACTGTATTGTCTACTTTAAGTTTCACACATAATAATTAATATTAACATGCTGATATTATTTTAATTACGAATTTAATGCGGAGTTGATGTTTACTTAACGACGCCATCTAGCGTTTTTTTTTAATATGCAGGAGAAACAGCGTTGGTGATAGCACGCAGCCTTGTGGAACACCAGCGTTGATAGGTTTGAAATCAGAGCATGCACCGTCTACTACGACCTTGATTACCTATTGACCTTGAGACGCGTTAAAACTGGTGCCAACTCCGGAGCACACGCCTTCAGCACAATGGGAGGGACTCCATCGGGCCCACTCGACTTGCTGACGTCCAGGGAGAAGAGTGCTTTGCGAACCGAGCGCTGTGTAAATCGCACATCCGGCATGGAGCACTCACATCGTGGGATGGTCGGCGGTGTGTTCCCCCCGTCATCTAGAGTCGAGTTGGACGCAAAAAGAGAGCTCAACAGATCGGCTATCTCCTTTGCGGCATGGGCCAGTGAGTCGTCCTCTCTGTGCAGAGATGGAAGAGATGGCTGACAGAAGTTTCCTTGGACAGCCTTGGCGAGAGACCAGAATGCACGGGTTCCCGAAGGAAGGCGAACTAGCTTCTCGCCAATTCTGCCGATGTGCTCAGACCTTGCCTTGGCAATGACGCTTTTGAAGGACCTGGAGGCGGAATTATACTTCTTTTTAAGTGCGCTGGTGTTTACATCCCGAGATGTTGATGCGTCAGCCTAGGCCCGGTAGCACTCCTGCTTATAGCGTAGGATGCAAAAAAAGACCGCATCCCGTCCCACTCAGCTGACCTATAGTGCCAAACACGGTGGCAAGCTGTAGATCGCAACTGCGATTGGAGCGTGAGTGGCACCGTACTCCGGATCAGACAATGGTCCGAAGAGCCGAGAGGGGCATCGACGGAGACCTGATATCCGTCCGGATGAGAGGTCAGCAGAAGGTTCAACAGGGAAGGTACATGGTCTTCCATATCTGGGATCCGCGTAGGCGAAGTAACCAGTTGTGTTAGACCATATGCCAAAGCAAAGTCATAGACAGATCTACCCGCATGATCAGTTAAACGAGAACCAAGCCATTCAGCGTAGTGGGCGTTGAAATCATCGAGTATCACGATCTCTGCGGATGGGACCTGTTGTAGCACGGAGTCTGCAGCCATTTGGACGTGGTCGATGAGTCGGTCTATTTCGGCATTGGCACCCGTAGACGCGGGGATGGTCGTCGCTGTCTACGCGCAGTCGTAGGATGGACAGGTCCGTACCTTCAAGAATGCCGAGGCGTCGAAAACAGATGTCCTCTCTGACATACACGCAAACTCCAGCCCGGGGCACAAACGAGTGTTCTAATTTGTACTTCGGGCAGGAGAGATACGAAGTATCAGCCGGAGAGGACACCTGTGTCTCGGTTAGAAAGAACAAGGCCAGCTTAGCTATCTCCAGATGGTAGTGGACGGCGTTAAGGTTTGAATGAAGTCCCCTGATATTGCAGAAATCCACGGTAAGCGTGGCAGAGGTTGCCTTTGTCTTCTTGCTCCGCTTGCCCCGAGCAGGTTTCGTCTTGAGCGGAATTTCGCCCCCCCAGAATACGCGGGGCAGTCTGAGCACCCACGCCCAGGAGTGGAGTAGTTTGGTCGTGGATGCTCAGCGAGGGATTCTCCAGGGGTACTGGTACCCTCTTGGGGTAGTCTATTATTTAATTCCACTACCATGTTGATGGGGGGGGGGGGGGGATTGGGCCTCCGGCCACCTGCACTCACCAAGCGCAACGCAGAGGTAAACCTCTACTTCACGGTGGTATTCTGTGAGGCTGTCGCTACTAAACTAACTGAGGGTTCGAAGATGTGACGAACCCGCCCAAATACTCGAGTACTGATCCTAACTAGTGTGAATAAATAACGAAGATTTGTGATTTACTAAGCTGATTGTTCCATGGAATAAAAGTTTATTCACTAGGCGCTTCCTGAATGTCAAAAAGGTTAAGTTTTTTTTAGGTCGCGAGGCGGCTTTTGCTATACAAGTTCCCGGAAATTAATCCATGCACGTACCCCATAATTTAAAAAAATAATCAGTTCTAACGAATACAATTGTGAATTAGCGTATAAAAATTATTCCATGAGTTGATGAGACATCTGCGTAAATAATACCTCAAAAGAAAGGGGAACTAAGCATGTTTTTGTGAAGTTTTGAATAGGAAAGGCTATTTTGTTTAATTTTTATGATCGTATAAACACTTCATTTCCTTATTTTTTTTTTGGTTTCTTTAACTATGCGTAATTACGCGTAGAACGTTTTCTGGTGACGAAGATGCTTGGAAATTATTTTGTTTCAGTAATCACATCTATACAAATAAATTAAATTGAAGTGTCTGTTTGTAATGTCAAAATACCAGCATTTTACTAAATGCATATGAAAGTATATACGGTACTTATAACAACAACACAATTTTTAAAATTTTTGTCTGTCTGTCTGTTTGTTCCGACTAATCTCCGAAACGGCTGGACCGATTTCGACGGGACTTTCACTGGCAGTTAGCTGATATCATAAGGAGTAACTTAGGCTACTTTTATTTTAGAAAAAGAATTACGGTTCCGCGCAACATAATTAAAACCATAAATTACACGCGGGCGAAGTCGCGAAGAACAGCTGATGTGACATAAATAAAAACTAAATAAAAATACTAACATAACAGCTATTACTGGACACTATTTGCAATTAATTGAAAAAAAATGAGATTTTTTTTAGGATGATTTATTTATGTTTTGAAACGCAATATAAAAATTAGCAGACTTTGTCTAAGACAAGTTTAGCTTAATGTTTTAAATGGTTTAAGGTATCATTCCCTTCAGGCTTTGCTCTTCTAAACAAACTATATGTTTCTTTGTATAAATTTAGTCGAAGTGATCAGAGACTTCATGTTTACGTGTCAAAATGGATGTGGTTTCATCGATCAACAATCCGCTACTAATCTTAATGTAATTCTCTCCAACCATTTTAGGTTTTATTAAAATCATGAATTTTTAAGAGCGCTTAACCTCTTTCTACTAAAAGCGCTTACTTACATTCAAAACATTTAACGTTTTTCGTAATCCTCCTAAGTTGTTTTTATTGCACACATATTCTGTAATTTTTATTTATGTATTTTAATGTTTAATAACGATTGGTCTCCCCAAAGGCAAAATATATAATCTGTTATTACTATAGGTAATGAAACTAAGAGGACAATTTCTGTTAAGTTGAAAGTGAAGTACTAATAAATATTTAATTGCATACTACCTTAAATATTTAATGAATTACTGTCGATTTCCAACCTCTGGACAATCACTTGTAAAAATAACATTATCTGGACTATTGCTATTTGAGTTAACGAGAGTGTTGCAGTTTACAAAATTAAAATAATTTAAAATTAAAAATTTTGCACAGCCGACTTCAATATAAGTAATTTAAGAATAACTCAAAAACTATTGGTCTAACCTTGATCAAATTAATATGGGACCACACGAGAACTATCAGCTTCCATATAAAAAAGAATCATCGAAATCGGTTCACTCAGTACAAAGTTATGAGGTAACATATAAAAAAAAACATACAGTCGAATTGAGTACCGTCTCCTTTTTGGAAGTCGGCAGATTATCCGCAAAACAATAAAGCCGCAGACCAAATAAATCACTAACTTACTCGGCTTTAAAACAATCGCAGTTAAATATTCTATTCGAACGAAGTAGCGGGCATAGCAAGTAGATGTTATATAACACATATCAATTTTTTTGAGGCAAGTTTATTTAATTTTTATTTTTATTGTATAAGCAAAGTAAGATAATTTAAAATTAAAAATTTGGTACAGCCGACTTCAATATAAGTTATTTAAGAATAACTCAAAAACTATTGGTCTGACCTACCTACCGTCTCCTTTTTAAAAGTCGGCAGAAAAAGAAAGCGCAAACTGCTTAAGCATATTTCAATGAGATTTACCTGACTTATTCGGGATGATCGTGTTGTTCTTCTTCTTTCAGTACTTTATTTTTCAATACTTTTTCACCAAAAGCGGTGTATTTCTAAGAGTATTTTAAGCTTTGTTTAGATCAAAATGACACTTTTATAAGAAGCGATAAACGAACTTAAAATTCACAAGATGGGATCGTATCGTATTGGTTTTGGTTCGGGTCTCTTCTTTTTTATTGTTACACCTGCGTCAAATTCTCACCACTCCAAGTATTGACTGGTAGAAAAAACCTTTAGGTATTAAGTCTGCCTTTTACATACTTTTCCTGCCGACTTCCAAAAAGGAGACGGTACTCAATTTGAGTGTAAGTTTTTTTATGTGTTATTATTCTTTAGGTATTCCATAACTTAATCTATTACATCAAATTGGGCTTGGAGCTTCCTTTTAAGCAAAAGATTTGCTTGTACTAGGAAGCAAATCTTTTAAAATATGGTATGCAATAAAGACTTTTAATAAAAACTAATTAAATATATAATTAAAAATTAAAAATTTTGTACAGCCGACTTCAATATAAGCTACTTCAATATAGGTTATTTAAGAATAACTCAATAAGCATTGGTCTGACCTTGATCAAATTCATATGAGATCACACGAGAACTATCAGCTTTCATATAAAAAAAGAATCACCGAAATCGGTTCGCCCAGTACAAAGTTATGAGGTAACACACATTAAAAAAAACATACACTCGAATTGAGTACCGTCTCCTTTTTGGAAGTCGGCAGAAAATATAAGCTTTTGTTAATCTACGTCAGTACATTTTACTATCTTAGTACCCACCCCCACGTATCACGGGGTGAGATAGTAATCAAACACTGATAATAATACTTAAAGTATAATAGTTAATATATAAATTATGTATAACCTTCTTTTCTATTCTAACTAGCATAAAACTGTTCCATACCAGCATGTTTAAATAATGTGAATATTTCGGGGATATGCGAGGTCGACAAATTCGTTTAGCAGACGGATTAATAAGCACACACGCAGGCACGAACTCATTCAAACTACCGCTTATGTCCTCTTATTAACATCATAATATTGATCCCATTTCAATATATTTACATCTGCGAGTGGAGCTTGCAGTTTTTTTTTATAGGATAGAGTTAAACGAGCACACAGACCACCTGATGGTAAGTGGTTGCTGTGGCCCATAGACATCTACATTTATCCTCAATAAAGAATCAAAATGCAGATGCGTTGTCACCAGTAAGGACTAAGATGGAATGCCTCTTTTCCAGTAAAAGGGGTCTCCGGTTCTCTACACTCACCATACGAAACATTGCAGTGTCAAGCTGCCATTTTACGCTGGTATTCTGTGAGAGCGTGGTCCTTCCCCGGTCGAGCCGACCCATTCGTGCTATAACTATACTACTAATATAGCTGCAGCATGGGTGTATAACAGTCTTTATATACTGTGTGTCAAGCTTAATTTCTCACAGCGTTGCGTTAAAGCAGCACCGCGACTTAATTACACACCGTATAACACTGCTGCTTACCGTGGTAGTTTTCGTTTTTCCGCTACTAAGTGCTGGAATGATATCCCCCCCCCCCCCAGATAAGAAACTCGAAAACCATAAATTCATTAAAGTAAAATTATAAAATTTTCCTCTCCTTACAAAAGTCTAGCACTTAGTTGTTGTTTTCGTTTTTTGTTTTTACTATCATTATTTCATATTTTAAGATCTGTTACTTAGTTTTTAAGATATTTGTGTAAGCTGACGGTATCGCCGTCTACATTTTTATATATAGGTTCCACTGAAAATCAGCTTTCATGAAGTTTCTTATTATTAAACTTCGTGAATTTAACGCTGAGTGGAAATCTTTTTGGTGCACTAATAGCATAAAATATTTTTTCTCTTTGTAACTAAACTACTGTGTTTATGTCTTTTATGTGTTTTTTAACGTTTGTGTACCAAATAAATATATTTTTTTCTTGTTTTAATTGATTTATTCTGCTTGTTCTCCATTGTCATGAACCCTACGTTATAAAACTCCTTTACTGGAAATGAGCCTCAAAGATTGTGGGGAGGATTGACCTTAATCATCATAGGTACCAGATTTGAGCACCGTAAATGATGCTTCCCATCGCCGGCCTGGGTATTTAACGACTTTAGTAAAATAGATGGTAATACCATCATGTATCACACACTATGAAATTTTTCTAGCATTTAATATAGTTGTCTCTTATGCCGTCACACCACAATAAAACATGACATATAGACTACTAAAATAACAAACAAAAACTTGTTCATTTTCAAACACTAATTAAAAAAGGAAAAGTATTCGCACAATTTCACTAAATACACTAAAGATTCACATCAAGCAAATGGACTGGCCCCAACTTTTCCAGTTAAATTAGATTAAAAATTTGCTCAGCACTCGGTAACTATAAAGCTGCAAACTTCTCACAGTTCCTTGTAATTTAAATGACTTGGTAAGCACCAGAATAAATAGAGAAAAGGAAAATCGACTGAGTGCGGCAGATAGCCATTCGAGTGGAAAATAATATTTGAGAAGACAATGTAACAGTAACACTATACAAGAGGCAGATCAGTCTGCCTCTTGTTTATTTCAGATAATTAATAAGGCTTTATATTATTTTACACATCATCTAGTGCCGGCGTAAGAATTTCCTCTATCCCATATTGTCCCGTGGAACTTGTAAAATGCAACAGAGAAAAACAAACCAGGAGATGGGCACCAGCATCTTTCCAATAACAAATAGAAGAAAAACACTGCGGTTGCCAACCCATCTGTGGGCACTTTGCAAAATATCTCACCTTATGAGGCAGTTTAAGGGGAGGCTGATAGGCAGAAGACTTGGCTATGACGTATGGTTTTTAGCAGCTTATTTAAATACTTTGAACTGTTTGCTTTGGAACAAGGGGCTCCCGTTAATTTAATAGTTCACGAGCAAACCGAGTTCGATCCCCGCCAATGACAGTGATGTTGTAAATTGCAATTTTAAGTGCTAATTTACAATATATATGTGCGTATAAATTATTGAAATAGGCTGCCTTATTATGTATGTGGCGGGCTTGCAATAAATGTTTTTTCTTTCTTTCTTTCTTGGTAAGGAAACAACCGAGGGCATATGAATCACGCCAGTATTAAGGTTTTGCTGCCGCCTCTTCCCTGCTCCAAGCACTCTTAAGATTGAGAGGAGGCATGTGCCTAGTAGTAGGATATATACAGACTGTTACTTTACCTTACTTTTTAAAAACAAACATTAACAAAATTAAATATTATCAAAGAACGATGAAATTGCCTTCAGCTTTCTACGGGCAATAATGAGAAAATTAGCTTTGTTTAATGGAAATAAATAATAAAAATATATTTTTACTTTTTCTACATAAAAAACGTAGAAATTTATTTTTGTAAAACGTATTAATTTTTTAATTTCAAACGTACAACATTAAAAGTTAATCATAAGAAAAATAATTATATAATACTAAAGACAGTAAAATTAAATAGATAAGATCCGTATTAAAAATTAAAAGTAAAAGATAGTACCTAGTGTAAAGAACACCTAACGTCAATTGCGTGCATTATCATCGTCACCACCAATCCCAACACCACTCTCCCACCAAAATCATTACAATAGAAAAGATACACCACCGCCGAAAATACGACACGTGTTTGCCTTAGAGGCATAACCAGGAGAAAATTTTACTCCTTATTATTCTGATTAATTGGGTTGATAATTTGGCTCGTTTTCAATATACCGCCAATTTAATTCAGGGCAGAGCAGATCTCATCATGGCATAGCGAACCTAAGCAGACAAGCCCCCACAAGCAGCATCCGTTGTAGTCTCAGTTGTGTTGTCAGTCTATGTTGTGATATTTCATTCACATGGATTTAGAAATCCACGTGGATGAAATATATCGCCAGGTTTAATTTTATTTTAAATGTTACCCCATTCTACACTAGGGTTTTCTCCTGAATTGTAGAGGCAGTTTACATACATAAATTTCTCAAGGACAAACATAAAGACCAGATTGTATGTAGGGTATAAATATTTGTTCTGCAACTTATTGCCAAAGCCACTGCGCCACAGAGCCGGTGCTTGCTTAAATTGTGGAGACGGGGGGACCTTATTTCTCGAAGCAGCAGAGGGATGTTGGCACTGCAATTGCCTTGGACGTAGCTTTCTGGGGTATCGCTGTAACATTTCTCAGGATGGATGAGCTAAATATTAGGTATTCAAATTGCCACTTAATCTTACAATAGCGCGGTGGCTTCATTAGCCGCAGCTTGCAGGATACGTACAGGCTCAGCTCAGCCAAGCTCTAATGGCTATGTGATTGCATTATCTGAGTGCAGATTCAGGGACCTTTTCAGCATCACCTTACTCATGATATCAGATTATTTTATCTCTTTGTCAAAACTGGACAAGTGTAAGTTGTCCAGTTTTGACAAAGACTTAAAAATACGCATTTATACCACGTATAAATGCGTATTTATACGTGGTAGAGCCATGCTGCAGCTATTCTAATAGTATAGTTGTAACACGAATGAGTCGGCTCGACCGGGGAAAGATCACGCTCTCACAGAATACCAACGTAAAATAGCAGCTTGGTGCAAAACTTACATCTGACGTGGAATATTATGCAGGTGCAACTTTATAATGACCTAGAATCAGGTGCCGATACAAGTAGCTGCTACATATCGAAGAGGGTCTACAGAAAACGGACACAGATGGCAAAATTAAATTTTCACATATTTTATTTTATAGAATAAGGATGACAAACGTACACACAATCCACCCAATAGCAAGTAGATGCCACAGCCCATAGACATCTATATCTATCCACGATTAAGAATCAAAGATAAGATGCGTTGTCACCCCCGAGGACCAAGGTGGAATGCCTCGTTTCCAGTAAAAAGGGTCTCCGGTTAATACGATACGCAATGACACAAATAAACATTCTACAGTCTCTGGCGGCCCCGCTAGTCTGCGCTATCAGCCAAGTTTCGCATTTAAGTCTCCCCCTTGAGCCTACAAGAGAAAACGGTGAGTTTAAAGTAGAGAAATTTGAAATAGGGCAACGGAACCCAAGGGGCCAGCAACTAGCCGACTTAATGCAGAAAGAGGAACACTTTGTGATGAACTCTTTCTTCCAGAAGCGGCCCCACAGGATGTAGACCCGGTAGAGCCCCGATGGTTGGGCAAAAAATGAGAAATACTTCATTATAACGACCAGACAACAAGCGTTCAGTGATCTCTCAGTGATCGCGAGGATAAAAACTGGCAGAGCTCACCGAATGGTGAGAACCACACTGAACTAAAACGTTAAGTTGGAGAGGTCACGTCTAATGAAGTCAACGTTTCGTCCCCCCTCGTGCTTTAATCTAAAACCCCGAAACTTACAGCTCGTTTTTAGTGCCTAGATATATTGCAATGAAGTGTACAACATGAATGATAAGCTTGTGGAAACCGTCCATGTGGTCAGAGATAAGTACTGCAAAACACGCCGCAGAAGAACACATAAACTCTCTGATCACACTCTTAATATCATGGCTGTTAAACAGAAAATGAAGCTGCAGTCTTCAGCAGATTTTACAGCATACAGATAACTGAATAGACAGATCTCCATATGTATCCGGCGGGACTTACATATCTTTAATATAGCTCGTATTGAAGAAGTGAACGAGCGGAACCATGGCTTCAAAGTCTTTGGCTCTGTCTTTTTTTTTTATAGGATTAGGGTGACAAACGAGCACACAGACCACCTGATGACATGTGGTTGCTGCGGCCCATAGACATCTACATCTATCCTCGTTTGCGAATCAAAATGCAGATGCGTTGTCACCCGTGAGGACTAAGATGGAATGCCTCATTTCCAGTAAAAAGGGCCTCCGGCCACTGCACTCACCAAGCGAAACGCAGAGGTAAACCTCTACTTTACGCTGGTATTCTGTGAGGTCGTTATACTACCCCGGTTCGAGCCGGCCCATCCGTGCGACAGCAAAAGCTGCCGCGTGGCTCTACCACTTTTAAATTGTCTGCCAGAAAGAGCCAACGGTCGAAGCTGAAGACCGAATGTGGCAGCATCGTTTCCGGGACATCTGAGATTTTGAGTGAGATGGTTCTATGAGCAGCTGTACACGTCACCGTTGGGGCCACACACAAGTTAGAGTAACGATCTTTGAGCAAGTCTTATCCGATACTATTCCGATGATATCCCAGACGTCAGTCTGAGCGAGATGAGAATGACTCTCAAGCACCTTAAAAATGACAAATCCCCGAGTGAGGATAGAATTACAGCTTCTGAAAACCGGCGGAAAACTGGTACTTAAGGTCGTTCAGAAACTGTTTGATTCCGTCCTCCATGATGGCACTACTCCGGAGATGTGGAGCAGAAATGCGGTGGTCTTGTTCAATAAGAAATGCGACAGTGCTCTCTTGAAGAACTACAGACCAATTTCCCTTCTGAGCCGCGTCAACATGATGTTTCGAGATTCATTACGAATCGTCTCGCACGCATACTCGATGACGTCCAGCCTCACGATCAAGGTGGTTTCCGAAAAGCCTTTAGCATCATAGACCACATACATACCCTTCAACTGGACTGGAAAGGATACGGTATTAACATCAATGTCGAGTACATCAGTCACCTTCGATTTGCTGACGACATAATCCTTATGGCAGAATCGGAACCGAATCAGAACCTAAGCACTATGCTCAATGACCTCAAAAATGTCTCCCAACGGCTAGGTCTTAAGACGAACATGGACAAAACAAAGGTTAGGTATAACGTCTATGTCATACTTATGCCGGTATTTGTTGGGAGAACTAAGCTCAAAGTTGTTGACGACCATATTTACCTTGGAGAAATAGTCCGACTAGGTAAGTCCAACTTCGGCCGAGAGGTCAATTAACGTTTTTACCTTGGCTGGGCAGCATTCGGGAAATTACGAAATATCTTCTTGTCAGGCATACCTTGATACCTCAAAACTAGATTGTACAATCAGTGCGTTTTGCCAGTAATATTAGTAATAACCTATGGATCTGAGGGATGGTCTTTCACTGCTGGGCGTATGAGAGAGCGCTCAGCGGGCTATGGAGAGGGTTATGCTTGGAGTTTATTTGTGTGATAAACTTAAAAACAAGGATATCTCTAGTAGAACTAGAGTAACTGACATGGGCCAACGGATTGGTAAGCTGAAATGGCAGTTAACCAGCAATATAGCATACATATAACTACCGATGGGAAACAAGGATCTTGAGTGGCAGTCTTATACCAGTAGGTGAAGTGTAGGATGTCCCAGCTTAGCACGTACTGCTCAAGTGGATATAAAATCACGACGGCATTTTTTAAAAATAGCAACGAGCACACAGTCCACCGGACGGTAAGTGGTTGCTGCCGTCCATATACATCTACATCTATCCTCGATTACGAATCAAAATGCAAATGCGTTGTCACTCGTGAGGACTAAGATGGAATGCCTCGTTTCCAGTAAAAAGGGTCTCCGGTTCTCTACACTCACCATACGAAACACAACAGCGTTATGCTGCTATTTTAAGTTATTTTGTTACACAACGTATTTTATTTTTCTCTCCCGACTGCATTTTGTTTTATTTCTTTCAAAGCATATTTACTACGAGTATGTTTCACCGTTAAAGGAAGAGGGGAAATCTGCTGCTTGAGAAAGAGGTCACTCGGGAGAAGCCTCCTTGTAATAGGATTCTACTGAATATTACTAAATTCCAAGTAACCGATATGGTAACTCATATAAGGACGCTGAAGTGGCCATTGGGCTGCCATATAGCTCGAAGAACCGACAACCGATGTGGAAAAAAAGTTCTCGAGTCACAACTTCGGACCGGTAAGTGAATTGTAGGGCGGGTCTCCACTAGCTGGAGTGACTAACTGGTAAGACATTTGGGAAGTCGATTCATGCTGGAGAGTCATGACTCTCTTGTGTGGTATTTGGGACCTTTTTTATTTTACATGGAAAAATGCCTACGCATACACACCTTGCGGGCAAAGGAAAGGTTATGTTGGATTTGCACCGACTAAGATCCCATGGTGTTCCACCTTCGCCGCATATTAGCAGGGCCACGGAAACGCCAGCGCTGGTCGCTCCATTGCGGCCCATCCTCGGGAGAGAATTCGGGAGCGGCCTATGTTTGGCATTGGACTTGTTAAGGGCTGTAATTTTGATGATGATATTATGCAGTTTTTCGGTAAAATCTTCAGAGCTTAAGGGCTTGATTATTGATTATTCTGTATCTGTCATTATGGCACAGCATCGATTTAAATATAAATTGTTAAACCACTAACCAAGAAGTTACATGGGGACTTAAAGCCCTTTTTACTATTTTTTCACTTTGAAGCAATAATTTGCATTTACTAGAGCAAGATAATTGCGAGCTTGGTTCTTTATTTTTATTCTTTTTCCCATTCTTGGCATCGTCGAGACATTTTTTGCATATATTTTCTGCTCCCTTCAAGCTTTAACCGTTTATTGTATAATTCATATTTAAATGTATTAAATATATGGAAATTATTCATGAGAATTGCTAGGAGCTATGTAATGAAAACATTTATATTGTTGGTTGTAAAAATTTAAATGAATAAATTAAATGTTTTGCGCAGCTGGAGGTGGAAGCTTGTATTCTGGCGAGTATTGATTGATACGGAGTGGAGTGGTGGTTATGGAGACAGAAGAGAAGCAGTTTTCTTAATCTGAGGAAGGGTCGTCAAAAAAAACTTTAATATTTATTTTAAGCCAGTGCTTGGCCACAACCCCACCTATTAGGTGATAAGTGTTGAAGCGCTAGATGGTAAATCGCCCTTTATTTGTAACAAAAGGTTATTCATTCTTGCTTTGAATATGCCCAGATTATATTCGAATGGAAAGACAGACACTCGCAAATTATTTTCACTCCTTTGCTGTACGAATTACGAAAGACGAAGCAAACCGTTTTGTTCTAATGCGTGAAATATCGACAACAAAAGGGTGAATAGCCGCGGACTGCCTGGTTGTCCTATAGTGAAAAGGGTAGGGAAGAATTAAAGCATATAATTTCTTGTTTGTTAAAAAGGCTCAAAAAATATATTTTGAAAATCCGAGATAAAATTAAAAAAAAAATCATAATATTAGCCTTTACTTAAGTTATCATAAGTAAAGGCTTATGTTCACGTGGTAGAGCCATGCTGCAGCTATATTAGTAGTATAGTTGTAGCACGAATGGGTCAGCTCGACAGAGGAAGGACCACGCTCTCACAGAATAGCAGCGTAAAATATCAGCTTAACGCTGCTGTGTTTCGTATGGTGAGTGTAGAGAACCGGAGACCCTTTTTACTGGAAACGAGGCTTTCCATCTTAGTCTTCACGGGTGACAACGCATCTGTATATTGATTCTTTATTGAGGATAGATGTGGATGTACATGGATCACAGCAACCACTTACCATCAGGTGGACTGTATGCTCATTTGCCACCCTATACTATAAAAAAATTATTAGGTATTTTTTATTTCAGGTTCAACGACATCACTGCAGGACATTTTTTTCATCCACAGCTTCTGCATGACTGATTTTGCATAATGTTGAAGTTAACCAAACGAATGAATCATATAACCGTTTGAGATCTGCAAGTATGCTTCTTTTCGATCACTTACCGTGTTTTTTGTGAATGTCCCGGAACCAAACAATAGTTACATAAGTTCTCATTCCTTACAAACTCACATCTCTCCTCATGTGTTAACTTTACAAAAATTTATAAAGTGTGATATTATATTTGGTCTTATTTTCTTTGGTACACCTCAACAAATTATTTTTATTATTTGGCCCCTTTTTCTGGTTAAATACAGATCGTGGAACATAGTTTGAAACCATATTGCTAAAGATATTCTTCGATACACTGTTATCTCGTTATAATATAACCTTTGACTAACCGTTGCTTTGTACAATTTTTTCACTAATCTTACAATATTCTTATATTTAAAAAGGTTCAGCAAATAAATGTTGTAAAAATAAAGAATGAAAGAAAAAGATCAACACGATCATCCCGAAGTAGTCAGGTAAATTTTATTCGAAAATCCCTAAGTAGTTTGCGTTTTTTCTTTTCTTACTTGGCTTATATTATTATAAGAATAGGAATCAAATAAACTTAACTCACAGAATACCAGTGTAAAATAGTGAGTGTAGAGAATCGGAGACCCTTTTTACTGGAAAAGAGGCAATCCATCTTATTCCTCACGGCTGAGAACGCATCTGCATTTTGATTCGCAAACGAGGATAAATGTAGATGTCTATGGGCCACACCAACCACCTACCATCAGGTGGATTGTGTGTTTGCTTGTCAACCTTATCCTTCAAAAAAGACTTACAAATATTGATGTATATTTTATTATATCTACTAGCTGTGTCCTCTAAAACGTTCGCATAAAATCTTTTTTTCGATGGTTTTAAATTTCGTTATTTATTTATTTTGTAGCCTTATTAATTTATTAAACCTTTATTATATACCTTATTATAAGGGATATAAAGATAGGACTTAATGCCTTATGGCATTCTATACCAGTCCACCTTGGACGATTGGAGAAACCGTGGCAGGTGTAAAGAATACATAATAAATATATAAACGGGTACTTGTGTACAAAACAATGTGTACAAAATCTAGAAGTAAATAAAATAATATAATACAAAAACACATTTCAAAATACATAATATACAAAATATCACCGATGAAGTGAAAGAGAGAAAAAAAAATTGTCGGATAAGTCAGGTAGTATTGTTCTCATGATTGAATTCACGAACTAGTCACTTAAAATAATTCTTATCACTAGTGTTCTTGATATCAACAGGCAAGGCATTTATTATTTTGTGTCAAATTTTAAATTTATAGTCTACACAAATTTTCCAGCTCAAAATATTAATAATTAATCTCGTCCCAAAACTATTAGAAATAAAAGATATATTGACCCCAGTTGAAATAGTGAATATAATATAATAAGCTAAACTTATTTTCTGATTTTATACGTATAATATATCTCTTGCATCTTGCGTGTTGCGAAAAGATATTGTTTCACCAAGGACTCTAACTATGCGGAAAACACTTTTATATACGTACTGGCGAGTGAATCCACACAATTAGTGATCTAACTTCCTGCACTCTTGATTAACGGTCCGCCGCGGTAAAGCTAATTACCGAGGGAGCTAGCAAAGTAACAAACGGACCGTTTACATTGTACTATATTAGTTCCAAGTGCATTCTATTAAAACACTCGCTTTAATTTTAGCTTTTGTGCTATTCCAACTTGTAATCTTGCCTTTTTAATTGACTTTAAAATCAAGAAGATCCACAATTCGACTGTACATTTATTTATTTTCTATGCGTATTATTTTTTCTATTTATTTGTTAATAATTTGACAATATTTAAATTGATATTTTAAGGTATAAACATAAGCTATACAGCTTTACCGTATACCGATACTATCAAGAAACATATCATAATAATTATTATGCCTAATAATTATGTCATACATCATAATGTTGTGATGCACACATAAAACCGTGCTTCCCGTACTGTCATGAAACCGGTTTGCTCTCAGGTCATGGCTGTTCATATACTTTCATACTAATTAATGATATTAATGATAATCTTATTTTATATTATTAATAGAGTTGTAGAATATTAATGTATATTCTACAACTCTATTAAAGTAATATTAAAGTATGTTACGCAATATCTTCCAAAATTGAAATCCGATTTCGAAGATATTTTGTATTGAATTGGTTATACTAATATAAATTTAGAGAAAAAACATCCACTCATAAGGGTGGAAATAGGCTATAAGTTGCAAACGTTGCTATTTAGACAACATTGAGTGTAGATGAAATAATGAAAGCAATGAAAAGCATGAAAGCAGGTAAGGCAGCCGGATATGATAGAGTATCACTCGAAATGCAAAGGGCAGGAGAGGGTGTGGTTGCAGGCCTGCTGTACATCTTGTTTAATTTGTGTTGGGAACTGAAGCGGGTACCGGAAGACTGGTGCAAAGCCGTTATAGTCCCAATATATAAGAGAAAGGAGTCGCAACAGGACTGTAAAAACTACCGTGGTATCAGCTTGCTTAGCATTGTGGGTAAACTGTATGCCAAGGTGTTAATTAAAAGAGTTATGGAAGAAACTGATGGAAAAATTTGGGATGTGCAAGCTAGATTTAGAAAGGGGATGGGGTGTACAGAACAAGTCTTTTCCATGCGCATGATTGTGGTGAAATTTTTGGCCAAAAACTAGAAAGTTTTTTGTGCGTTTATGGACCTGGAAAAGGCTTATGACAGAATGGACAGGAACGTGTTATGGCAAACACTGACCTCATTTGGGTTGAGCGCTGGTTTAATACAGGCATTAAAGTCTATTTATAGGGACTCCAGTGCTTGTGTCAGGATCAATGGGGTCTAATCGGACTGGTTTGGCATTCAAAAAGGTGTTAGACAGGGCTGTGTAGCTTCTCCGTGGCTGTTTAACCTATTTATGGACAGATGTTTGCAAACTTTGAAAGTTGAAGAATGCGGGTTGAGAATTGGTGAGTTAACCGTCAAATGCCTTTTGTACGCCGATGATCAAGTCATATTTGCATCGTCGGCTGCCGAGTTGCAAATGATGGTTACTTTAATGAACTGGTCATTAAAAGAAAGGGGTATGAAAGTGAACGCAATTAAGACGAAAGTGATGGTTTTTGAAAGAGAAGAAAGTAAAACGTTAAGTGAAATAAAAATAGAAGGGGAGTTGATTGAGCAAATGGTTGTGTTTGTATATTTGGGATGTTTATTTAGCAGGGATGGTAGATATAATAAGGATATAGAACGACGAGTGAACGCAGGAAATAGTGTGAATGGGGCTCTACACGCTATTATGAAGAGTCAGAATGTGTCAAAGAAGGCACGTATGGTAATTCATAATGCTGTGTTAGTCCCTACTTTAATGTATGGTAGAAATGCGGTCATTAAGGAGTATGCTAGGGCTGAATCTGAATGACAAGGTGAGAAATAGTGTGATAAGAGAAAGTGTGGTTTGCAAGATGACATTGTGACCTGGATTAAAAAAAGGAATGCTTCGGTGGTTTGGTCACGCGGAAAGAATGAACGAGGAAAGAGTGTCAAAGCAAATTTATGTTTCAAAAGTAAACGGCAGAGTCGGGAAGGGACGCCCTAGACGAAGATTTATCGACCAAATCGGCGATACATTGAAGATGAGCCAGATTCCTAATCGTACCGTTAACTGACGAGCGTGTATGCGTAGATATATGGATGTAAATGAGGCGAGAGAGGTGTCTCAGTATCGCGCCAAATGGGAGTCCGTAGTCTCTGCCTACCCCTCTGGGTGACAGGCGTGAGTGTTTGTGTTTGTGTGTTGTGTGAGATTTTGATATTCCCTAGTTCAAATAACTAATTCTTGTATACATTATCGTTATGGACCTTAATTTTTCTACCACGCTGCTCCAATGTGTGTGTGGGCTATACAAAAACGTGGTAGAGTAATGCTGCAGCTATATTGTCAAAACTTATACGTCAATAATTTAAATATGACGAAGTATGTTTTCGATAAAATGTTATTTTTTTGAAAATACTAGTATAGCTATTAATCTTTACTACTATTCCATTTAACCACTTCTGGTAAGCTTAAAATGCTTGTGTTAGAAGTGGTTCACGACAGTAGTTGAATGGTGGATTCGAACCCACCACCTTTCGAATTCACGGTCCGCGCCCTGCCATTAGGCTACTGACGCTTCTAAAATGTATTCTATAAAAATAATAATAACATGGATGTTGTGTACGGTCCTCGCTCACTATTCGTACGTAAAACATTACTCAGAGGGGTCAAAGCGCATGTGCACGATTTTGCTTTAGTATACCGCCATCCAATACTCATGTCACATCATTTCTTAATAATGATAAAATGAAAAGTAGACGCAACTTTTATATGGCTTGTTTATTACTTAATGTATTAAATAATCATACTCCTTGTATTATCTTATTCAATCCTGTGATATGCAGGAATATCAAACAAGACGGTCTAAGTGGTCTCTAAAGGTCCCAGTCTGTCGTATTCAGTTATTTAGGGGTAGCTTTAGATACGCAGCCTCAAAATGCTGGAACAATTTGCCAACCCCACTGCATATTCTGACATCATTATTAAGTGTGTTTTTTGTAATTTTACTTAATCGAGGATATTGTACACCACCCATTATTATATCCAGCTTTGACAATTACTTTGCATTCGTTTATCCATATTTTGCCTATTTTAGGTTATGGTAGTTCTTTTTTTTCGTAAGTAGTGCATTACCTTTTAATGGGATTGATATAATCAGGGACCAAACTTCTACAAAATACAACACCTTACTCCTCTAAATTCCTGCCAAGTGATTCTAAGTCGAACCCCATAACACATAAGGCAATCTATGGGGGTTGCTATGACCCGCAGTGGATTTTGATGAACTCTAGTGATGGAATGAATGAATAACAGAACATAATTAGGTTAATGAAAAAATTAAGCACAATATTTCCGACAGCCTTAAGGTAAGACAAATTTTAATATACATTTTGGTTGATTGACAGTACTCTCCCTAGAGAAATTATTAGCAGACTCTAGAGTCTTAGAAGGTATAATTTAGAAAAGTAAGCCGTTCATAATTATATCTAATATTATAGTACCACCCACTGAAAACTACCCTATTACAGTATGGAAATACATATTTCGGAAATATTTTATTTATTTAAGTGAAATGGACTCAATGATATGTTAAAGTCAACTGTATTGAAATCGTTACTGAAATCCAATAAGGGCATGCCTCTGAACTTTTTATTGTTCATATCCCGACTAATGTCATCAGTTCAACCGACGACAGATGTAGGAGAAAGGTTCTGGAGTGGGGCCGCGGGGGGGGGGGGGGGTATTGCGAGGCGCCGCTCTCCCTACCGCCCGCCGCCGCGTATGGCACTCTGGGGGCTATGGGGGGCTAGTTACACAGGTGGAGTTGGAGACGACGGAGGCGGGCGTGCCTTGTTTCCTGGTACGCCTTACCTGAAAAGGAGAATAGGGAGGAGAGGTCCTCCCCCGAGGAGGGGCTGTCCCCGTGGCCCTGCCAATATGCGGCGGAGGTGGAACACCATGGGGTTTTAGTCGATGCAATTCCGACATACCCGTCCTTGCCCCTGCGAAGCGGGTATGCGTAGGCATTTAAACAAAAGCACAGAAGCTAAAATTAAAGCGAGTGTTTTAAGAGGATGCACTTAAAACTAATATAGTGCAAAGTAAACGGTCTGTAACACTAGGAACAAACACAAACTGGTGATACCAATTTGTAGACTCCACAATGTAGGTAATTCGAACTTGAGCAATGTATCCGCTATTAAAACAAAGTCCCAGAAATATACAAGGTCTTTCTATTACCAAATTCTAAATATTGAAATGAACAAAAACTGTATAAAAAGGGTTATTATAATATCAATGAATACATCGTTGATAATAACCTCTGGGAATGAGGTGGTCGCTTCCAAGCTGTTTCTAAAATAAAATTTTGTACATAGTTTGTATATTGAATAATTTACTTAAAAAAGGTCACGCTGGGTTTCTTGCTTGTTCTTACGTATCCTATTCTATTCTATTATTTTCTTTTCGATTCTATTGTAAATTATTCTATTCTATTATTCTATTCGGTTATGTTCTATTCTGTTCCTGTCCTATTCTATTCCGTTCTACTCTATTCTACTCTGTTCTATTCTATTGTACTTTATTCTATTCTATTCTGCTAGATTCTACTCTATTATACTCTATCCTACTCTATTATACTCTATTCTATTCTGTTCTATTCTATCCTATTCTATTAGGATTGCAGCTCGAATAAGTTGGCTTGCCAGGGGAAAGACCAAGCTGTCACTGAATACCAGCGTAAATAGCAACTTATTGCTTACGTATTTCGTATGGTGAGTTAGAACAGGAGACCCTTCTTAGTTGAAACGAGGCATTCCATCTTAGCTGTGATACTGTATCTGCATTTTGATTCTTAATCGAGGGTAGATGTAGATGTCTATGGCCCACATCTTCCACTTACCACAAGGTAGCTGGAACTTGCAATTCCCCTGGTGTTGCAGTTGTTCATGGGGGCTGGTGGGCACTTATCATCAGGTGAGCCGTATATACATATAATAATAATAATAATAATAATCAAAAATTTTGTACATAGTTTGTATATTGAATAATTTACTTAAAAAAGGTCACGCTGGGTTTCTTGCTTGTTCTTACGTATCCTATTCTATTCTATTATTTTCTTTTCGATTCTATTGTAAATTATTCTATTCTATTATTCTATTCGGTTATGTTCTATTCTGTTCCTGTCCTATTCTATTCCGTTCTACTCTATTCTACTCTGTTCTATTCTATTGTACTTTATTCTATTCTATTCTGCTAGATTCTACTCTATTATACTCTATCCTACTCTATTATACTCTATTCTATTCTGTTCTATTCTATCCTATTCTATTAGGATTGCAGCTCGAATAAGTTGGCTTGCCAGGGGAAAGACCAAGCTGTCACTGAATACCAGCGTAAATAGCAACTTATTGCTTACGTATTTCGTATGGTGAGTTAGAACAGGAGACCCTTCTTAGTTGAAACGAGGCATTCCATCTTAGCTGTGATACTGTATCTGCATTTTGATTCTTAATCGAGGGTAGATGTAGATGTCTATGGCCCACATCTTCCACTTACCACAAGGTAGCTGGAACTTGCAATTCCCCTGGTGTTGCAGTTGTTCATGGGGGCTGGTGGGCACTTATCATCAGGTGAGCCGTATATACATATAATAATAATAATAATAATAATCATTTATTCAAATAAAAGTACAATAATAGAGTGAAGACTCTGATCCCCAAACTAGACAAGTCTGTATCTTAGGGATCAGTGGCCTCTCCCAGTGTTGTGACAACAGTATTTTAGTCTTAAGAATTAATTAAGTGACTAAGCTTTACATTTTTAAGTAATTGTTTAGCTAATTGAATGTATTTATTTACAACGAAACATATACTTTAACTTAATGCGACTCTTTAGTCGTTATTATATTTTATATAATCGTAGGTATATTAAAATTAGTTTGCAATTTGCAATATATATACATACACATACACACACGTATATACATATACATACACACACACACACACATATATATATATATATATATATATACATAGAATATATGGAATATATTATTATATAATTTCATACAGAATATACAGGGTGGCCAAAAAGTCGTGGATCAAACGCAACTAGGGGTTAGATGAGGTCATCAGCTGCAAAAAAAATGTTCTACGGTGGGTCCTTAAGGTCGCCCGATTTAAATCCATTAGATTTTTTTCTTTGGGGCTATTTTAAAGAAATAGTTTATCAAGGAGAGAACAATAGCGAACAAGAGTTACGACAAAAGTTCGAATTTGCTAGGGTGCAAGTTATTAACAACAGAGGTGCATTCCGTAGGTTACGTAGGAATTTTATTAGTCGGTGCAGATTATATATTATGGTCAGAGGTAGGAGTTTTGAGCATTTATTGTAAAATGTTTTGTTTTATTAAAACAATTCTTTCACAACCGTTGTTTTGTTTTTTCGTCCTAAACCGATATTAGAGCCACTCATGGCCATGTGTAATACCTTTTCAGAATCCCTATTAAATGCGCCAAAACTTGTAATACAGGGTCACTTTTCGGTAGAGTATTTTTTTTATACAGTGGATTCCGAAGTAAATACAAAAGTTATGATTTGAGAAAAAAAAATTCATAAAACTTAATATTTTCTTTAACACACCCGATAAACAACCATAAATAGTATGTCTAACGCAAGGACTCATCTGTACCAATCTCTTGAATATTATAAAAAAGATACAGGTGTACATTTTTTCGAATTTTAGTAAGAATTAGTAAAAAAAGTCAATTTTCTCATAAAAACACAAAATAAATTATAACTCTGCAGGGGTTGACCTTAAGGACCCCCCGTAGAACAATTTTTTGCAGCTGATGACCTCATCTAACCCCTAGTTGCGTTTGATCCACGACTTTTTGGCCATCCTGTATATTTTATTCATTATAACCTATAATGAATAAATAGATGCTATAAACAAAGATTGCTATTTTTAATTTCATAATTTTAAAATTTTATAATTTTATTATACGACATACATTACTACATGTTAACAAATTATATTTTCTGTTTTACTATAATCAAGTGACAATAACCAATCTCGAACTTTAACTTTACATTCATGTCTGGAAAGAGGATAAAAATTTAGATTTCTATTTAATTTATTATAAAGCACTGAGGATAGATATGAACTTTGTCGCCTAGAAAAAGCAGTTGGACATCTGCCAATAATCAGTACATCCGGTATTCTGCGTTTATTACGACAGATCTCAGGGTAATAAGGAGTTAGAGCATGTTTCATTAAGATCAGTTGTTGGATGTACAATTGCCTAACAGTCAACAGTTTGCATTCTTGGTAAAGCAGATTTGTAGGATACCTGAACGGTTTAAAAGTCATAGTTTTTAGGAGACATCTTTGAGCTCTTTCTAATTTTATCATAAATGTTTTGCATGCTCCACCCCAGGCAACTATACAATAACCTATAATTGATTGTGCTAAGGCGTAGTATACAGTTCTTAATAAATCAAAGTCAGCGATGTGCCTTAGACTTTTAAATGTCCAAATAAGTATCTTAGTGCGCGATGAAATAAGGTCTATGTATGGGAGCCAGCTTAGTTTCTCATCTATAATTACTCCGAGATATTTAATTGATTTGGATTTCGTCATTTTTGGGCAAAGGCAAGTATCTGTTGACTGTAAACCACAAGAGTGTACTGTTAGTTGTATATCGTTAACAGTTTGGGTGTTGGTTATATGGAACTGCATATAGGTGGACTTAGATATATTAAGAGTCAGTAGATTCTCCTCAAGCCAATTTGCCACAGATTGAAGACCCCTCATCGCAAACTCTTGGACCTCAGGCCAAGTCTCTCCGTAGAAAATTAAGGCTGTATCATCAGCATAAGTAAATAGCTTGCCTTGAGTTAGTGTCATTGAGCACAGGTCGTTGATGTAAACTAAGAAGAGACTTGGTCCCAGGATACTGCCCTGAGGGACTCCAAATGTGACACAGGCGTCTGAGCTAATAATTTTTTTTATTTTTACTCTCTGCACACGGTCATATAGAAAATCCTTAAAAATGGAAAGGGCAGAATCTTTTATTCCAATTTTTTCTAGTTTGTTTACAAGAATGGGTATCGAAACGGTGTCGAAAGCTTTGGCTAAATCTAAGAAAATCCCTACACACTTCTGTTTATGGTCCAGTTTATTTGTTACAAATTCGGTCAAGTTACGAACAGCATCTTCTGTACTAACACCCGCTCTGAATCCGAACTGCATATTAGATAAGATATTATATTTGTTTAGAAATTTACCCAAACGATTATTAAGCATCCTTTCTAAGATTTTTGAAAGTGCAGGTAGCACAGAGATCGGCCTGTAATTTTCAACAACGTCCCGAGCCCCATTCTTGTAAACAGGAGTAATGAGACATATGACATATGACTCCTTCCTTAAAAAAAAAACGGAGGACTGTTAGCCCGCGTGTCACTCTTATTCTATAAAAAAAATCTTATTATTTAATATGTTTTTCCAATTACTTAGCCTGTAAAAAGAAAAAAAAACATATAAAAAGTAAACATATATAGAAAAAAAACCTATTAATATCAAAAGCGAAATTCGTCCATCTTGGTCCATTAGTACCTTCTTTGTTCATTAAAGAAAAAGCTAAATTACAGCCTAAAACAGTCCAATACTAGGCACTAGCTTTATCTGATTCCGAAACAATTAGTGAGTTCAACCAAAAGTGGAAAAATAGGGTATAAAGTGATTAATAAAATAGAAACTAAAAACTAAAAAAATAGAACTATTCAGATTGAGATTGTGATATTTCTAATTCCTCTCAGAATTAAAAAAAAATACTTTTAATAAAAAATAAAAGCTAACATAAAATAACTTGATGAATGAAATAATTTCATATTCTGACCACTTTAATATTAAAAGTTAATTTTTGTTGTAACGTGACGAGATTTTTTGATCATGTTTTGTACGATCAGGCGTGAACAGACTGTACTCGTCCGGGTTCAACTTTTATACACATGCGTTGTTTGCAACAAAATGAAAGAGTCCCGATATTGAGTAAACGGATTCAGACGTATATAAGTAACAAAATCTTTTTCACTCTTGCCTTTACCTTAACCCAGATTATAATATGATGAAAATACTGATACAGACAAATACACCGTTAAGTGTTTTCTTTTTTTATAAAAGTTACCAACACAACAGAATTTTCTCCTGTATCTTGGAAGGATTAGCATACATTGATTGCTCATAGATAGACATATGAGCAATCAATGTATGCTAACAATCGCTACCCATCTGCACCGTGGTAGCTCAGATGGTTAGCGCTCGCTGTAAGCTTCACAGTACTCAAGCAACCCGGGTTCGATCCCCGCCGGCACCAATGAAATTGTTAATTGCAATTTTAAGTGCTGATTTACCATGTGCTCGGCAGTGAAGGAACACATCTTGAAGGAACTTGCATGTCTGAGCAATAAGAAAAAAAAATATTTCGAAGACATGTGGAGTTCGCCAACACGTATTAGAACAGCGCGATGGACAATTCCTTACCCTAAAACCCTCTTAGAAATGAGAGGAGGCCTGTGCCCAGCAGTGGGACGTAAATAGGCTGCAACTTTAACTTTTTACTTTAAAGACATACAAAAACCACTACCCAATATCATCGCCATGGTATTGTAAGAAGCAACAGAGAGAAACGACTCGAAAACAAAACTGCAGTAGCCAACCCTAGGCGGGTTAAGCTCAAGCGTGACAACTATGGTAAGTACTTCTTTCCCCTATGGGGGGATAAATATACATTTCAGAGAACGACCTAAGTTTACGTGAACCTTTGAAAGACTTAGAGCCGGAACAATTATTTGTAGTCCATGCAAACATTTGTTCCTTACGGGATTGAAACCCGCAGTGTCGCGATCAAATGCTTAGCCTAGGCGCTATCATTATCATTACAGCCCATCACTAACACTAACAATTGAAAATCTCGAAAGAATAAAAAGTCTTTCAAAAGAGAAAAAATTTATACCGTATGCCACTTCCACATCTAATAATAATTCTATAAAAAAAATAATATTTATTTTTTTATTTATTTATTTATTTCATACATATTATATTCATTTGTTACAAATTACATTACGGTACAATCATGTTTGTAGAAACTTTACCGTGTACCGATATCGCCGACAATAATAAAAATGAGGGTGAAGTAAAAAAATTCACTTATTATTTATTAAGTGCGTGATCTGCTATTGCAAGATGCAATGCTCATGGATTGTATATACAGGACGTTTGTTTTAAAGCGTTATCGTAATATTTATTGGTAATACATATTATGTATTATTTAAATTATTTATGATGCAATCTATAAAGTAGTTTTTTAATTTTAATTTAATATTTTTTTGAGTCAGTTCGGATTTTACAGATCCTGGTAGCTGGTTAATTAGGTTAGGGATCATATATTCTAAAGTACGTTTACCATATAAATTATTATATTTAGGTAAGGCTAATTTAGGTTTTCCCGAGCTGCGAGTTTTGGAAATAGAAAGGTGAAGACCGCGAACTCAAAATGTCGTGGGTTCAATTCCGCCATTTGACTACTGTCGTGAACCACTCCTTAACACAAGCATTTCAAGTTTACCAGGAGTGTTTTAAGGGGTCATTAGTAATGTTAATATAATTTATAGTATTTAAATAAAATAAGATTAAATAAGGTTATAGTACCACTATATCTCTAGCCACGTTAACCGTGTTAACCATGTAGTGGCGATGTAAAAATTTACACAACCGCACAAGATCGAGTGGGTGTCGTAAGAGGCGACAGAGAGAAACTGAGATAAAAAATGGGCAAAAGCATCGTAGGAGGGATGGGGGATATTTGTCAATGTTGCTTCAGTTGGTAGACGGGTTGGCAACCGCAGGTATATTTCAGTGAAAATTTCTTTAGAATTGTTCTGATTTGAAACTCGGTGAAACGAAAATGCGATACAAAAAAGAGACAAACATATACATCTATATGATTTAGATTATTCTCTATCTATTTGCAAAATGTTATCACCATTGGTTCAGCTATTCGAAAAGTCCGGACATACAGAGAGACAGACCGGTATATATTTTAAAAATTATATTAATGTACTTATCATGCAACTTAAATTATTAACAGAAGCTATTTATTTAAATATTACGAACAGACACTCAGTTTTATTTATATGTATAGATGTACTATAGTCTCACTTGGACAAAAAAACACTGTGTATGTAATGCCTTTGACAAATTACAGACACTTTTTCTTACTATCTAACATTAACCTGAGCATGAAGATAAGGTAACCGAATGCTTGGACTTCACTCTCTAGCGTTAAGCTTATCTTTCTCGAATACAAATGTCTTTATTACATTCACCAAAACGTCCTTAATGATAAACGCTGCTCATGTGACTTTTTATCGTATGGGGTTATTCAATAGGTCACTTGTCTAACATCTACCTGCTTTAGTCAGTTTGTGCAGAATTCGATCCTCTTTAAAGATAACGGATCATGCCATGGCGTGTCGGAATATCCACTACCACATCCAGTGGGTATCGTAGGAGGCAGAATGAGAAAAAAAAATAAGGAGATAAGTAGAAGCTCAAAATAAAATAAAAACTGTGGTTGCTCTGCTGAGTGCCCGCTAAGTGTGACAACTATGGCAAATAATAGCCCCCCTTTAGGCAATCCATAAGGACCTATTTGAGCAGTGGACTTTGATAAGCTGTAAACGTAACGGATCGTTCCATCTAAGCTTTTAGGGCTAACAACTTATCAACATTCTTAGTTTTAGGCCATAGCATTAATATAATAAAAAAATCGGCCAAGTGCGAGTCGGACTCGCGCTCCGTGGGTTCCGCACAAATCCGTAGTTTAAAATTATTAAAAATATTTTTATTATATGATGTAACCAAAAATTTATGCTTTTTGCAATTTTTCCATTCTTTGTGCTACAAAACGTTGCTTTGTACCAAATTTTAAGATTCTGAGTTCACGGGAAGTACCCTGTAGGTTTTGATTCCCTCGTCCCTTGCGAATGTCGAAAATTTGCGGCATAAACGGCTGTATCTTTTGATTGCATTGGCTTAGAAGTTTGATTTTTTCACAGCTCCAAAGGACCGTAGACTTGAGTATTTGATATGAATTTCAGTTTGATACCTCCACGCGTTCCTGAGAAAAAGGGTCTTGACAGACAGACAGACAGACAGACAGACAGACAGACGGACAACAAAGTGATCCTATAAGGGTTCTGTTTTTTCCTTTTGAGGTACGGAACCCTTAAAACATAGGCAGACATAAGGACTGCCGACATAAGTGAAAGCTCAATGATATATGCGTCTACATGCATGTACATAGGCTGCTATACGTCACGAACATGTCGAGGTCGTCGGTAACGTGAACCCACAAGATTTTCACCTACCAAAAAGCGCTCAACACGGCTGAAGAAGATTTCACTTCAAAAATACTGTCTGACAATTCCGTGAAGAATAGAAAAGAAAGATAAATAATCTCACAAAATGCTAGCGTAAAGTAGAAGCTTAATGTTGCCTTGTTATGTGTGATGAGTGTAGAGAACCGGAGAACCTTCTGTACGTGGTAGAGTTATTCTGCATCTATATTAGTAGTATAGTTGTAGCACGAATGGGTCGACTCAACCGGGGAAGGATCACGCTATAGCACGGATTCAGCATATCGAATGTCTACTGCTGAACGAAAGTTTACCCCATAGAATGCCTCATAGGGGGTATTTGTCTTAGTTTCCACGCATGGCGAGCGGCCTGGCAACTGCAGCTTCTTTTCTTTTTTTTATAGGATTAGGGTGAAAAACGAGCACACAGTCCACCTGATGGCAGGTGGTTGCTGCGGCCCATAGACATCTACATCTATCCTCTGTTACAGATCAAAATGCAGATGCGTTTTCACCCGTGAGGACTAGGATGGAATGCCTCACTTCCAGCAAAAATGGCCTCCGGCCAGCCGCACTCACCAAACGAAACGCAGAGGTAAACCTCTACTTCACGCTGGTATTCTGTGAATATAATGCCTCTTAACGCGTTCAGGACGATTTGGGATAGTAGATATTCTTAAACCATCCTTACGTGGTTGAAAATATACGGCACCGTGGCGCAGTGGCTTAGCAATGAGTTCCAGCGCTGAAGGCTGCGGGTTCGAATACCGCATGGAACAAGTATTTGTATGACCTACAAATAATTGTTACGGGACTGAATGTTTGTCCTTGTGCAATTTATGTTTGTAAACTGCCTCCACGATACAGAGGAAAATCCTAGTGTGGTGGTAACATATTTAAAAAAAATAAAAAATACATAATATTTTGTAAATTAGTTAGATATGGTCCGTGTGCCTAAAATTAATATTTTACGGATTACATGTTCAAAAAGCACCTCCTAACCACCCATACTTACCAGCGCTTGCCATCAGTTGGAACAGTTGGGACAGTAGTACTCGTAGAGCGCTGGCTATACTAGTTAAAAAGGACAAAATATTTTATACACGGATCTCAGGCTATACTAGTTTTTACATCCATAATATTATTCATGTATTTTTGATAAATAACTCCTGATTCTATTAATAACATTTAAATATTAAGATAATTAATAGTATCGGGCAATACTTTGCAGAAATCCATTATATTGAAGATAGAGGTAGAGCTTCGTAGGAGCACTAAAACCTCTGATTAGTTTTAGAAGTGGATCTTTTACTGCTTAGTAAATAAAACATACAATAGACAAATATATTAGTTGCACTTAAACATAAGGTGACACATCTCTATCAATATCATGTCATCTCACTCCGTGTTGGACACGGATTGATGTCGTATATCTTCAAAATGATAAGAGAGAAGGTAGGCAACTCTTATTTCATCATCATCTTCATTACAGCCCTTCACAAGTCCATTGCAGAACAAGGGTCTGCCCAAGGAATGCCACAAAGTATAATCCTGCATATTATTTTACCAGGTCGTCACTCCATCTAGTGGGGGGGTCACCCTACATTTTACTTACCAACCGGTAATGCTTTATCAATTTTTCCTTTATCTGTGCTACAATACGTTGCTTTGTACCAAATTTTAAGATTCTGAGTACCCTGTAGGTTTTGATTCCTTAGTCCCTTGCGAATGTCGAAAATTTGCGGCATAAACGGCTGTATCTTTTGATTGCGTTGGCTTAGAAGTTTGATTTTTTCCCAGCTCCAAGGGACCGTAGACTTGAGTATTTGATATGAATTTCAGTTTGATACCTCCACGCGTTCCTGAGAAAAAGGGTCTTGACAGACAGATAGACAGACAGACAGACAGACGGACAACAAAGTGATCATATAAGGGTTCCGTTTTTTCCTTTTGAGGTACGGAACCCTAAAAACATAGGCAGCCATAAGGACTGCCGACAAAAGTGAAAGCTCAATGACATATGCGTCTACATGCATGTACATAAGCTGCTATACGTCACGAACATGTCGAAGTCGTCGGTGACGCGAACCCACAAGATTTTCACCTACCAAAGAGCGCCCAACACGGCTGAAGAAGATTTCACTTCAAAAATACTGTCTGACAATTCCGTGAAGAATAGAAAAGAAAGATAAATAATCTCACAAAATACTAGCGTAAAGTAGAAGCTTAATGTTGCCTTGTTATGTGTGATGAGTGTAGAGAACCGGAGAACCTTCTGTACGTGGTAGAGTTATGCTGCATCTATATTAGTAGTATAGTTGTAGCACGAATGGGTCGGCTCAACCGGGGAAGGATTACGTTCTCACAGATTACCAGCGTAAAATAGCAGCTTAATGCTGCTGTGTTTCGTATGGAGAGTGTAGAGAACCGGAGACCCTTTTTACTGGAAATGAGGCACTCCATCTTAGTCCTCACGGGTGACAACGCATCTGCATTTTGATTCGCAAACGAGGATAAATGTAGATGTCCATTGGCCACAGCAACCACTTACTATCAGGTGGACTGTGTGCTCGTTAGTCACCCTATCCTCTAAAATAAACCTTCTGACTGGATACGAGGCATTCAGTCTTATTCTTCAGGGGTGAAAACGCATATGTATTTTGATTCTTAATCAACGAAAATGTAGATGTCTATGGGCCAAAGTATCCACTTACCATCAGGTGGACTGTGTGCTCGTTTATCACCCTTAATCTATAAAAAAATATGACACTATTTAAGTCAAATGCATTTAACTCTTATTTCATCATCATCTTCATTACAGCCCTTCACAAGTCCATTGCAGAACAAGGGTCTGCCCAAGGAATGCCACAAAGTACAATCCTGCATATTATTTTACCAGGTCGTCACTCCATCTAGTGGGGGGGTCAACCTACATTTTACTTACCGGTTCGAGGTTGCTATGACAATCTTTCTACCACATCGGTTGTCGGTTCTTCGAGCTATATGGCCGGCCCATTGCCACTTCAGCTTACTAATCCGTTACTTACAACCCCGTATTTATTAGGGTGTATATATTTGAATGTCCCGGTGCACTACGTGTGGCAGTGGCAGGGCCACACTATCTTGCTAAGGGAGGCGCCTTGCACTCGTGCCAACGCAGCTTACTAATCCGTCACTTACAACCCTTATTTATTGGGGTGTATATATTTGAATAGAATAGAATAGAATAATTTTTTATTCAATATACATTACATGTGTAATTCTTATTGAAAGTAGTTTTTTACTTTACCACTGGTTCGAAAAAAAAATTCCCTCTGTCCTGGGAAGAACCAGCTAGAAATCCAGCGGGACTTTTTTAAATAGATTTTACAATATAAATGATTAGGAACTATTTACAAAATTTATTCTAGAAACTGCTTGGAAGCGACCACCTCATTCCCAGGGGTTATTATCAACCATGTATTCATTTAAACTATAATAACCCTTTTTATACAGTTTCAGCTTAATAAAACATTTTAACTTGGTAATAGAGAGAACCTGTACACTTTCCGGGACCTTGTTGTAATAGCGTATACATTGCCCCAAGAATGAGTTACTGACTCTGTGGAGTCGAGAAACTGGCATCACTAGCTTGAGTTTGTTCCTAGTGTTTACAGACTGTACATCTTTTTTACTAAAACTATCTTTGTTTTTGTGAACATACATTAAATTTTCGTAAATATACTGAGAGGCCAAAGTTAATATTTAATAATATTTCTTTAAATTTATCTCTAAAGACTCTCTCGGTTTCAGATTGTAAATAGCTCTAATTGCCCTCTTCTGTAAAACAAAAACACTTTCTGAATCAGCCGCATTTCCCCATAGCAAAATGCCATAAGACATGTCAACAGACACGAAAATGTCCCGGAGCACTACGTGTGGCAGTGGCGGAGGCACACCAACTTGCTAAGGCAGGTGCTTTACACTCGTGCCAACATACTAGTTTCCCTAATACATGAGAAAGTAGACATATTCATATATTCCCAGAGTGAATTCACAAAGACAGCGTTATTTATATAAAGGTGTGTAAAAATATTTAACAAGCGCATTAAGTCATACAAGCCTGTTCAATGTTCGTGATAAGTGTGGCTGAATTAATAAATAATTTAATAATTTAACTGACGCTATGGGTTTACGAAATATTTTTTTTTAAATATACAGGCTCAGACCAACAAAATACTTATTTTTATCTACAATACTAAAAACTATAATAATAATTAAAAAAAAAACTAAAACTAGAAACTTAAATATCATATAGTCCTACTCCCCGCGGTATGGTGCCAAGAACGCTGGCTGCGTTTCCCCGCTGAATGGCTATACTTAGCCTTTGAGCAAGGAAAGAACCAGCCCTCTTATCACCAGCAGCACCGACCAGCCGCGGATGGAGTTCCTTTAGGAATTCCACCGCACGTGGACCCCACGGACCGATAGTCTCTACAGCAAATGGCACAAATATGTAGTCATCTCTCAGAGACTCATATTTGCGCCACTTACTCAGTTCAGCTGCCTCTGATGCCGCCCCGGCTCTAAACGAGGTACCCCTGAGATGAGAGACCGCCAGAGTGTCTACGCAAGTAGCATCCCACACTAGGGCTTTACCTCTCTCCCAAGGGACCAATG
This sequence comes from Parnassius glacialis, assembly GCA_033319125.1. Lineage (NCBI taxonomy): Eukaryota > Metazoa > Arthropoda > Insecta > Lepidoptera > Papilionidae > Parnassius > Parnassius glacialis. The sequence goes on from JAVANC010000007.1 coordinate 26,838,381, forward strand.
TCATACCGTCGGGTCTCCTGCCATCGTCTCTAAATATTCCACAAGGCTCTAAAACCGAGGGAAAATTTATAGAGACAAGAGCCCTTCGGATGACATCGTTCAAAGAACTATGTCGTGAAAATCTACCAGCGCTTTTCTTACATGAAAGTCCGTGGAGCCCAAACTTGTCGACGCTGCTACCACAGGGACACTGATGGGGTTGACAAATCACCGCTCCTAGTCGGATTCCTACAGCAATGCGTAAGCTTTCCGCATCAAGTAATGTACCGAGATTACTTGATGGTAAAGCGTGTAACCAGTGACTAGATTCCTTAGTCGAAACAGCTAGAAGGCGTGCCTTATCTAGGTCACTATGGAGATTATGAAACAAATCCTTCTGCACGCCCTGTACCAATGGAATATCCCACTGTTTTTGTTGGTTAACTTCCAGTGGAACATTTTCACGAGAACAGAGCGTTTTCCATGTCTGTCCTGCCTCCGCAGCAAAGCATAGGTCTGCTTTATTATTTAAAATTATATTACATAAGTCACTGACACTATGTACGGAAGCAAGGAAAGCAGGCAATGCAATGCTAGAAAGATTTCTCACACCAATGCCACCAAATTTTATAGGTAAAGTAGCTTGAGTCTAGGCTGTTGTATTTAAAGTTAAATTTAGAATTTTTTCTACAGCTATTTTAAGATTATTATCAATATCTTGTAAAATATCCGAACATTTCCAGACTGGACTCGAACGGAGTAAGTATGTAAATCTAGGTACAAGAAGACAATATTTAAAAATAGTAAGAGCTATGTGGGGGTTTAATTTATACAATTTATCAACGTGGTTTAAAAACTGATCAAATTTTGTTTTTAAAACAGGTTTAATACTATCGAAAAATAACGGGGCACCTAGCAGGTATAGTGATTCCGTACTGACAGTTTTTATTCCTGGACAAATATGATTAAAATTTTGAATTAAAGTGTATCTATGAGAAGTAGATAAATTATTGGAAAAAAATATTTCACATTTATTGCTATTTGTTTCAAGACCAATATTTTTAAAATTTTGAAAAATATGAGTAAGATCACTGAGGACGTCATCTGCTCTACCTCCCAGTGTACCGTCGTCTAGGTACCAGACATTCAGCTTGGATTTCAAATTTGAAATAATTGGTTGAATTCCCAAACTGAAAAGTGCTGGACCCAGTGGATCACCCTGCTGAACACCAACAGCGGAATCGATAACATGGTTTTCGTAACACAAGTTAGTATTTTGACTATAACATTGCCAAACGTAATGATAAATTTCGGGGGTATTATTAGCCACTTCTTTCAGCAAGGTTACCCTATCGATAGAGTTAAAAGCATTCCTTAGGTCAACCTTCACAAGAACATCTGCATCGGAGTTTGATAAAAATGTACGCACTGAATGTACCGCCGCCTCACAGCCACCTCTAGTGCCAAAACCTAGTTGAGTAGGCTGAAATTTGGTCTTAAGGTTAGAGATTATGTGCCTGCAAGCTAATTTTGAAGTTAAACGTCGAAATGTGGAACCAACGGCAACAGGACGGATACCGTTATCCTTTTTTTTTGAAGGCACATAATCTTGCCCCATATAAGAATGGAATGAAATTTGGATTAACATTACCAGAAAGCATAAAGTTACACAATTTTGTAATGTCTTTAAGAAGTACTCCGCCAGCGTCACCGGCAGAAGCGCTTACAAGATCTTTAAGATGTTGAGGCGTAATTCCGTCAATGCCGCCAGCAGAGCCATTCGAAAATGACATAATTGCTTCTAAAGTGTCTTTTTCCGAAATTTGTAAAGGTTGCATTGAAGTCCTGGGAGGCAGCGGCAAACTCTGAGGATGTTTGACCGAAGGATGCTTCTGACGAAGGCTTTCAAGTGTTTCGACATTACGAGGAGCCAGGATGTCGTCTGAGAATAAAATACGGGATGCATTTTTTAAGTCGCCATCCATTACTTTCGACTCAACTACTTTTTTTAAATCAAATTTAGGACGTGGTCAAGATAAATGAGTATTAATTGGGTAATCTAAATTTTGAAAAGATGTCTCTTTTAGTTGAGACGTAATTGATTTATTTATTGTTTTATCAAAATGAAAATGGGAATACGCGAAAGTAAATAATTTTTGCCAACTATTTTCACTATTAGTGAAACAATTTTGAATAGTGCATGACAATGCTTTAGCAAGCTGCATTCTCGCACCTCTAGGAATTCTTTTAACCACTGGTACATTACGATAATATTTGTAAATTTGCTCCGAAAACAGGGAAAAATTTGTGTCATTAGAGGAATTGCTAATAGAGTTATGAATTTCTACGGCAGGCTGTGAAGCCGAAATACTTTTACTATGGCATCTTTTAATATGTATATTTAATCCCCTTTTACCTTTAAACAGCCTACCGTCAGCACAATTTTGACACTGTAGGAAATCCGGCTGTGACTGTAGCGGAGCAGAGACATTCATTAAAAAATCTAAACAGATCTCTACAACACTCAAAAGTCTTTATATTACATATTCATAGTAACTTGAAATGTGCTGTACTCCACATCTTTCCCTGAAACAATCAATTAAGGCCTAAATAAAAGCACTTTACTCTATAAATGAAATATTATCACATTACTTCCCTGGATTTATTCCATATTGATAAAAATTGTATGTAGTCGTTACGCTTTGACAGTTGTCAACGGCGCAGCAGAAATATTTTCCTTTCTTAATTAGTATTATGTCTGAAATCAAAAAATTATTATTATAACAACTCTCTTATATATTTTCTGATCTTTTTGTTGAATTTTTTAAGCCAGAATTGGCCTCCAAATAACAAAATAAAATAAGATAAATATACGTAGCTTTTGACAGTGAAAAATTTTGACAATTGAAATAAATTCAATAATATATATATATATATATATATATATATATATAACAGAATTGATAACTAAGCAATGTTGCTCACACAATAATGTGGAAATGAGCCAGTTGCCAGTAATCTTTGTATTAAGCTTTCACTGTAGGTCGTTCGGGTATAAATTTAGTGTAAATTTGTTATTTACACTAAATAAAAAAAACACTAAAAAAAAATTATTTTTATAACCTGGAAGTTTGTGGACGTTTCAGAAACAGTGTAGTGTTATACTACTTACATTTCATTGTACACTATTTCTCCATTCTGTTTTGATATTCTGCATTCATGTTTTGCATCACTTTATACTATTTTTTTCATTCTGTTTTTGATTCTCTGCATTTATATTTTGCATCACCTTTATTTCCATAGGATCCTGTAACGTTTTTACACAATAACATATCATTTTACTGCATATTTTCACACTATTTAGTACTTTTAAAATAGCTGTCAATGAAGTCTTACCTTTTTCGGTTTTTTATTGAATTCTCTGTAACTCTACAATTTCAGGCTTCATGTACGCTGCCGTGCATTGGTTTTTCCTATGTGAATAATATCTCATTTCTTACTTAAATGTAACGATTTTCCAATTATATTCCTAAAAACCAAAAATTTTATATTTGACAGCCGTTATTTATTTCGTTGTCATGGTAACTTTTGTTCAAATTCGTCTCTGGTATGATGTTCTTTCTACATAAATACTCTTTGGCTGTAGGTCATTTACAATAAATTTCGTTTTAATTTAAATGATTTCTCGTTCTCTCTAAAAAGGTATAAAAGCCAAACAATTGGAGAATACAGGACAGTCTCGCTTCAGTTCTCAAACGAGAAACATCTACTAAAGGCCTTATCCCGGGGCCGCTTTGCCTCGGGATCCTGCAAGCCTCCATCTACATCCGGCGCATTCTGAAGTCGTCGGCGCATCCTGCAAACCAGGCGCCGGGATCCTGCAAGCCTTCATCTACACGTGAAGTCGTTGGCAGTCTGCTTCAAGCGCGGGGCCACGCTACCTTCGGGCACGCTACGACTGCTTGCTCCAGGCGCTGAGTGCACCTACTGCCCGCGCTACCTTCGGGCACGCTACGACTGCTTGCTCCAGGCGCCGAGTGCACCTACTGCCCGCGCTACCTCTGGGCGCGGCGACTACTTCTCCAAATACTGAGCGCACCTACCCCAGGCGCTACGTGCGCCGGCTCCGGACGCTGCGTGTGCCCAGTCCAGGCGCTGCGTGCCGTCGCCGCTGAGAAACCTCAAGCTCTGCGTGTTCCTACTTCTACAAAAGCAGCGAGGCTCTAGGGCTCCACTATAAAACTATATTGTCCTATTCTCCTATCTCTTTATTTTTTTAAAACCTAATTGTAATCTCATTTTATCCATCATCTTCATATTTCATTTGTTTTTATAAAATTGTAAATACTTTTTAAAAAATTATAATATATTATTTTCTTGGTCTATTTTGTTGTTTTGCTGTTCTTAGGTTAGGTTCTTTCTCTTTTAATTGTCGCTTCACGACAGTTTGGCGCCCAACGTGGGGCCACGCTACCTTCGGGCACGCTACGACTGCTTGCTCCAGGCGCTGAGTGCACCTACTGACCGCGCTACCTTCCTTATAGGAATATAATACCAGAATATAATGCAGGATACCTTTTTCCTCAAAAGAAATTGTCTTGAAGCGTTGGATGATGTCGTTAGCGATGTTCTTTTGGTTAGGAGTTAAATGCTCTGCTATCGAAACTAAAGATATTAAAGTTTTACCTTATGAGCATTTAACTCCTAACCAAAAGAACATCGCTAACGACATCATCCAACGCTTCAAGACAATTTCTTTTGAGGAAAAAGGTATCCTGGGAAGCACACATTTAATCACCCACAAGATTGATACTGGTGATTCTCTTCCAATCAAACAAAGATGTTATAGACTGTCTCCTGAAAAACAAAAGGCGTTAATTAATGAAGTTGACAAGATGCTGGGATGGAAGGTCATTGAACAATGCGAAAGTCCTTGGTTATCTCCAGTTCTCATCACTCCGAAGAAGAATGGTGAATGGCGTTTCTGTGTAGACAGCAGGAAGCTTAACTCAATTACACGTCGTGATGCTTATAAGTTGCCACTAATAAGCGAAATTTTGGACAACCTGAAGAATGCCAAATACTTATCAAGCATTGACATTGCGAAAGCATTTTGGGAAATTCCCTTGAATCCTGCGGATAAAGATAAAACTGCATTTTATGTACCTGGAAGAGGTATGTTTAGATTTAAAGTAATGCCTTTTGGCCTCACCAACTCACCTGCAACTCTACAAAGATTAATGGATATGCTGTTTACTCCTGAATTTGAGAACAAGGTATTTTGCTATCTGGATGACATAGTTATTATTAGTGAGACTTTTGATGTACACATATCGCTTCTCATGAAAGTTCATGAAAAACTTTCATATGCTAATCTAACTATCAACTTTGAGAAGAGTCAATTCTTCAAGAAAGAACTGAAATACCTTGGTTTTTTAGTGGACGAGTATGGTCTACGTGCGGATCCAGATAAAATAAAAGCTATTTTAGAATATCCTGTACCTACTTGCAGAAAAGAAGTACGAAGATTCATAGGCACCTGCAGCTGGTTCAGAAGATTCATTCCAAACTTTAGCACTATTGCCTCTCCACTCAACCAACTAACCTGTTCCGGGAAGAACGCTCCTAAATTTTTATGGAATTCACAAGCTGCATCTGCTTTCCAGAAACTTAAAGAAGCTTTGGTAACTGCTCCTGTCCTTGCTTGCCCTAACTTCGAACTACCCTTCTCTGTACATTGTGATGGATCAAATTATGGCATAGGAGCAATGCTTACTCAACATCAAGATGAGAAAGAAGTCGTGATTGCTTACATGAGTAAAGCACTAAATAAAAATCAACAGAACTATTCAACTACTGAAAGACAAACATTGGCTGTAATAACTGCATTAGAACATTGGCAATGTTACCTAGACAATGGTAAAGAATTTACAATATATACTGATCATGCTGCACTTAAATGGTTTCAGAACTTATCAAATTCATCAGGAAGACTTGCTCGCTGGACTTTACGCTTATCATGCTTTAACTTTGTCCTAAAACATAAAAAAGGAAAGGATAACGTTGTTCCAGATTTATTATCAAGACATAAGAATCAAGAACGTCCTGATACACGAGAAACTTCACCTCAAGGCGTACATCCCATTTCGATTGAAGAACCACCTGATCGTAGACTTGAACACTACAACAAAATTTTTCTCGGATGCTCCAACAACCCAGACGCATATCCCAACTACACTATCAGGGATAACAAACTTTACCGCTGTATCCATTCTCCCGATCGTCTAAACGATGAATCTATTTGGAAAGAAGTTCCACTATCTCAAGATAGACATGCACTTATTGAAGCTAACCATGGTTCCCCTTCAGAACTCCATCTTGGTATCTTCAAGACATTCAAGAAAATATCTTTAAAATACTATTGGCCTGGTATGTTTAAGGACATTGCCGAATTAATCTCGACTTGTGAAACCTGCTTAACCTACAAACACCCTAATCATTCTCCCTATGGTCTTATGGGTAAACCCAAACTTTGCTCCAGACCTTTTCAAACTATATCCTTAGATCTTATGGGTCCATTGCCTATGACTCGAAGACGAAATCAGTATATTCTAGTAATTAACTGCAATTTTACTAAATATACTATGATTTTTCCCCTTAAACGTGCTACTTCAGCTAATATTATTAATGTTTTGGAAAATTCAGTTTTTCTAGTTCATGGCATTCCTCAAACTATTATAATGGACAACGCTGTTCAATTTCAGTCGCGAGAATTCCACTCATTTTTAAATTCTTATAATGTTCCTTGTATTTTTCACACAGCTTTATATTGTCCTCAGGTTAATCCTACGGAGAAGTTTAATAGTACAATTATTACAGCTCTAGCATCTCTAGTAGGAGACGATCATAGATCCTGGGACAACCATCTTGCTAAGATTCAGTACGCAATGAACAGCGCTACAAACGTAGCTACTGGTTTTACTCCAAATTTTTTAGTCTTTGGTAGGGAAACAATACCTTGTGGTTCCTTCTATACTCCAACTCAGAACCTCGAGGAATTGGTATTTATGCCTCGTGATATTTACGCGTCTAATGCTGGTCTCCTCTCGTCTATATTTCACAAAGTTCAAACTAAACTTCACATAGCTCACGCTAAAAATAGCGCTCGCTATGATCTTCGCCGGTCTTTTAAAGAATTTAATGTGGGAGACACTGTTTGGCGTAAAAACCATGTTTTAAGCGATGCCGGTGCATACTTTAATGCTAAACTTGCCCCTAAGTTCATCAAGTGCAAAGTGATAGCTAAACTGTCACCACTAGTCTATGTGCTTGAATACCCTAATGGAGTTAGAGGCAAGTGGCATATCAAAGATGTAAAATCATAAATTTTCTTAACTTTTATTTACTGTTAATTTGTATATATGTAAAAATATCACCACCATTTTCACCTTATTATTTTTATTTCTTTTAATTTGTTTGTTTGTTTGATGATCCAGTGTTCTTCAACACATCTTGCATTAAGACCTCGAATGTTGGTTGGATTAATCTTCACTTTTTATGTTTGTTTCAGACACATCTCGTTGGTTATGTTGCATAAGTCATAGCGACTAATGCTTGCTTAAGATTAAGTTCTTTATCTTTATCTTCACTTGGGAGCAGCTGACTATTCTCTTAATGTTCTTTACTTTATCTTCACTTGTGAGCGGTTGTTAACTCTTTAAATAAGCCTGAATGTCCTTTTGAAAACACACTTTTAGAGTGGTGACTCTTCGACTAATTTATTTTTTTTTCCACACAGGAGCGGTTGAATACTCCTTAAATAAGCCTTAATGTCGTTTTGAAAACACACTTTTAGAGTGGTAGTCATTGAATGTGAACTCCACCCTTACCTGAATGCAGATGATGAATGTAAGAGATAGTATATCTGATTTTGACTGGTGATGTCTGTTTCTGCAAAGCTGTGTTTTTATGGTTTATTTTAGAATGTACATGTCAAAATTTTTGCTGATTCAAAAATTTTCCAGGGTCGGGGGGAAAATGTAGTGTTATACTACTTACATTTCATTGTACACTATTTCTCCATTCTGTTTTGATTTTCTGCATTCATGTTTTGCATCACTTTATACTATTTTTTTCATTCTGTTTTTGATTCTCTGCATTTATATTTTGCATCACCTTTATTTCCATAGGATCCTGTAACGTTTTTACACAATAACATATCATTTTACTGCATATTTTCACACTATTTAGTACTTTTAAAATAGCTGTCAATGAAGTCTTACCTTTTTCGGTTTTTTATTGAATTCTCTGTAACTCTACAATTTCAGGCTTCATGTACGCTGCCGTGCATTGGTTTTTCCTATGTGAATAATATCTCATTTCTTACTTAAATGTAACGATTTTCCAATTATATTCCTAAAAACCAAAAATTTTATATTTGACAGCCGTTATTTATTTCGTTGTCATGGTAACTTTTGTTCAAATTCGTCTCTGGTATGATGTTCTTTCTACATAAATACTCTTTGGCTGTAGGTCATTTACAATAAATTTCGTTTTAATTTAAATGATTTCTCGTTCTCTCTAAAAAGGTATAAAAGCCAAACAATTGGAGAATACAGGACAGTCTCGCTTCAGTTCTCAAACGAGAAACATCTACTAAAGGCCTTATCCCGAGGCCGCTTTGCCTCGGGATCCTGCAAGCCTCCATCTACACGTGAAGTCGTCGGCAGTCTGCTTCAAGCGCGGGGCCAAGCTACCTTCGGGCACGCTACGACTGCTTGCTCCAGGCGCTGAGTGCACCTACTGCCCGCGCTACCTTCGGGCACGCTACGACTGCTTGCTCCAGGCGCCGAGTGCACCTACTGCCCGCGCTACCTCTGGGCGCGGCGACTACTTCTCCTAATACTGAGCGCACCTACCCCAGGCGCTACGTGCGCCGGCTCCGGACGCTGCGTGTGCCCAGTCCAGGCGCTGCGTGCCGTCGCCGCTGAGAAACCTCAAGCTCTGCGTGTCCCTACTTCTACAAAAGCAGCGAGGCTCTAGGGCTCCACTATAAAACTATATTGTCCTATTCTCCTATCTCTTTATTTTTTTAAAACCTAATTGTAATCTCATTTCATCCATCATCTTCATATTTCATTTTTTTTATAAAATTGTAAATACTTTTTAAAAAATTATAATATATTATTTTCTTGGTCTATTTTGTTGTTTTGCTGTTCTTAGGTTAGGTTCTTTCTCTTTTAATTGTCGCTTCACGACAACAGATGACAATAAAATATAATCATGACTTTAATCTCATAGCCTCACTAGATCCTACTACAGCCATACATAAATTCCACAAGGATAAACATATTCAACATGTAACAACAACGCATAACAGGAAAAATTATTTGTAGGCCATAAAAACACTTGTTCCGTGCAGCATTCAAACCCGCGTCCCTGAGAGGCGCACTATATTGATAAGCTACTGCGCCAATGAACCGTCAAGAACTTATGAGCAAAGCGTATCCGTTTGTTTTATTTTATTAAACTCTTCTATTATTTAAACAAATCTTAACATTTATTTTAAATTCTTATGGTTTTATTTCCTAATAATTTAAAATTAAAAATTTTGTACAGCCGACTTCAATATAAATTATTAAGAATAACTCATGGTCTGACCTTGATCAAATTCATATGGCACCACATGTGAAGTACCAGGTTTCAAAGAAAAAAAGAATCATCTAAATCGGTTCACCCAGTAAAAAGTTATGAGGTAACACACATAAAAACATACATTCGAATTGAGTACCGTCTCCTTTTTGGAAGTCGGCAGAACAAACTACAAGGTATAAAAATATTTTTAAAGGAAATTTGTTGAGCTTGGAATGTAATTAAAATTAAGGGGAAACTAAGTATTGTCTGTTTAAAAACATTGAAATTTTATTCTCCAATAAAACTTCAATGTAAAGACTTTCATTATGGAAAACAAACAACACGGCTGCCTATAAAAGCTGAACGTGTACTGTCTGATAAATTGCTTGCGGTGAGGTGGCCTTGATTGAAAGCGATTAACTATATAAAGCGTTTGTAAAGTAAACGATTACAGAAAGCGTTTTTTTTTTATCAGTTCATTCATATCATTTAGATTTTAATGCAAATTCACATCTTCCTTGCCTTGATGTTTGAATAAGTTTTTATTTTTAATTGACTTTAAAAAAGAAGGAGGTACTTAATCCAACTCAATTTGTATGTATATTACGCGATATCTTCACGGATTGTGAAACAATTTTAATTATTCATTTTTGTTAAACATTTAGACTTTCCACCACTAACGATGAAAACAGGAAGTTTTTGATTTTTGACCTTTTAGTTGTCGCTTGCTGTTTCTTATGATGGGTGTAAAAAACCAGGGATCAATACTGGCAATGAGGCATTCCATCTTAGTCCTCAGGGGTGACATTTACATTTTCATCCTCATCGAGGATATATGTGGGGTCACAGCATCAACTTACCATTGGGAATGGGAATGGGTGCTGGTTTGACAACCTTCTTCTATAAAAAAAAATTAAGTACAAGCTTCTACCTTGCTGGAAATTCTAAAAATCCACATAATGTATTATATATATATATATATATATATATATATATATATATATATATATATATATATATATATGCATATACATACAATAAATATACTTTTGCTACAAATGGTACCATATTTAACAAAGCAGAAAATATGTGAAGTACATCCATTATATTAATTGTTATAAACGAAATAAATACGAACTAATTCTATATACTGCTAATAAAAACCAGCGCCAAAATTGCACGGAATGAAAATAAATGTGTTCCTAAAGAATCTATTGCTTCGTTTTGCGCTCATCAAAGAGAGTTTATTGTCTCTAACAAGTTGGAATTTTCCGAGTACTATAGGCAGCTTTATCGAAGTAGTTTTATTATCTTCCACCTCATCTGTAACCCTCAGACTAACAATACGAGATAGAAAAAACAATTCGTATGTTTTTGGGGTACCGTACCTCAAAAAGAAAAAAAACGGAACTCTTATAGGGTCACTTTGTTATCCGTCTGTCCGTCTGTCTGTCTGTCTGTCAAGACCCTTTTTCTCAGGAACGTAGAGGTATCAAGCTGAAATTCATATCAAATACTCAAGTCTACTGTCCCTTAGAGCTGTGAAAAAATCAAACTTCTAAGCCAACGCAATAAAAAGGTACAGCCGTTTATGCCGTAAATTTTCGACATTCGCAAGGGAATCAAAACCTACAGGGTACTTCCCGTGAACTCAGAATCTTGAAATTTGGTACGAAACAACGTTTTATAGTACAGATAAAGGAAACATTGCGAAAAGCATATATTTATAGTTAGTTACATCATATAGTAAAAATATTTTTTATAATTTTAAACTTATATACCTGCAGATTTGTTCGGAACCCTCGGTGCGCGAGTCCGACTCGCACTTTTTCTCGCCGGTTTTTTTATGGAAGAGACCGAATACTTCGTACATTTTTTTATACAAGAGGTGGCAAACGAGAATACTGTTCATCTGATAATAAGCCACGATCACCGCTCATTCACAACTGCAACACCAGGGAAATTGCAGGTTTGAATGGAATTTCAAGTGATACCAAACCATGCTCACCTTCTTAATACGCAGTCATGCAAACATCTTTCTTCTTTCTTTTTTTATCATTTCGTAAACACACGCACCTAAAGCCGTGCTAGCTAACGGTTTCAGATGAATATATATATATATATATATATACGCGAGTGCGTGTTATCGCGGGTGTAAGGAAAAGGGGAGATCTCCCGCCGGGCAAGGTGTTCTGCCCGGGGAGCGGCCAACGCTCCCAATGGTAGTTCGGAGCTATTCTATATATACTGCTTTAACTTCGGAAATTTGTTAGCGCGATTTAGGCTTAGCTTTCGCTTTCGCTTGTGGCGCGACGACAGCACCGCCACATCACCCCCATGCTCAGACTGGAGGTCGATAGTGCAGTCCGATTGCCGGTACGTCCTTAATGCCAGTGGGGAATACATGCTGTGTGCATAAGGGCAAGTGACGCCGGTGCGAACGATATGCCGGTGTGTAATGCATTCCGTATTACGCAATTGCAAGTGATGCCGATGAAAACGATGAGCCGGAGCAAGTGCCAGGAATTGCCTTGTCGTCTGCGGTGGGTCGAGAAGAAGGTAAGTAATCTGCAAGAGTGCCGTGAAGCAGAGGCAAGCAGTAAGGCTCAGAGCCGTGTCGAACATTGTAACGCAGAGAGTAGCTTGAAGGAACAGGAAGCATTATTATTCCAGTGCTGCGATGAACCTTTATAAAGCTAGATGGCTTGCGGAATGTGAAGACTGCAGATAATATCAGCTCGGAAGCCAATGAATGGGGTACTTGAGGATGATGAAGGTTTGAATGTGTAGTTTCCGAAGGATTGTTAGTTGCATGTTCAGATGATGTCGGGTGGTTACCACTGTAGCCAGTGGAAGGAAAAGGGGAGATCTCTCGCCGGGCAAGGTGATGTGCCCGGGGAGCGGCCAACGCTCCGAGTGGTAGTTCTGTCCGGGGCTATTCTATGTATTATACTGCTTTAACTTCGGAACTTTTAGCGCGATTTAGGCTTCGATATGTTTTGCTTGTGGCGCGACGACAGAACCGCCACACGTGTTCTTAAATAAATTTACAATCTTTTTTAAAATCTGGTAGCGTAAATACGTCTCATTGCGACGCGAGGGACGTGTCCAGCTGTTGTGTCGAAATTTGAAAATACTTGCATAGGAATTTCACCCGTATTCCATGTTATCCTACTATAAATAAGGAGCAAAGTCGTATAAATAAAAAAATGCTATGAAGTTCTAAGTATTTTTCGGTCACAAATACGATTGAGTTTCTTACTACTATTGAGATCTGGATAATTTTCCTATGCAAGTATTTTCATACTTGCAAGTATTTTTTGCTCGTACCAGGGCGCCGTACTTTGAAGTGAATACCTGGTTTTAAAACCTGGTAGCGTAAATACGTCTCTTCTTTAAAACAGACTAACTCCCGTGGCCGTGAGACATGGTAGACAGCTCAGTTGGTTAGAGCATCGGCACGGATCGCTTAGGTCGTGGGTTCAAAACCCACCCGGTATTAGTTGATTTTTAGAATTTCTCATTAAATGTTTAGACATTTATTAATTTGGTTGGTCTTTCTATGGCTATGTTAATTCAAGCTCAAAATGTGCCTACTGTGTTAAGTTGTTCTAAGATTTAAAGTAACGTTTAATAAATAGCAATAGGCTTGCGAGACTTGCGAGACTCTTGCTGCAAGACCAAAACCAAAAACAAGACTGAGAGCGCAATACCAAGACCAAGAACAAGACCAGGTGTATTGGCGCAAGACCAAGACCAATAATGGCTAAGTCTCGTCTTGTTCTTGCAGTTGGGCAACACTAATTTACACCACAAATACCTTGAATAACACTGGTGCCGTTAATTAGTGTGTTTGTTGTCACTTTAATGCACTAATCACTGTTTAAAACTTATAAAAAACTATTAAATTAAATTAAACTACTAAGAGCTCATACGGAACACTGTTTGGACCTACACTTCCTAAGAGGATTACCCGCTTTTTGTAACTCCTTCTAGATAAGGCAATATACTGTCGGTAACCAGGAAGCCAGATAAGAATGCAGATGATGATCTACATAAAAGGAGCCGATCGGTATTCGTCACTTTGAAAACGGACAAAGTGCCGACACCTTTGTTTTGGTTACCGACCATATACAATTTTTCGGTATGATTTATGATTTAATTTTGTCTAATGACCTATTTCGGATTGTGGTTTAATACAGATAAGATCATAAACTGTCCGTAAATAAGAAACAAGATAAGAATGCAGATCTGAACAAAAGGAGCCGGTCCGTAATAATCACTTTAAAAACAAAATAAGTGATATATAGGATACCTTTGTTATGGACATCAATAATTTTACAACTTGCATGATTTATGATTTAACGTAAGTAAGTAGCATATTATAGAAAAAAATAGTCTACGGACGAAAGCTTTCACTCGCATTTTGACGTTCGTGGTTTTCACAACTTGAGTTTTGCCGAGTGTTTTTGAAGTTCGTTTGCTATTTGACTTAGTGCATCGAGTTGAGACTATCTCCTCTGCTTAATTCCTAACTGTGTACGAATATTTCGTTCACAGGTAGGAATTAATGCAAAAGAGGTAAGACGTGGGAAAAAAATTAAACATACAAAAAGGTTAACAACGAATGACTTGATGCGCTTTTATACATCATTTTAGACTTCCTTGTACTAAGCTCGTGCTAAAATCTATCTTATACGCAGATTAAGATACATTTGCTTCTTCTTATTTGAATTAGCTGAAAGTTTTGCCTTACCTTCATACTCCATTAATAATTCGGTTAACAACAACAATAACAAAACTGGCACAATTTTTTCCTCAAATAGCACAAAAATATACGCAAACACGCTCGACGCAATGCACAAGACATGTAAATTAGACATTAAAAATATCTCACATCGAAATCTAAGGCCTAATGCCGAAACCGCCGATGGGCGGGTCAAGATACTTTATCGAGATGCTGGGCGCGTCGATGGGCGGGCTGCATATCAGTATAAGGCGACATGGGGGTAATATTGTCATTTCTTAGGAAGGCAGTGAATGGGTTAATAATGTTAATAAAATCATTAAAAAAATAGTGAGCGACGAACGCTTTTGTTGAATGTGTTATTTAAATTTTTACATTTATTTTAAATGTGAGATTTTAATTCGTATTACTTACTTAGTATAAATATTTTGTGTTTTATTTGTCGGAAAAATGCACATCCCAACTGCAATATATTAATTAAGCTTTATTCTTATAGAATATTCTTATTCACGTACTCATAGCGCCAACCACAAAAAAATTTGCACCTATTTGGTGTGAGCTTAACGTCAAAGCTCTACGTATCAATAAATTTCCACGCAGCTTTGGTCCGCGGCCAAGCGTTTCATCCGATGACATATTACGTCTTTCCGGCGACGAAAAAAGCAATTCGTCACGCGTATAACGTTACCGCGGCTTGCACTATATTTTTTTCGGTAGATGACGTAGACTGAGATAACTTTTGTTATGCTGAAACATTTTTTATTAATAAATAGTGTTACAAACGAGCACACAGCTTACCTCCTTACAGTCACATCCTCGAATGAGAGTCAAAATACAGATACGTTGTCATACCTGATAACTAAGATGGAATGCACTGTTTCCAGTGAAAAGGGTCTCCAGCTCTCTACACTCACCATCCAAAACACAGCAGTTGCAAACATGCAGCAACAAATAAAAGCAAACAAACAGCATTTAGCTGTTATTTTACGCTGGTATTCCGTGAGAGCGTGATCCTTCCCCGGTCTAGTCAACCTATTCATGCCACAATCATAATATGTCTAGATCGTGGCTCTATAACATGTAAATTAGACATAAACATCTTTTCATTCCAGGGAAAAAAATGTTAATAATTTCAACATCCATGTGAACGAAGTCACGGGTATAAGCTAGTAAATATAAAATTGTTGCGGGATCAACTTTTTAAGCGACTGACGTGGAGCAATGGCTAAAGTATGTAATGTAGAAGAAGTTATGAAGAGTACTCCGCAAAGTGATGTGAAGTACTGCAGTTCATTGTGTAGAAACGATCTGAATCGAATCCCCGTTTTTATAAAACAATGATTCCTGAGTCAACAAGGGCTCTCCAAGTTCGTAATTGGTACCCTTTCGAATACTATGGAATACAAAAATCGGAACAACGTTGCCTAACAATAGTGAGGCCATAAAGTTGTTTGCTAATAAAGCTCGAAATGAAAAAAGAAATTCAGACCAAGGCATTGTTAGCCATTGCGGATTCTGCCCATTACCAATTACGAAATGAAATGTTGGTTAATATTTTTGTTATAATATTTTTTTTTGATCAAGAATTAAATTAGGTTTAAAAAAACTAAAAAATAAAAAAAGATATATGTATTTCGCCATTCCTTATAAAATAAAACCTCAATAAAACATAATAGTACGTTTTTTAAGTCGTCTTTTACTTGCTGTTAATTTTTTTACCTTACCAAGGAATATCACACATTTCAAAATTCTAAATAGTTACCTAAAAATCTTCATATCAATATAGGGGTATTTTCCACCCTAGGGGTGGAATTATTTCACTAAATATATAAGCAATATCTTCGCAAATAGTTAAATGATTCGGCCCTACAAAACATCCACATCTATCCTCGATTAAAAAAAAGTACAGATGCGTCGTCACTGCGGACTAAGATAAAATGCTCCGTTTCCAGTAAAAAGTTATTCAGGGTCTCTACACTCACCGCACAAGCTGGAATTCTGTGAGAGCGTGGTCATTCCCGACCGAGCCGACCTTTTCATGCTACAACCGTAATATAACTGCAACATGGCTCTACCGCTGGCCTGGAATGGGTCTAGCCGTCTAGTATTGAAGACTGACATTTAGCGGTGTTTACCGCCATCTAGTCGCCTCTTACGACACTACTACAAGGTATTATATTAGTTTTATAAAATAAATTCAGTGCTCGCTTAGCTACATAACTTCATTCATTGCTCACATGCTACAACGATAACATTGAACATTCTTTTGATTTGTTGCGATGTTAGTCTCCATCTCGTCGACATAAAGACAATAAGGCGTGTATTTTTATACGCGGTAGAGCCATGCTGCAGCTATATTAGTAGTATAGTTGTAGCACGAATGGGTCGGCTCGACCGGGGAAGGACCACGCTCTCACAGAATACTAGCGTCAAATAGCAGCTTAACACTGCTGTGTTTCGTGTGGTGAGTGTAGAGAGCCGGTGACCCTTTTTACTGGAAATGAGGTATTCCATTTTAGTCCTCACGGGTGGCAACGTATCTGCATTTCGATTCGAAAACGAGGATAAATGTAGATGTCTATGGGCCACAGCAACCACTTACCATCAGGTAGACTGTGTGCTCGTTTGTCACTCTATACTATAAAACAAACGATAGTATCATTTTCAGCGGTTAATTGATTATGTGACCGTCACAGAACACTCGGAAGATGTGAAACATTATAGTTGATGGTATTTAGTATTTATAATTAATATATTTATAATAAAATAGAGTAAGAACCCCCTCCTTTCACTTCTGAGAGGATTTCAGGGCACGAAAAATGAGGAACTTTTTAAGTTTATTGGTTTATTCACGTTTTGGTTCTCCACCGAGCATCTGGTAAATCATGACCTAATAGTAACAATTTCATTAAGCAATTTCGTTGGTGCTGGTTCGAAGTCGGGTTTTTTTTAATTTATTCACAAAAGAAATTTATGATTACAAAGACAAATAATTTTGGTTTAAACATTCGAAGCTCGCGTATTGTAAAAAAAGTTACTCGTACAGCCAGCGCTTAGTTATACGGGAAAACAGTGATTGAATCAAATCTGTTAATTATTACCCTGACTTCCGCGAAACATAGTTGTGAAAAGAAACTCTGGGGTAATTTTTTAATATTATGTCATATTACAATGTTATTATATAAACTTATATATGTTATTTTTATAAAAAAGTATAATTATTATTGATGTTAAATATTATTACACTTACAGATAACTGTTTTAATATATCGCAAAGTATACGGTTAACGATCCGTAGCCTCTATAATCTGCAGTCAGGGTGGTGTGCCAAATCGCCTTCCGAAACTGTCAAAGAGCTTTTATACTAGGGTTAAATTGTTGCAGATTTTGAAACCAGCAACAAATAAATCTTTTTAATACAAGTAAGTTTGCATACAGTTCACCTAATGGTAAGTGGATGCTATGGCCCAGAGATACCTACATTTTGTCCTCGATTAAAAATAAAAATGAATTGAATTAAACTACTTTTACAGATTATATCGCGTTTAATTGACTTATTTTTTATTGATTCCCGACGTTTCGGGTACTTTACAGCACCTATGGTCACGGGGGACAGAGGGGATTGACGTCCCGATGTCAGAATTAACCCGGAGTACCTTCAGCTTTTTTAATTATTAACTTTGGTCCGATCTACTCAGAATGAATTGATAAATCACAAATTCTTGCGGTAATGCGGCAGAATAATTGCTCCATAACCCTTTCAGCAATGAGAGGAGGCCTTTACAATGTATACAGCTATTGCTATTGTGCCTTACATATTTTGTATTTTTTCTACTTTTTCCTGACATTTGTAGCTGTTATTATTTAATCCACTAGCCTCAATGCTTGGTCACACTTTGAGCGTTAGTTAGATTCACCGCTCTGTTTTAAAGAACACGAAAACAGAGAAGAAGAGAAGAAAAGAGTTATTAAGTCCCGTTTTCTGCCGACTTCCAAAAAGGAGACGGTACTCAATTCGAGTGTATGTTTTTTTTTCTTTTTTTGCTTTTTCTTTATGTGTGTTATCTCATAACTTTGTACTGGGCTAACCGATTTCGATGATTCTTTTTTTATATGAAAGCTGATAGTCCTCGTGTGGTCCCATATGAATTTTATCAAGGTCGGACCAATGGTTATTGAGTTATTCTTAAATAACCTATATTGAAATCGGCTGTACAAAATTTTAAATTTTAAATTATATGGTTGGTTGTTAGTTTATTTTAAACTCAAACATTCGTTATTAAATTTAGGAAAAATAATGTTGTGTTTTATTTTTCTGCCAACTTCCAAAAAGGAGACGGTACTCAATTCGACTGTATGTTTTCTCTTTTATGTGTGTTACCTCATAACTTTTTACTGGATGAACCGATTTCGATGATTCTTATTTTATTTGAAAGCTGGTACTTTTCGTGTGGTGTGGTTGATCACGGTCAGACCAATCGTTTTTGAATTATTCTTAATAACTTATACTTATGGCTGTACAAATTTTTTAATTTTAAATTATGTATTTTGTTTTTAGATTAGTTTTTATACGAGCCTTTAAAAATAACAAATTATTACAGAGCGGTCATCGAATATATAATAGTTAAATAGTCACTGATTTAAATCTTTAATTGTTGGTTCATGGTGCGAACTAAGGGGTGGTAAATTTTACGCTGCTACCATACGGCAAGGAGCCGAGTCTATCGTTTCGGCTTTGTTGCTCGTTTAGCACCACCCGAGGGACACGTGTAGGGTGGGCCTAGGGTTAGGTGGTCGAAGCCTACGGACGCGAGCGACTCATCCCCCAGGTGAGATTAGGGTGATAAGAGAAAAGTGTGGTTCGTAAGATGACGTTGCGACCACGATTAAAAAAGGAATGCTTCGGTGGTTTGGTCATATAGAAAGAATGAACGAGGAAAGAGTGACAAAGCAAATTTATGTTTCAGAAGTGAACGGCAGAGTCGGGAAAGCACGCCCTAGACGAAGATTATTTTGTCGCACATCGAGACAAAACTCGCGTTACCATCCATACCATTTGGATGATTGGCGGTCCACCACTGTGCGATTTAGAAGAAGTTTTCTCCCTCGCACGACTTCCTTGTGGAATCAATTACCACCAGCGAATTTTCCGGACCGATACGACTTAGGAACCTTCAAGAAAAGAGCTTACACCTTTCGAATAGGTCGGCAACGCATCTGCAATTCCCCTGGTGTTGCGGTTGTTCATGGGCGGCGGTAGTCACTTACCATCAGGTGAGCCGCATGCTCGTTTGCCCCCTATTCCATAAAAAAAAAAGATTAATCGACCAAATCGGCAATACATTGAAAATGGGCCAGATTAGGAGTACCCTTAACCGACGAGCATGTATGCGTAGATATATGGATGTTGAGGAGGCGAGAGAGGTTTGTCAAGATCGCGCCAACTGTAAGTCCGAAGTCTCTGCCAACCCTTCTAGGTGACAGGCGTGAGTGTTTGTGCTTTTGTGATTTGAATCTATAATACTCGTTATTAAAATTCTCTTTTCTTGTTATTTATCGGGCTGTAAAATTTCATTGCAAAATATTTCTCTAAACTTCGGGCTTAGAAGGAATTTGCCTTGATTGCAGGCTTTTAAAAAAGTAACGGTGGCAAACGCCCGCACAGTCCGACTTATAGTAAGTGGATGCTTTTAAGTTTAGAGACATCTAAATGTATCCACGATTTAGAATCCAAATGCAAATACGTTGTTAACCCTGAGGATCAAGATAGAACACCTTTTTTCCAGTATAAAGGGTCTCCGGTTCCCCACACTTACCGTACGAAACATAGCAACATTAAGCTGCTATTTTACACTGGTATTCTGTAAGAGCGTGGTCCTATCTACCTACCATTTGAGCGGACCCATTCGTACTGCTTCTATAACATAGTTGCAGTATTACTTTACCATGTATGAAAATATAGAGTAGAATTGTAACAGTGGTAGAGCCACGCGGCAGCGTTTGCTGTCGCGCGGATGAGCCGGCTCGAACCGGGGTGGTACCACGACCTCACAGAAAACCAGCGTGAAGTAGAGGTTTACCTCTGCGTTTCGCTTGGTGAGTGCAGGTGGCCGGAGGCCCTTTTTACTGGAAATGAGGCATTCCATCTTAGTCCTCACGGGTGACAACGCATCTACATTTTGATTTGTAATAGAGGATAGATGTAGATGTCTATGGGCTGCAGCAACCACTTACCATCAGGTGGACTGTGTGCTCGTTTGTCACCCTTATTCTATATATAAAAAAAAAAAATTGAAGGTGATTTATTTTAATGAATTTAGAAAAATATTAAATATAGCATATGATGTCGTCATTTTATTGCTGTACAACTGTAGGCTAACAAACCTCTGTATACAATTATTACAGTACCAAGCAGGAAAAAAATCAATGCCAAAATAATTCAAAATAAAAACAAAATACTGCTTAAATACATTATTCTGGCTATCATTAATGATAGAATAAATATAATCGTATTATTATTAAATATTCTTCACCTGATTGTTTACTGATGAAATGTCTCTGTGTGTGAATTGTGAATGTGATTATGAGCACATAGTCTGCGGAAACGTTTGCTAATTTTGTAGTGTGCTTAGGTAGTCACGTGCGCGATAAATATGAATTTGTTTCTATGCAATACCTTGTCCCATTTGTCTCCAATAAGATGGTACTTTTGAGGTGTGATAACTTCTTTATACAAGTGAAGGTGACTAGCGAACACAACACCTTAAGTGTATGTTGTGGCCCATTAACAATCTATCCTCAATTACCTATCAAAATAAATATTTTTATAAATGTAAGTTTTACAAAAGAAGACTGCGTTTTGTTTTGTAATTTTAATTTTGGCTATTTTAAATGAACTAAGATAAACACAATATCAACGTAACATCTAAAATGTTGATTAGTTAGTTATATAAAAAAGAAATATTTCCTATATTATTAAACTCTTAGATATAACAATTTTTCCCCAAAATTGATATAAGAACACCTCTGGAGTATAAACTATTTAATAAAAAAACATTTTTAAAGTTAAATTAAAATACATACAAAAATAAAATAGTACAATGGATTTGTGAATCTCCGCCTTTTTTGAAGACGACTAAAATTTCAGATGCGTTGTCTCCTTTGATATTTGATATGAAATACCATTTTACCAGTGAAAAGGGTCTCCGGTTCGCCATTCCGGTTAAAATATGTTTTGTCACACACCAAACGAAACACAGCAGTACTATGCTGCTATTTTACGATGGTGCTTGGTGAGAGTTTAGACTTTCCCAATTAGAGCGTATCGTGCTGCGGCCGTAATGCGCTGTGTAGCCTTGCTCTAAACTTGCATGTAAACTTAGGACCACGCGTGGCCTTAGGTTTGCCATGACACTTGTTTAATACTTGATGAGATAGTGTCATGTACAAATTTGATGGGCGTGACCTCTTTTTTAGCCGACTTCAATAGGAAGAGGAGGTACTCAATTCGTCTGTATTTTTATGTGTGTCGCCTCAGAACTTTTTAGAGCTGAACCGATTTCGATTCTTTTTTTATTTAAAAGCTGGTGCTGCTCTTGTGGTCCCATATAAATTTGATCAAG
This sequence comes from Parnassius glacialis, assembly GCA_033319125.1. Taxonomy (NCBI): domain Eukaryota; kingdom Metazoa; phylum Arthropoda; class Insecta; order Lepidoptera; family Papilionidae; genus Parnassius; species Parnassius glacialis. The sequence goes on from JAVANC010000007.1 coordinate 26,860,362, forward strand.
ATCTGATAAATAGTTTCTGAATCATCCTTAATAATGCGTATTGAATTGACCTCGACTGCATTGATGATGTTTTCCTTTTATTTATATTGAAGTCGTTTTACATTTTTTTTAATTTTACCACTTTAAAAAAAAAAGCGCGGAGCACAATTGACTACGATATCGATAAGTATGTATCGAGATAACAAATAGACGACAAACTTTAATTAATGTCGGTCACGCCCCACAAAAGGATAATTAAACTCAGCGACCAGTAACCTTCGATCAACAATACCAACAAGATATCGGGTCGGCGCAAAAAATACGACGAAGTAAATAACAGCGCACTGGAGACGTGAGCTCTTATTTCATTTAGTTGACGTGAAACACAGCCAATGTAAACACGTTTCACAATGCTGCAATGTATATTTAAAATTTGCAAAAATAATGCCCGAAAAAGCAATTTAACAGCCGGAGTGTCTTACTTTCGGTAAGTACGTGTAGAATAAGTTATATTTTAAGTTCTAAACTAACAACTATTATCATGTTTGAAACAAAATTACCAATTTTAAAGCACCCCTAATGTTTTGCCAAGGTTGGCCAATACACGCGTAAACATTTGTGACACAGAACAGTAGAGTACATGGAGTAGATTTGTATTGTAATCATTTTTAGTAATTTGTTACCAGAACTTTAAATAATGGTAATTGCTAATTTTTTCTCTGTTTGTGTAATTTCATTAGATACTTAGCTTTATTGTTTTTATTTTAGCTTTCCTAGCAATCCGTTTATGTGTGCAGAATAGATCTCACCTAAATATCACTAAATTCAACGTAAATATATATATGTGGAATTTAGTGATATTTTTGTTTGTGACATCCGGCTATCAAGACACTTTTGCCAACCGCTGACATAACATTTGAAAAACAAAAAGCGTACTTACAGTTTATAACTTTTTGTGTACGACACATAAAAACACTGATAAATTAAATAATCATATTATACACCAAACCTTCAATTAATAAGTATTTTATTTATTTATTTTTTATTTATCATTCTTTATTGCACACCAACATAAAGAAGTACGCAATGGGCGGTCTTATTATTAACAGCAATTTCTTCGAGACAACCAATGAATGGACAAGATTACACAAAGATAACAGGGGTAAGGTAAATTAGTGTGATAAAAAGGAATACCTACATATATTTATATATAAATTTTTATATATATATATATATATATATATATATATATATATATATATATATATATATACATATATACATACATATACTACAAACATACATACAAAAACTAAAATAAATATATAATGAATTATCTAATAAAATGCAATCATTATACTACATACTATATTATATTTAATGCCTAGCGTCGAAAGTATGTATACTAACAAACATAAATGTCCAAAATATAAATAATTTTAACTAAACTTATGATCATATTATAAATTATTTTAGTGTTCACCGCGACTTCATAACTATTGTAGCTAAATTCGAAGAAGCAAACAGAAACGAAACAAAACGACGTAGCTTGCAAGGCAATAACGGGAAAAAGTACATTAATTTATTATTACTTAAGATTGATTTCACACTAAATGTTATTTAACCTATGTCTTTTCATTTTCAAGTGACAGGAGTAATGCATTGAATTGTTCTTTTTTGTAACTAATGATCGTAAGATTTGTGATTTTATTGCTAGATTCCATGGTTGTAATTGGGTTGAACATAAAACTGTTTTAATTTTTTGTATCTTGTCTTGTCTTTGTCTTTTGTAGCTGTATAAGTATATATTCACGCGGACAGCATTTAGCTATGATTTTGTACGTGACCCGTTATCTAGTTGTTATTGTTGATCGAAGCCAGTAACTAAATAACTTAGTCTTATTTAATGATTTCTCCGTCAAGTGTAATATCTCTCTACAAGGTGCAAGAGTGTACAAGCATGGTGTGAATATGGCTTCTCTTACATAATCATTATTATCGTTATTATTGCAGCAAATAAAAAGTTCGACAAAACTCGCGTAATCGAACATTAATTTGACGAGAAGTATTGACGCTCCGTAATGTTTGTAGTATGTTAACATGGTCAGGATCACACTAACCGTTACTTCAGTTTTGACAGACTGCTAATCCCACTCAAGCACACTGATTACTACCAAGAACGATCTGTGAGCCTATTGAATTTGAAAAAAGTCTTCATTTTAAAAGAGAAGATGTCTGAGTGCTACCATCTGCTTGGGATTCCTTAATAAATAAAATTAACTCCATTTTTGAACATACCACTGCAAGATTTCAGAATACTCTTAGCTCGTTCTGCTTATATTGGACCAATAATTAATATTTCCATGTTGAAATTAGCCTCCGTGAACTATGACATCAGGACGTCTTTTTACAAATTACTGATAACATTAGTTATAGTATGGAAAATTAAAAATTAACAATACTAACTTTGTTAAATTTCAGCAATGCGTTTAATACAGTCGATTTTGATATTTCACTATTTTGAGTGGACTAAGGAACATCACAAGCAAAAGGTAACAACTATAATGTCACCTAAATAGTATCATTAAATCTTTATCCCCTATTTTTCCGCGCTTTGAGGTTTTTCTCCAGATATGATGAAGCCGTTACTGAAATATAACCTATTTAATTGATAATAATAATTAAAATCGGATCACAATTGCCGCAGATATCGCGTAACACAAACCCAAAAATTTTATTAACAAAAAGTAAAAGTCGAATTTAAAAAACTAAAAAGAATATTAATGGTAGTAGCGTGATGCTGCAGCTATATTTTGCAGTATGAAAGAGTCGGCTCGAACGGGGAAGGACCACGTTCTCACAGAATACCAGCGTAATGCTATTGTGTCTCGTATGGTAAGGGTAAAAAACCGAACACCCTTTTTACTGGATAGGGTCAAATGCTTTGTATTCCATCTAAATCCTCAGTGGTGACTACGCATATTTGTCTATAGGCCACAGTATCCAGTTACCATCAGGTGAACTGTGTGCTCGTTTGTGACCGTTGTTCCATAAAAAAATCCCATTCGGAACACACTGTGTATAGAAGAAATAAAGGCCTATTTCCCCACGGAAAAAATGGAGCGATTGATTCCTATTCTTTGTATTATTTTATATTAATATGTATTATTGAAGACATTATTTTATGGGTATTAAGTTAATAGTAAAAGTTCATCGTGTATGCTAGCCTGCATTCGTACAAACACTTAAAAATCTTTAAATAGGGCCACGCGTTCAACAAACAAGTGGCAGAATACGTTACACAAAGAATTCTGTAGAAGAAACTACATTAGATTTTTTTAAGTTTTTTTTTAAATATAGGTACAAATTATATACAAAATAAAGAATAAGGATTAATATATTCTTATATATCTTATATATAAATACAAAATAGTTTATTAACTAAGTCTTAGACAATTTTAAGTAATTGGAGCTTCATCTTAATCAAATAATCTCGCTTGTGCTAGGAAGCACCGCTCATCCATAACGAGGTTACACAATAGACTAGAAATCGCCATATAAATGCAAGTAACGATTTCAACTTCCACTTTAAAAATTAATAAGGTACAACTATCAGAAATCGACGGCCTCTAAGTAAATAAGGACAACTAAATTTAAATTATTTTTTTATATATAGTATCTAGTTAATTGACGGCTCCGTGGAGTAGCTGGCTTAGCAATGAGATGCAACGCTTGGGGCCGCGGGTTCGAATCCCGCACGGAACAAGTATTCGTATGGCCTACAAATAAATGTTCCGGGTCTGGACGTTTGTTCTTGTGCAATATATGTTTGTAAACTGCCTCCACAATACAGGAGAAAAACTTAGTGTGGGGGTAACGTTTAAAAAAAAAAGAAAACAAAGAATTGATATTGATAAATAAGAAAAGGTATTTTATTTTAGCATTTAATAAAACATTTTCCAATACTGAAATATACGTTAAAACAAGACTAATAGCAGTATTAAGCACACATGCACTGCTGTGACGTGGGCACACGGCCACTGAATACGTGAATAACATTCGTTTATTTTCCAGCTTAAAGCTCTCAGAGCTTTACTCTGCACGTTAAAGTGTGATAAGTTTTAAATTGCTCACTTATAAAGGGTTTTTATTTTGCTTTGTATTGACTTGCAACACACGTACATACAACTCTATATATATTTATATATCATCAAATATCTAAAAATCTATGAAGAATTTTCTGATATAGTAAATGGAAGAATTTACTGTATCAGAAAATTCATATTCAAAAAGATTGATATAGTTATTTTAAGGTCTTTAATAAAATCATTTTGTTATTTTGTTGTTTTAAATAAAAATGGTAATTTTTTAAACGCCGTAAAAAATTAATGTGATAAATGATTTCAATTCTTCTTATAAAACAATTTTAATTTTAATTAAAAGTTAAAACATCATACAAAATCTAAATATTAGTAACCAGTGTTGCCACCTCTTATTCTCTCTATTAATTACACATCGACATCGATTGTTCATACTTAAAATTAAATTGTCAATGTTTTCTTGCGGCATGAGGTGCCATGTTCTATGCGAGTGTTTGTAAGATTGTTCTTACGTCGTTAAATTTGGGGGAAATCTCTCAAACCTTTTCGTTGTAATATATCCAAGGCATTCTCGACAGGATTTAAGTCGGGTGACTGTGCAGGCCAATATAAAACTTAAATATCGTAGTCTCGGAGAGCAGCGCCATCCGCGCCGTATGGGAAGGAGCATTATCGTACAAGAGTAGAAATTACTAACCCATTTGGATTCTGTGTGGGAAAATAACAAGCTCGAATGCCTACTCGTCGTATTTTTGTGCTGTCATGCTGCCTTGGATCCAAACGAGGTGGGTTCATCGGCCATGACGAATTCCTGCCCACACCATGATTGCCTGCCTTGGTATGAGTGGACATTCTGAGGGTGCCGTAGACAGCTAATTCTCCTTGGAGATTTCCAAACGCGTACTTTTCGTGAATCCGAATGACCGTGAAACAGGGACTCATCGGTGAACAGCATCAAAGACAATTGTTCGTCACTCCATGGTTAATGCACCCGAGCCCACGAAAGCCGCCGAATGCCACGTCGCAATGCTGGTACACGTAGCGGTCTTTGAGCATGAAGACGAACTTCGTGCAACCTCCTTCGCACGGTTTGGTCGCTTACCAGCAGCTGGTGGTCCTACTGAAGCCTTTGTAGTATTTGCATCGCTGTGGCATTGGGTTGTCTTCTGGCGGTCATTTGGGGAAATCGATCCTGTCTCTGAGTAGTAACATGATATCTACCCGTGTGCCGTTCAGCCTCGTCCCCAGTACTACGATAACGTGACCACAACCTTGATAACACTGATAACTATATATGAGGTAGTTATTTTGAGTTATTTTTGTTTTATTAAGCTAAAAAAGTATAATTTCCTACGTGCGTACATACTTATGTGTGTACTTACATACACACGTTTTTTATGGGATAAGGGTCACAAACGAGCACACAATCCACCTGATGGTAATTGGTTGATGTTTCCCATAGACATCTACATCTATCCTCGATTACGAATCAAAATGCAAATGCATTGTCACCCGTGAAGACTAAGATGGAATGCCTCCTTTCCAGTAAAAAGGGTCTCTGATTCTCTACACTCACCATACGAAACGCAGCAGTGTTAAGCTGCTATTTTACTCTGGTATTCTGTGAGAGCGTGGTGCTTCCCCGGTCGAGTCGACCCATTCGTGCTACAACTATACTACTAATATAGCTGCAGCATGGCTCTTCCACATATGATTCTTTAAAAACAAAAAATATACAAGCCTCCACATATTACTATCATCTTTATACAAATTTAAGGTACTCCAAGAATATCTCAACCTGCTACAAAAGTTATAAATAAATTCTTTTGATTTCAACTGTTTTAATTTAGCGAAATCTCCAGATTAAATGTTCTGTCAAATAATTTCAAATATTTTTTTTTTACAACTGACTTCAATATAAATTATTAAGGATAACTCAAAAACTATAGGTCAAACCTTGATCAAATATGGGACCACAAGAGAAGCACCAGCTTTCAAATAAAAAAGAATCATCGAAATCGGTTCACCCAGAAATAAGTTGTGAGGTAACACATATAAAAGAAAAAAAAATAGTTGAATTGAGTACCTCCACATTTTTGAAGCCATTAGAAAATATTGTGTTGTAAATAGAAAACGACGCGGACCGTGCAGCCGACGTGTTTGTTTTAGTGATTGAACTGCAAGCAATTGAAACAATTTCTACATTTATTTTAGCAAATAGAATATTTAAAAAAGAATAAAGGAGATGGTTTATATTTTCTACTGACTTCAAAAAGGAGACGGTACTCAATTCGACTGTATGTTTTTTATGTGTGTTACCTCATAACTTTTTACTGGGTAAACCGATTTCGATGATTCTTTTTTACTTGAAAGCTGGTACTTCACATGTGTTCCCATATAAATTTGATCAGGTTATGACCAATAATTTTTGAGTTATCCTTAATAATTTATAATGAAGTCGGTTGTACAAAATTTTTAATTTTATATTATTTTATAGTAAAGATTAACAAACAAGCCGTGTAGTGGCGGTCAAGAATATCCACTACCCCATATCCTCCCGTGGGTGTCGTAAAAGGCGACAAAGGGAAACAGGCAGGAGATGGGCAGCAGCATCTTCCTAATAACGGCATAAATACAATAAAAAAACTGCGGTTGCCAACCCGCTCGCCAAGCGTGGCAACTATGGCAATATACCCCCCCATGAGCAATGACAATAATAAACGGCCCCCAGTCCCCGGCGGCCCCGCTATTCCTGGCTACGGTGGCGACCATTGTAACGGCGGGGCAGGGGGGTGCTAAGAATCTCCGGTGGAGGTTCGGTTGCCACCTTAGACGACTCGACCTGGCAACGTACAACGCACGCACCCTGAGGACTGACGAGAAGATCGTGGAGCTGGAAGAAGAGATAGACAAGTTGCGCTGGCATATTATAGGATTATCCGAAGTCCGAAGAGAGGGGGAGGACACGGTAATCCTCGAATCCGGCAACTTGCTCTATCACCGGGAGGGCGACCATCTGTCCCAAGGAGGTGTCGGATTTATCGTCCACAAGTCTCTCGTTAACAACGTTGTAAAGATCGGGAGTGTGTCGACGAGGGTTGCGTACCTTATACTCAGAATCACCAAACGGTATTCGCTGAAGGTCATACAGGTTTACGCACCAACCTCGGCACATCCCGATGGGAGGAGTGGAGGAAATGTATGAGGATATCTCTAGAGCCATGCATTCCTCCAAAACCCAATATACGGTGTTAATGGGAGACTTCAATGCAAAACTAGGCACAAGAGAGAACGGTGAGCTGAAAGTAGGGAAATTTGGAATAGGGCAACGGAACCCAAGGGGCCAGCAGCTGGCCGACTTCATGGAGAAGAGGGACTCTTTATGATGAACTCTTTCTTCAAGAAGCGGCCCCACAGGAAGTGGACCTGGTCGAGCCCCGACGGTTCGACAAAAAATGAGATTGACTTCATTATGACGACCAGACGACAACTGTTCAGTGATGTCTCAGTGATCGCGAGGGTGAAAACCGGCAGCGATCACCGAATGGTTAGAGGCACACTGAACCTAAATGTTAAGTTGGAGAGGTCTCGTCTGATGAAGTCAACGCTCCGTCTCCCTCGTGCTCTAGTCCAAAGTCCCGAAACCTTTCAGCTCGAGTTACAAAACCGTTTTCAGTGCCTAGAAGACTGCAATGAAGTGGACGATATAAATGACAAGCTCGTGGAAACTGTCCATGCGGTCGGAGCTAAGTTCTGCAAGACCCGCCGCAGAAGAACACAAAAACTCTCCGATCATACTCTTAATCTCATGGCTGTTAGACGGGAGATGAGGCTACATTCTTCAACAGATTTGACAGCATACAGGCAACTGAACAGACAGATCTCCAAATGCATGCGGCGAGACTTACGCAACTTTAATACAACTCGTATTGAAGAAGCGATCGAGCGGAACCAAGGCTCCAAAGTCTTTGCCAGAGATCTGTCTGCCAGAAAGTGCCAACTGTCAAAGCTGAAGACCGAATGGGGCAGCACTGTTTCCGGGGCACCTGAGATTTTGAGTGAGATTGAGAGGTTCTATGGGCAGCTGTACACGTCATCGTTGGAGCCACATGCAAGTGTGAGTAACGATCCAAGAGCGAGTCTTATTCGACACTATTCCGAAGATATCCCGGACGTCAGTCTGAGCGAGATTAGAATGGCTCTCCAGCACCTTAAAAACGGCAAGGCCCCAGGCGAGGATGGAATTACAGCGGAGCTTCTGAAAGCGGGTGGAAGACCGGTACTTGAAGTCCTTCAGAAGCTCTTTAATTCCGTCCTCCATGGTGGCATTACACCGGAGGCGTGGAGCAGAAGTGCGGTGGTCTTGTTCTTCAAGAAAGGTGACAACGCTCTCTTGAAGAACTACAGACCGATTTCCCTTCTGAGCCGCGTCTACGTGCTGTTTTCGAGAGTCATTACGAATCGGCTCGCGCGCAGACTTAACGACTTCCAGCCTCCCGAACAAGCCGGTTTTCGAAAGGGCTATAGCACCATAGACCACATACATACCCTACGGCAAATTGTACAGAAGTCCGAAGAGTACAATTTGCCACTATGTCTGGCGTATGTGGACTATGAGAAAGCCTTTGATTCCGTCGAAACTTGGGCGGTGCTGCAGTCCCTACAGCGGTGCCAAGTTGACTGTCGGTATATCGAAGTGTTGAAGTGTTTGTACAGTAGAGCTACGATGGCTATCCGAGTACAGAACCAGAGTACGAAACCTATCCAATTGCAGAGAGGTGTAAGACAGGGTGACGTTATATCCCCGAAACTCTTCACCGCTGCATTGGAAGACGTTTTCAAGCTTCTGGACTGGAAAGTTTACGGAATTAACATCAATGGCGAGTACATCACTCACCTTCGATTTGCCGACGATATAGTCCTCATGGCAGAATCGCTGGAGGAGCTAAGCACTATGCGCAATGACCTCAATAGTGTCTCCCAACGGATAGGTCTTAAGATGAACATGGACAAAACAAAGATTATGTTTAATGTCCATGTCACACCTATGCCGGTAGTTGTTGGGAGCACTAAGCTCGAAGTTGTTGACGAGTATGTTTACCTGGGACAAATAGTCCGACTAGGTAAGTCCAACTTCGACCGAGAGGTCAATCGACGGATTCAACTCGGCTGGGCAGCGTTCGGGAAGCTACGACACATCTTCTCGTCAGAAATACCTCAAAACCTTAAAACAAAATTGTACAACCAGTGCGTGTTGCCAGTGATGACTTACGGAACTGAGACGTGGTCCTTCACTGCTGGCCGTATGAGGAAGCTCAAGGTCGCTCAGCGAGCTATGGAGAGGGCTATGCTCGGAGTTTCTCTGCGTGATAAACTTAGGAATAAGGATATCCGCAGTAGAACCAGAGTAACCGACATAGCCCAACGGATTAGTAAGCTGAAGTGGCAGTGGGCCGGCCATATAGCTCGCAGAACCGACAACCGATGGGGAAGAAAGGTTCGAGTGGCAGCCTCGTACCGATAGGCGAAGTGTAGGGCGATCCCCCACAAGATGGAGTGACGACCTGGTAAGACATGCAGGAAGTCGATGGATGCAGGTGGCTCGGGACCGTGCTTTGTGGCATTCCTTGGGGGAGGCCTATGTTCAGCAGTGGACTTGTGAAGGGCTGTAATGATGATGAAATGATGATTAACAAACAAACACACAGTCCACCTGATGTTAAGTGCTGTGCCTCATATAAATCTACATCAATTTACAAATAAGAATCAAAATGCAGAGATCACAGCTGAGGTCTGCCTTGGATAGCTTCGTTTCCAATAAAAAGGATCTCTGGTTCTCTATACACGCTGCAGCGTTAAGCTGCTATTGGACGCACGTATTCTGTAAGTGCGTACAACAACTATACTATAACTTCAGCATGCCTACGTCTAGCCTCTCCTCTACCTACTTCTTACTTATTCCTGCGGCAAAATATCAGCGCTTGTAGTGGCTGTATTCCAGTCAGAAGTGTATAGAATCAGTGTAATTATTGACTGTGATGCATTTCACCTTGGTTCTCCTTAAAGGTGACAACGCATCTCTAGTGCTTAGCTTGAAGTTGGTAGCGGATACCTGCATGGGTATGGGCTGTACTTACGCCATTGTTTGTCGCTGGTATTACGTGGGAGTATGTACTTTCCCGATCAAGACGAACCGCAATCGTGCTGCAACTATAATATAGCAGCAACGCGGCTTGACCACGTATTAAATGTATACGCTTTAACAACAACATTCCAAAAAATCTTCACTGTTTTTCAAGTGTCAACAAGTTTTAAAATTTCAGCAAAAATCTGTATAAAAATGATTATTTTGATAAGAAAACTTGCATGCATCACACATCCACCGTGGCGAATGCCCGGAGGAATATTTCGGAGTCATTCCAGCCGCCAATTTTCGTGATATCATATATATATATATATATATATATATATATATATATATATATATATATATATATATATATATATATACTTACTATAGAAAACTTATGGTAAAGTAAGTTTTATTCCCCGCAAAGTTTCTTTGTGAAATCGGCTATCACCATCAATTTTCTCGGATCAATATGACATCAAACTTTCAAGAAAGAGTTTATGTTTTTAAAAGGCTGCATACACACTTTCAATAAGGCCGATGTTGCAGTTGTGGGGTAGTAAATGGGTGGTGGTAGTCACCACCAGGTGAGTTATATTTATAAAAAGAAACTACTGAATGTATAACGTATGAAGAAGCTCAAAGTCAGTCAGCGAGCTATGGAGAGGATATGCTCGGCGTTTCTCTGCGTGATAGACTTAAAAACGAGGATATCTGTAGTAGAACCCGGAGTAACCGATATAGCCCAAAGAATTAGTATGCTGAAGTTGCAATGGGCCGGCCATATAGCTCGAAGAACCGACAACTATTGGTGAAGAAAGGTTCTCGAGTGGCAGCCTCGTACCGGCAGGCGAAGTTTAGGATGCCCCCCGCTAGATGAATTGACGACCTGGTAAGACATGCAGGAAATCAATGGATGCAGGTGGCTCGGGACCGTGCTTTGTGGCATTCCTTTGGGGCTATGTTAAGCAGTGACAGCAGCAGCAGACTTGTGAAGGGCTGTAATGATGATGTTGATGATGGTTATGTATTATCCCAACCAGGGTAAAATAAAAAAATATTTTCATTAAGTATTATGCCAAAATCTTTTTGAATATATTTAAAGCGTCAGTAGCCTAATGGCAGGGCGCGGACCGCGAACTCGAAAGGTCGTGAGTTCGAATCCGCCATTCGACTACTGTCGTGAATCACTTCCAACACAAGCATTTTAAGCTTACCAGAAGTGGTTAAAGGAAATATTAGTAATGATTGATAACGTTACTAGTGTTTTTTCAAAAAAAAATCTTTTCAATTCTAGCAATAATTTAAAACATTGATGCCGATGTTTAATGGAATACTGAATAAGCAATTGATAGAATTTACAAGTTTAATTACGATTGGCGATTCTTATGCAAATCTTAGCGAATACGACAATTTCATACGACTTTGATTAAATAACAAGAGTGGTTTGTTCACTAGTATAATTACAATTAAGATGTATTACCGTAGATATAAAAGTGTAGACGCGGTGTTAGAATATTCACTACTATCCTACTACCCACTGTGAAAAGATACTGAGGAAAATGAAGCAGGAAGTAGCCCACAGCATTTAATACCTTATAACAACTCAGTAAGAATACATTTTTGGCTTTTTAAATGCAGCTGCAAGCCCACCTGCCAAAACAATGAAACTTTGACTATAGTATGTGCCAAATCGATTGAGAAAAACGGACAATGACCTTTCGGTCGTTTAACCAGGGGTTACAAACCTTCAATATATAGGCACATTTTATATGTAGTACTTTCTTTATTTATAATGATTTTTTTATAATGATTGATATAATATATATTTATTAACTATTATTAAAAAGTTATGTGAAAGATCGCTGTAGAAGAAAAATCATCTATTGTTATAAAGTACTTTATTCATTTAACAACAAAAAACATTAATTTATAACACATATAAAGATTCGAGTGATAACGACACCGAATAAGTACGTACTTATGCAAAAGATAAAACTTTATTTTTAATATTATATAAGAACTTTATTTTTATTCGGTGCAATCATCACTCGTATCTTCACTTGATGAACTATCTGTAACATTAATTATAAAGCGATCTGCAGTTTGGTCAATTCTATCATCCATGCCACGCATTTTTTGTTCAACCTTAAGGACATGCTGAACACAGTTTTTCCATTTATCTGGCGTGATTTGAGTTAAACCATCTTTAAGTAAATTTTTAACATCTTTTAACTTGAAAGTTGTATTTTTTCGTGCAACGTACCCTTTCACATCTGCCCACACAAGTTCAATGGGGTTAAGCTCACAGTGATAAGGAGGTAACCTTACCACTGTGATGCTTTTTTCTTTTGCCATCTCGTCGGTGACGTAACTTCGATAGTTATCTTTAACTGCCTTTATTTTTTCCATTAAGTGGGTCTTTGTGTCCGAGGGCACGTATGCGATCTGTTTAGATTCTAGCCATTCCTGCATATTTTGTTTCCGCCAAGACATTGTTGGGGTTTTTTCTAAACGTCTGGAGTGGTAACTAGCGTTATCCATAACTATGACATCGCCGCTTTGCAGTTTTTCTATTACTTTTCTAAACCAGTCCTCGAAATGGAGAGCGTCCATACTCTCATGGTAGTCACCAGTAGATGATGATTCAAATACCCAATCACATCCCTCCAAAAAGCCATTTTCATTGCCAACGTGTACAACTATTAATCGCTTTCCTTTACCCGAAGGGGCTTTCGCGCCAGTAGAGTAGCCTTCTAACCGTGATTGACGAGAAGATTCAATTGTGGTGTCTTCCCATACCTTTCCCATAGTATGACCTGCGTTAATCCATGTTTCGTCAAGGTAAAAAATGTTACGTCCCTCGTTTCTTAATATTTGTATTTCTCTCAAATATCTGATACGCCACAGAACTATCTCTGGGCGATCTATTAGACCACTTTTTCTGTTTCTCTTTATATATTTGAATTTTAAATGGCGCAACACACGTCGCAGGGAAGTTTTGCTCAAGTTTGGCAACTGGTCATCTTGATTTATACTGAGCAAAATTTTGTCTAAAGTCGGTAATTCTCCTGCAAGAAAGAACTGATGCACTTTCGCTCTTATAGCCGATTTATCAAAATCGTCCAACTTGTCAATTACAGACTTTTTTCTTTTATTAATTATTCCCTTTTCTGGTATTTTATGGGAATCTCTATACACGCTTAATACGCGATATATAGTGCTCTTGCTGACTCCTGAGATCTCCGAAACCTTTTCTACCATATTAACGTTTGAAGGATACACGTCTTCGGGCCAGGTGTTTTTGACATATTTGTATACATTAATGATAATCTCTTGTTCCCCGACCGACAAAGTGGTAGGTTTTCTCTTTTTTACTGGTGACGTTAAAGGTGCTCCAGAAGATGGGCCTGTAAATAAATGACAAAAATATACTACCATAGTACTACATCACATAAATACATATTGTTTTAGAAAATAAATACCACATGGTCACATAAAAAGAGCGCTTTAAGAAATAGAAAGGCTACGTCGTCGCATTTGTACCTATTTGTACGTACCTGCTACGTTTATTATGGGTCGGCGACGTCTCTTTCCACTTGATGTTGAAGGACCGGGTCCTTCACCAAATTCTCCTGAACTCATGTCGATTTAGTAACGACCGTCACAGTAAAACTAATATAACAGATTCAAAAAACAAAAACTTAACGATATAACAAATTTAACAGTAAAAACTTAACTAAAACAATGCAATGAATGCTATGAATTACCCGAGACGTACACACGCAAGCGCTATCCGAACACGAATGAAAACAAAATGGCGGACCGGCCCAAAAAAGGTGACGCATCTCTGGCTGCCATTGTCACGTTTCTTTTAGAACGAACTGACGTAACGCGCGTTTTGTTTATTTTAAAGGGATGAATTTGCAAAAGCTCAATATGGTGATTATATTGCTTCAAATATTTTTTTAATATGAAACTGTTATTAAATGAATTGCTGCGTTACTTACCATAAATTGAAATATAAAATATAACACATTTTTCGCGATGTACCGTAAGATTTTACTATGTTTATAGGAACCACAGACAATATTATTTAAGAAACAAAAAAACAAAACATATGTGCTGACCTAGAAGTGGGAATAATATCAATATTTAAATATTGTTATCACATCTAAATTGAGATTTTGTAAGTTACGCCTTTTGACACTCGGCTCATATCTGAGGTCATTGTCCGTTTTTCTCAATCGATATGGCACATACTATAATATCTCGCTTATGAGGTTATTAATCTATGGTGAAGGACTATGTTCAGTAATGGGATTTTAATAGGCTATAATGAAACAGTGTCCTCGTTGTTGGACAGTGACACTTCGTAGGTGCAGAATAAAGTTCTTGAAGCTTGCATTTAGAAAATAAATGAACGTTTCACTCGGAATTAAGCAAGAGTAACTAGCCGCGTCCTCACGTCACGGAAGTGCTCCGGTACTTAATACTGCTATTAGTGTTGCTCCCACGTTAACTTCAGTAAACGAAACAGTGTAAATGCATCCCGAATATACACCCATGGACATGCAATTTATTGGAACTTAAAAAAGGGTAAAATAAATATAAAAGATCTTATACGTACTGGAAAGCTATATCAGCATATGTAATTTAAAAAAGAAGAATGATTTTTATTTACTTTTATTTTCATTTCTTTTTAATTTTTTTTCGGCTATGTGTTAAGTATTATGTATTTTAATTAAATTTAATAAAGCCGAGATCAGACCACTTCACTTATACAGAAAAAGATTTGAGAGCTTGGCTGAGGAGTGCTAAATAATGATGTACTCCAGACCGAATTTCGGTCACGGTGGCCAGTCCTAACGTAGACTAGTCATTTACGCAAGCATAGTTGGACTCTCTATTCCCTCACTCTCATAGTCCAATGTGACGGTAACCAACTCGACCAGCGAGACATCAGGCACAGGAAATGCTTTTCGAAGCACGTATGTGAAAGCAATTATATATAGTATGGCAATCCAAAATGCTGTGTTAGTCCCTACTTTAATGTATGGTAGTGAAAGTTGGGTCTGGCAGAAGAAGCATGAGAGTAGAATAAATGCTGTAGAAATGCGGTCTCTAAGGAGAATGCTAGGGCTGAATCTGAATGACATGGTGAGAAATAGTATGATAAGAGAAAAGCGTGGTTTGCAAGATGACGTTGTGACCAGTATTAAAAAAGGATTTTTTTTTATGGGATAGGGTAACAAACGAGCACACAGTCCACCTGATGGTAAGTGGTTGCTGTGGCCCATAGACATCTACATCTATCCTCGTTTGTGAATCAAAATGCAGTTGCGTTGTCAGTCGTGATGACTAAGATGAAATGCCTCTTTTTCAGTAAAAAGGGTCTCCGGTTCTCTACACTCACCATACGAAACACAGCAGTGTTAAGCTGCTATTTTACGCTGGTATTTTGTGAGAGCGTGGTCATACCCCGGTCGAGCCGACTCATTCGTGCTACAACTATACTACTAATATAGCTGCAGCATGGCTCTACTACCAACAAAATGCTTCGGTGGTTTGGGAATGTAGAAAGAATGAACGAGGAAAGAGTGACAAAGCAAATTTATGTTTCAGAAGTGAACGGCAGAGTCGGGAAGGGACGCCCTACGGTACGTGTACACCAAAACCGATTTCGTCGGCCGATGGCGGACAGAACTACCCGGGCGAGTAACTGGGACGTGTATGTGCTTACATTGCAACAGTATACCACGTGTGCCGACATTGAACGTTACCGGTATTCTGTAGTTAACTGTGTTGCTTAACAGAGTGAAGACGCGTTTTTATAAATATCTGGAACCGGTATATCCACTTCCGATCCAGCTTTAGCCCATAACCGTTTCGAAACATCTCGATTATTGTAATTGTCTATTATAAACACAACTAATTAATTTTTCTTCATCGTTTAGGTAGATAACAACACTGACAAAAACAACAGAATATAGACAAAAATATTAAATTAAACTATAAATACACTCAATTTGCACTGTAGACGCCGGCAATCTGGCGAGAAATCCCAACAAGTTCGGACTCAACGGTTGATCGGCCGATTTCGTGCGTCATCGGACGATAACGGTCGTGTTTATGTACGCACTCTCTTTCTTTTACAAGTGTTTGATTCGATCGTCCGAGTTCGGCCGTCATCGCCCGAGCAAACTTCGGCCGTTGACGGATTAGGTGTACGCGTACCCCTAGACGAAGATTTATCGACCAAATTGGCGATACATAGAAAATGGGCCAGATTAGGAGTACCCTTAACCGATGAGCGTGTATGCGTAGATATATGGGTGTTAAGAAGGCGAGAGAGGTGTATCAGAGTCGCGCAAAATGGAAGTCCGTAGTCTCTGCCTATCCCTCTGGGTGACAGGCGTGAGTGTTTGTGTTGTGTGATGGATGTGAAAGTACCGTCAATTTCCTGACTCTGGTCTGCTACTGAGAATTTCTTGACAGAAAAAACCAATAACTGAATTTGACCAGACCCGAGACTCGAACCCAGAACCCCGTGATCAACACTCGCGCTTACGACCACTTTTTTTTATAGAAGAGGGGCCAAACGAGCATGCGGCTCACCTGATAGTAAGTGACTACCGCCCATGAACAACTGCAACACCAGGGAAATTGCAGATGCGTTGCCGGCCATTTAAAAAGAGTAGCCTCTTTTTTTGAAGGTTCCTAATTCGTATCGGTCCGGAAAAATCGCTGATGGTAATCGATTCCACAAGACAGTTGTGCGACGAAGAAAACATCTTCTAAATCGCACAGTTGTGGACCGCCAATCATCCAGATAGTGTGGATGGTATCGGGAGTTCCGCCGCGATGTACATTCGTGAAATTTGGCGGCTGGGATTAATCTGAACAATTCTTCAGTGCATTCCCCTAGTAAATGCGAAAGAAAATGCAAAGGGATGCAACATCTCTTCGCAGTGCCAAAGAATCGAGCCGATCGGAAAGGACTCGGTCGCCGACGATTCGAGCCGCTCTTCGCTGGATGCGGTCAAGTGGAAGGAGCTGCCACTGGGATGCCCCGGCCCAGAGATGGGAACAGTATTCCATGTGAGGCCGAACCTGCACCTTGTTAAACTGCAGGCGGTGAGCCGGCATGAAATACTGTCCCGCTCTCCTGAGCACGCCATGCTGTTTAGAGGCCAATTTGGCATTCCCTTCCATGTGACCACGAAATTGCACACTATTCGATATGTCAACGCCGAGGATTCCGATACTGGCTGAGGCAACAATGGGAGTGCCTTGAAACTGAAGAGATACGATAGAGGGGTTCTTTTTAGCCGTCAACGCTAAAAAGAACCACTACACCAATGAGACAGTTAAGTTGCAAATATCATTACTCAGAACTCTTTGAGTAGTGCATTTTTGGCGTTGGCCTTTGAGTTGGCGGACTTTGTAAATCTGTTCGCAATATTTTTTTATTTCTCAGACATGCAGGTTTCCTCGTGATGTTTTCCTTCACATCCAAACACGTGGTAAATTAACATTTAAAATTGCAATTAACAATTTCGTTGGTGCGGGCGGGGTCGAAATCGGGTTGCTCGCGTACTGTATAATTTACAGCGAGCACTTAGCCCCTGATCTACCACGGCTCTTGGTACGCGTTTAGATTTAATAAGATAATTAGTATTTTTTTCTATAATGTGATTTTTTTATTCTTTAAGTGGTACAGCCATGCTGCAGCTTGTAGTGTTATGCTACTTACATATCATTTTACACTATTTTAAACTTATTTTTCCATTCTGTTTTTGATTTTCTTTTTACATCACCTTTATTTCCATAGGATCCTGTAACGTTTTTAGACCATAAGAACACAAAAACAAATCATTTTCACTTCGTATTTTCACGCTATCGATGGAGTCTACCTTTTTCAATCTTTTACTTAGTTCTCCGTTACTCTGCAATTTCGGGTTTCGTGCGCGCTGTTGCGCTACCTTTTTTCCTATACCAATAATATCTCATTTCTTACTTAAATCTTGCCGTTTTTCAATTATAAGCCTGAAACCAAAAATTGACATGTTTTGACATCGTTGTTTATCTGGTTGTCATGGCAATTTTTATTCAAATTCGTTACCGGTCTGATGTTTTTACTTCAATATTTCCACATAAATACTCTTTTCCTCTTGGCCATTTACAAAAATTTGCTTTTAATTTAAATAATTTCCCGTTCTCTTTAAAAAGGTATAAAAGCCGAACAATTGGTCAATACAAGGAGTCTCGCTTCAGCTTTCAAACGGGAAGCATCTCCTAAAGGCCTTATCCCGGGGCCGCACTGCCCCGGGATCCTGCAAGCCTCTGTCTTCACCTGAAGTCGTCCACTAGCCTACTCCAAGCGCGGGGCCGCACTGCTCCGGGATCCTGCAAGCCTCTGTCTTCACCTGAAGTCGTCGCCTAGCCTACTCCAAGCGCGGGGTTGCAATGCTCCGGGATCCTGCAAGCCTCTGTCTTCACCTGAAGTCGTCGCCTAGCCTACTCCAAGCGCGGGGCCTCACTGCTCCGGGATCCTGCAGACCTTTGCCTTCACCTGAAGTCGTCGCCTACGCCTCCACCTACTAGTGCCCGTGCTATCTTTAGCCGCTGTGCGTGCTTGCTCCAGGCGCTGCGAGCGTTTACTCCAGGCGCTGAGAGCGCCTAATCAAGGCGCCGCGTGTGCCTACTCTGGGCGCTGCGTGTGCCTACTCCAAGCGCAGCGTGTGCCTACTCCAGGCACTGCGTGTGCCAAGACCAGGCGCTGCGTGCCACCACCGCCAAGCGCGGTGTGCCACTTTGATCTTCAGGCTCCGCTCCAGTATTCATCTATCTTTATTTTCCATTTAATTGTAATTCACGTAACTCATCACCATCATCATTCTTCATTTATTTTTATATAAAATTGTAAATATCTTTTTAAAATTTTAAATATATTATTTTCTTGTTCAATTTTTGTTGATTCGTTGTTGTTAGGTTAGGTTCTTTTTTTTAATTGTCGCTTCACGACAAGCTATAGTATAGTTGTAGCACGAATGGGTTAAATTGACCAGGGAAGGACCACGCTCTCACAGAGTACTGGCGTTAAATAATAACTTAATGCAGCTGTGTTTCAGTTTGATTCTTAGTCGAGCATAAAATGTAGATGTTTACGAGTCATAGCATCTATTTTCTATAACTGGTGAACTGGGTACTCATTTGCCATCCTTATTCTATACAAAAAATCCTTTCAAAAGAAGTTTTAGTCACAAAGGACCAGTATAGTATTTTAATTATATAAACTAACTACTTCTATTCAAACGCAGGTCACATAAACGTCCTGGTAGATACGGGACAATTGCTCCGTGTCTCTACATACACAAGGACTACTGGAACTTCGTATTAGAATCGAACTATTGGAAAAGTTACTTAGTTAGAAGTACTGTATCATAACGACTCTTTTGATTACTTTTAAGAACAGCACGCTGAACAAAACTTGAAATTATAACAGAATAAAATGACATTATTGTAACTGGTGTTGTTGTTAATTTAGGCATTATATTATAAATTATTTAATTTAAAAAAATTAAAACTGAAGGTAGCCGGGCTAATAACTATGACACCGGGACGTCAAACTCCCCATTCCCCCCGTGACCACGGGAATTATAAAGATAAATTAAACGCGATAGAATCCACAAAAAAATAGTTTCATTTAATGTGTAGTGTTCGCGTAAATATAAGATATCATTACCCCTTAATACTCAGGCGTGAAAACGCATCTGCATTTTGATCCTTAAACGAGGATAGATGTAGATGTCTAGTAGCCACAACTTCCACTTACTATCGGGTGGACTGTGTGCTTGTTTATCACCCTTATTCTATAAAAAAAATATGTAACGACATAAGTTTTTATATAAATAATTTTATAGAGCGACTGCCATGCGCACCCGCTCCGCGGGAAGTCGTCTCTTTTAACCCAATGCACAGATACTGCTGTTACTGCAATGTGAATAAGTACTCATGTAGCGTACAGAAAATTGTTGATAGAACACTAATCTATACTTTTATCTGGTAACAGTTTCCTTTGTATTATACCATAAGGAATAAAGCAAATCGAGATAAAATTATTACAGTATTTTCTCTGCTATGATTCTCAGCGAAGCCAAGTACTAACAATTTGGCCGTTTTACTCCAGAGCTACAGCGTACTGCGTGGAACGGACTGGGAGACTGTCTGTTGTTTGTTTATAATACTTGGCGCTTGCAGCTGCAAGAAAAGTTAGTTTGTATCACACTTTTAGCAGATTGCGAAAATAGCTTACTAAAGTTTTAAAATTTATCTAAGTTTACTTTTGATTTTAAGATAAAATAAAAGTATTTTGTAAATTATCGTAGTAACTCTATTATGTTACACCCTTAAAAAAAGGGTCTCCTGTTCTTTACACTCACCATAGGATACATAACAGCATTGAGCAGCCACTTGACGCTGGTATTCTGTGAGAGCGTGGTCTTTCTTATGTGGAACCGACCCATTCGTGCTGTAACCATAACATTACTGCAACGTGGCTTTATTTAAGTTGTTTTTTTTTTATAGGATAAGGGTGACAAACGAGCACAAAGTCCACCTGATGGTAAGTGTTTGCTGCGGCCCATAGACATCTACATCTATCCTCTATTCCAAATCAAAATGCAGATGCGTTGTCACCCGTGAGGACTAAGATGGAATGCCTCATTTCCAGTAAAAAGGGCCACATGTAACTTGGTGTGATAACTGTAGACAAATACGAGCAGTAACTACATTTGAGTCGATCAAACACAGCTGTGGTCGTGATAACGCATCTGCATGTTGATTCTCTTTTGAGGATAAATGCATCTAGTTACCATGAGGTGGAATGTGTACTCGTTCGTTAACCATATTCTATAAAAAAGAAAAAGTGTGGCGTAAGGTCGTTTGTTACTTCAAATTAAAATAACTGTATTTTTTCGAAGACACAAGGGCAATATAAATCACAATTCTCCACTCTCAACAATTCTAGGCTGTGGCTTAAATTCTATTTAAATTTTACGACATCCCATAACGTAGGTTTAAAGACATAAAAGAACCCCAAGCATTATTTCCCAATAACTTTTATTCAATTGCAGGCGTGAATACTTTTTGCGTGTATTGGATAGGAATTTTTATCGCATTATTATTTGAGCATTTCAATCCCCTAATATTATTTTCGCTATTTTTGCAGTAAAAGTTAGGTCAGTAAGTCGTATATTTTTACTTTTCCCTATTTTATAAAATTAAAATAAAAAACGAGCTTGAAGTCCACAAGTTGGGCTGTCGTTTACTCTGATTCTACTGCTGATCATTTATAAGTTTATCACGCAGAGGAAACCCTGAGCATCGCCCTCTTCAGAGCTCGCTGAGCGAACTTGAGCAGTGAAGGACCTGTCTCAGATCCATAAATTATCACTGGCAACACGCACTGGGTGTTCAATCTCCTTTTCAAGTTTTGTTGTATGCCTGACGAGAAGATGTGCCGTAATCTCCCGAAAGTTGAATCCGAGTTTAATATGTCGATTAAGTTATAATAATGACCTCCAGACCGAATTTCGGCCACGGCGGCCAGTCTTAACTGAGACTAGCCATCGGCGCAGGACAGGATTATAGTGCCCAAGTGTATGCGCAAGCACAGGTGCACTCTCTATTCCTTCATTCTCATAGCCCGATGGGACGGTAAACTGACACAACCGGAGAGAGATCAGGCGCAGGACCTCTCGATTATTGTAATTGTCTATTATAAACACAACTAATTAATTTTTCTTCGTCGTTTAGGTAGATAACAACACTGACAAAAACAACAGAATATAGACAAAAATATTAAATTAAACTATAAATACACTCAATTTGCACTGTAGACGCCGACAATCTGGCGAGAAATCCCAACAAGTTCGGACTCAATGGTTGATCGGCCGATTTCATGCGTCATCGGACGATAACGGTCGAGTTTATGTACGCACTCTCTTTCTGTTACAAGTGTTTGATTCGATTGTCCGAGTTCGGCCGTCATCGCCCGAACAAACTTCGGCCGTTGACGGATTAGGTGTACGCGTACTATCGTGCCCGTGTAACCTAATAAAATCTTTTTCAAAGCAAGCCAGGAAAACCTCAGTGCTTAATATTTTACTTTTCAAACTACATTTTACATTACTTCCAATACAGCTATAATTCAAATACTTATGAATAAAGTGAGTACCATCCCTATACAAGATAAGTAATTTTTCATTAGAGCTAATGTTTTGATGCAATCCTTACAACGAATACTTTTCGATATTTTCTGACAAAATGTATTCAGTAGTGTAAGCTGAGCAGTGGTCTATAATTTTTTCCATTACTACATCACCCACAAGCAATTTTTCTTTTGCACTTCATGGTGAAGGGGATAGGGGAAGACGAAGATTTATCGACCAAATTGGCGATGCATAGAAAATGGGCCAGATTAGGAGTACCCTTAACAGATGAGTGTGTATGCGTAGATATATGGATATAAAGGAGGCGAGGGAGGTGTGTCAGGATCGCGCAAAATGGAAGTCCGTAGTCTCTGCCTACCCCTCTGGGTGACAGGCGTGAGTGTTTGTGTTGTGTGATGGATGTGAAAGCACCTTCAACTTCCTGACTCTGGTCTCCTACTGAGAATTTCTTGAGAGAAAAAACCAATAACTGAATTTGACCAGATCCGAGACTCGAACCCAGAACCCCGTGATCAACACTCGCGCTTACGACCACATTTTTATAGAAGAGAGGCCAAACGAGCATGCGGCTCACCTGATAGTAAGTGACTATTGCCGCCCATGAACAACTGCAACACCAGGGGAATTGCAGATGCGTTGCCGGCCATTTAAAAATAGTAGCCTCTTTTCTTGAAGGTTACTAAGTCGTATCGGTCCGGAAAAATCGCTGATGGTAATCGATTCCACAAGACAGTTGTGCGACGAAGAAAACATCTTCTAAATCTCACAGTGGTGGACCGCCAATCATCCAGATAGTGTAGATGGTATCGGGAGTTCCGCCGCGATGTACATTCGTGAAATTTGGCGGCTGAGATAAATCTGAACAATTCCTCAGAGCACTCCCCTAGTATATGCGAAAGAAAATGCAAAGGGTTGCATCCCTTGCTAATGAATCGAGCCAATCGGAAAGGACTCGGTCGTCGACGATTCGAGCCGCTCTTTGCTGGATGCGGTCAAGTGGAAGGAGCTGCCACTGGGATGCCCCGGCCCAGAGATGGGAACAGTATTCCATGTGAGGCCGAACCTGCACCTTGTTAAGTTGCAGGCGGTGAGCCGGCATGAAATACTGTCCCGCTCTCCTGAGCACGCCATGCTTTTTAGAGGCCAATTTGGCATTCCCTTCCATGTGACCACGAAACTGCACACTATTCGATATGTCGACGCCGAGGATTCCGATACTGGCTGAGGCAACAATGGGAGTGCCTTGAAACTGAAGAGATACGATAGAGGGGTTCTTTTTAGTCGTCAACGCTAAAAAGAACCACTAGACCAATGAGACAGTTAAGTTGCAAATATCATTACTCAGAACTCTTTGAGTAGTGCATTGTCGGCGGTGGCCTTTGAGTTGGCGGACTTTGTAAATCTGTTCGCAATATATTTTATTTTTCAGACATGCAGGTTTCCTCGTGATGTTTTCCTTCACATCCAAACACGTTGTAAATCAACATTTAAAATTTCAATTAACAATTTCGTTGGTGCGGGCGGGGTCGAACCCAGGTTGCTCGAGTACTGTATAATTTACAGCGAGCACTTAGCCCCTGATCAACCACGGCTCTTAGTACGTGTTTAGATTTAATAAGATAATTAGTATTTTTTTTCTATAGTGTGATTTTTTTAATTCTTTAAGTGGTACAGCCATGCTGCAGCTATAGTATAGTTGTAGCACGAATGGGTTAACTTGACCAGGGTAGGACCACGCTCTCACAGAGTACTGGCGTTAAATAATAACTTAATGCAGCTGTGTTTTAGTTTGATTCTTAGTCGAGCATAAAATGTAGATGTTTACGAGTCACAGCATCTATTTTCTATTACTGGTGAACTGGGTACTCATTTGCCATCCTTATTCTATACAAAAAATTCTTTCAAAAGAAGTTTTAGTCACAAAGGACCAGAATAGTATTTTAATTATATGAACTAACTACTTCTATTCAAACGCAGGTCACATAAACGTCCTGGTAGATACGGGACAATTGCTCCATGTCTCTACATACACATGGACTACTGGAACTTCGTATTAGAATCGAACTATTGGAAAAGCTACTTAGTTAGAAGTACTGCATCATAACGACTCTTTTGATTACTTTTAAGAACAGCACGCTGAATAAAACTTGAAATTATAACACAATGAAATGACATTATTGTAACTGGTGTTGTTGTTAATTTAGGCATTATATTATATATTGTTTAATAAAAAAAAATTAAAAACTGAAGGTAGCTGGGCCATTTATGATACCCGGACGTCAAACTCCCCATTCGCCCCGTGACCACGGGAATTATAATGATAAATTAAACGCGATAGAATCCGCAAAAAGTAGTTTCATTTAATGTGTAGTGTTCGCGTGAATATAAGATATCATTCCACCTTTATCCTCAGGGGTGACAACGAATCTGCATTTTGATCCTTAAACAAGGATAGATGTAGACGTCTAGTAGCCACAGCTTCCACTTACTATTGGGTGGACTGTGTGCTCGTTTATTACCCTTATTCTATAAAAAATATGTAACGACATAAGTTTTTATATAAATAATTTTATAGAGTGACTACCATGCGCACCCGCTCCGCGTGAAGTCGTCTCTTTTAACCCAATGCACAGATACTGCTGTTACTGCAATGTGAACAAGTACTCATGTAGCGTACAGAAAATTGTTGATATAACACTAATCTATTCTATCACGTAGTAACAGTTTTCCTTTGTATTTTACCATACAGAATAAAGCAAATCGAGATAAAATTATTTCAGTATTTTCTCTGCTATGATTCTCAGCGGAGCCAAGTACTAACAATTTCGCCGTTATGCTCCGGAGCTACAGCGTACAGCGTGGAACGGACGATGAGACTGTTTGTTGCTTGCTTATAATACTTATCGTTTGCAACTGCAAGAAAAGTTGGTTTGTATCACACTTTTAGCATATTGCGAAAACAGCTCACTAAAGTTTTTCCTTATTCTAACTTAAAACTTATCTAACTTTCCTTTTGACTTTAAGATAACATAAAAGTATTTTTCTTTTTTTAAAAAACGTTATTTATTAGGATTTTCTCCTGTACCGTCGAGGCAGTTTACAAACACAAATTGCACAAGGACAAACATCCAGACCCGGAACAATTATTTGTAGGCCATACAAATACTTGTTCCGTGCGGGATTCGAACCCACGGCCCCTAACATAGCAACTCATTGCTAAGCCACTGCGCCACGGCGCCGCCTTCTAAATTATCGTAGTAACTCTATTACATTATGTAACGTTACAGCCTCTAAAAAAAGGTCTCCGGTTCTTTACACTCACCATAGGATACATAACAGCATTGAGCAGCCACTTGACGCTGGTATTCTGTGAGAGCGTGGTCTTTCTTATGTGGAACCGACCCATTCGTGCTGTAAGCATAACATTACTGCTACGTGGCTTTATTTAAGTTTTGCGCCTTTTATGTAACTTGGTGTGACAACTGTAGACAAATACGAGCAGAAACTACATTTGAGTCGATAAAACTCAGCTGTGGTCGGGATAACGCATCTGCATGTTGATTCTTATTTGAGGATAAATGCATGGCTTAAATTCTATTTAAATTTTACGACATCCTATAACGTAGGTTAAAAGATATAAAAGAACCCCAAGCATTATTTCCCAATACCTTTTATTCAATTGCAGGCGTGAATACTTTTTGCGTGTTTTGGATAGGAATTTTTATCGCACTATTCTTTGAGCATTTTGAACCCCTAATGTTTTTTCCACTATTTTTGCAGTAAAAGTTAGGTCAGTAAGTCGTATATATTTAATTTTACCTTTTTTATAAAACTGAAATAAAAAAGCGAGCTTGAAGTCCACCTGGCAGTAAGTACCTGCTGCAGTACGTGGATGCATGCAACCAACTTTTTTTTTTATAGAATAGGGTGACAAACGAGCACACAGTCTACCTGATGGTAAGTGGTTGCTGTGGCCCATAGACATCTACATCTATCATCGCTTGCGAATCAAAATGCAGATGCGTTGTCACCCGTGAGGACTAATATGGAATACCTCTTTTCCAGTAAAATGGGTCTTCGGTTCTCTACACTCACCATACGAAACACAGCAGTTTTAAGCTGCTATTTTACGCTGGTATTCTGTGAGAGCGTGTTCCTTCCCCGGTCGAGCCGACCCATTCGTGCTACAACCATACTCCTAATATAGCTGCAGCATGGCTCTACCACGTAGAAAAACGACTTTAAACTAATAAGGCTACAGATTCGTTGTCATCTCTGAAGATTACTGCTATTAGTCAACAAAAATAGGGAATAGAATGATACCTATCCTAGAACCCTAGAAAGGTAAAGAATCCTACCACCTAGTGAAATATAGTATAAATTGTACTATGGCCTGCATGAAATTTCCTACACTTAGTCTATTGGTACTAGGCTGCCACTCGAGCACCTTTTTTCCCCATCGGTTTCCGGTTCTTCGAGATATATGGCCGGCCCATTGCCACTTTAGCTTACTAATCCGTTGGGCTATGTCGTTTACTCTGGTTCTACTGCTCTACTACTCATTTCTAAGTTTATCACGGAAATAGAATCCCAGCATAGCCCTCTCTTGAACTTGAGCAGTGAAGGACCATGTCTCAGATCCATAAGTCATCACTGGCAACACGCACTGCTTGTACAATCTTGTTTTCAAGTTTTGATGTATGCCTGACGAGAAGATGTGCCGTAATCTCCAGAACGCTGCCCATCCGAGTTGAATCTGTCGATCAAATTAGAGAGTACCTCATCCAGTCCGATGAAGGCCTGATAGGACGAGCACAAATCGGGACTTCTTATCTGCATTATTTCGCGGAGTAGGACTGTAGCATAATTTAAGTTTTAAGTTTGTTTGTGATTAAAAATATTCTATTTGTTATATTATATTTATAAATGTATTAAACAGAAGCAAATTGAAAGTTAAAAAAATTACAATATTAAAAACGAATTTTCCATTTCTGTGCATTGTGAACGTGAGGGAAAGCTGTTTGTACATTCAGTTAGTGCACTCTATTATTTCATTTCAAATCCTCAAGCTTCGTTTGCGCAAAGCTTTGCGAGGATGTGACTAAAATTCATAACGTTAAGTCGTAAATAATATTTCATGGAAACAACTTAATATTTATAATGCGTACAGTAACAAACTTATGATATCACTTAGTCTACTTAAGGAGGTAAAAAAATTAACCTTAAAAAAATATAACTGAACTACACAACTAAAGTGAATAAAATGGTTCTACTAAACTTTTTTAACACGTAAGTGGGAATTATAATACTTTTAATACGAACGGGTCAGCTCGACCAGGGAAGGAACACGCTTTTACAGTAGACCAGCGTGAATGTAGAGTATGGTGAGTGTAGAGAATCGTGTTACCAGTACATGTAAATGGGCCACTGCATTCACTTACCATCAGGTGGACTGTGTGAGCGTTTTTAACTTTATTCTATAAAAAGAAAAAGCTTTATTATTTCTCTTATTTCGATACTTCTACACCAGACTTGTTTGAAACCAATAATAAAAATACGAAAAAGCTTTCAAAAAAAATCCATCCATCAAATGCTTTACTTTATATTAACTTTGAGGCTTTATGAACGGCTTTTCCTCCTTTCGCTAGTGTGGTAATATAAATTCGTATTTTATATTAATACATAGCGTCACGCCTGTAATCTCCAAAAAGCAGTGTGCTATACGGACCTCGTTCAGTAAAAAAATGTGGACTTAGAATTTCGATGGAAAATTGTGAATATGTGCGATAGGTGGCTATTCCATCGCCGCCACAATCTTAAACCCAATATCCCACTATTCGCTTTGATGCTTGGCAAGTAACGCATTTGGTAAATTCGGTTTTGTCACAAGTCCTACATATAAATATGTCTAAGTCCCAGACTAACTTGGGACCATATTAATATTGTTCTCGTCTGTGCGTTGCGGTGTTAGAATATCCACTGCCCTACCCATCTTTC
Organism: Parnassius glacialis; assembly: GCA_033319125.1. Classification (NCBI taxonomy): domain Eukaryota; kingdom Metazoa; phylum Arthropoda; class Insecta; order Lepidoptera; family Papilionidae; genus Parnassius; species Parnassius glacialis. The sequence goes on from JAVANC010000007.1 coordinate 26,888,804, forward strand.
AGTATGTGTCGTAAGAGGCGAGGCGAAACAAACCAGGAGATGGGCAGCAGCGGCTTCCTAATAACAACCAGAAAATTAAAATTATTATTATCTGGCGCCACGTTTTAATTGTCATAACAATCCACGGGTATCGTAAGAGTAGGAATCTAAAACAAATGATGGGACAAGCTTATAACAACTGAAAATGTTAAATAAATCTAGTCGCCGACTTTTATGCCAGGCGTGGAAACTATAAAAAATATCCATCCTATGAGGCAATCTATGGGGAGTACTATATTCAGTAGTGAACTCTGATAGGTTGTATGAATAAATCAATAAAAAATATTGAACGGATTTAGATCATGTTAGCCACGTATTTATAAGACGATTTCTAAAAAGGAAACAACATTTTATACGTGGTAGAGCCATACTGCAGCTATATTAGAAGTATAGTTGTAGCACGAATGGGTCGGCTCGGCCGGGGAAGGACAAAGCTCACACAGAATACCATTAACACTGCTGTGTTTCGTTTGGTGAGTGCAGAGAACCGGACACTCTTTTTACTGGAAAAGAAGCTTTCCATTTTAGTCCTCACGCGTGACAACGCATCTGCAGTTTGATTCTTTATTTCGGATAAATGTAGATGTCTATGGATCACAGCAATCACTTACTATTAGGTTGGCTGTGTGCTCATTTATCACCCTATCCTATAAAAAATACAAACTTAGCAAGAAGGTTAGGTTAGGTTAGGTTAAGTACCCCCTCTTACCTATGTCTGCTGCCAAGCAGGAGTCCGTGCGATGCCGTTCGGAACGGATAATATAGAGAGCAAGAATGATCACAGACCTTTTATTATACTAGCTCAATTGCCTTGGTTTTATCTTAGTACTCAGAAGTCATCTGTAGTCTTACTTGTTTGAAGTTGGTTGCAGGCTTTCATGGGATACAGTAGCCACTTACTATGAGGTGGTGTGTGTATGTAAGTTCGTTGTCGCATCAATTTTAATGAAAAGACACTAGGCACACCATAAGACCTTCGGTATAGAAAATTATGTTAGTCATTTATTTTATTCATAAACGGACATTAAAAGAACCATAATAATACATAACTAAATTAAGTAAAATAGTGCTTTGTTCTGGTGTGAGAGGTATAGAGAGTCAATTTAATTTCAGGCTTTGAGGCATCCCATCATAGTGCTCAGAGGTGAACATACAACTGTACCCCATATTTATTTGAAATCGGCTGTAGATATCCATGGACTGTAGGAGCCAATTACCATCGAGTAGATTTCTGTTTTACAAAAAAAATATATCTCTCACAGATAGATCGGTAAAAGAAAATACTTTCGACAAACGTGAAAACCAATTTTGTCTCTGCAGAGACGAAACCAATAAAATTACATTCAGCGAATGCTTAATCTTTCCTACGAGACATATTGGGCTTCATAAATCTATACTATTTGTGTGATATATATTTTTTCATAGAATATTGATAAAAAATGAACACACAATTCACCTGATGGTAAGTAAATGCTGTGGCCTAAGTGAATCATCGCTTAAAAATTGAAATGTTTTCACTCCTGAGAACTAAGATGGAATGCCTTGTTTCGAGTCAAATTAGTATTTGGTCCTTTATAATCACCATACGAAACACGGACGAACATACGAAGCATTAACCTGCTATTTTTTGCTGGTATTCTGTAAGACCGTGATCCTACCCCGGTCGAGCCAATCCATTCGTGCTACAACCATAACATAAATTAATTGCAGCGTGACTCTAACGCGTAGAAAGTATAGTTTATTTATATAATTAATACGTGTTAGAGCCATGCTGCAGCTATATTAGTAGTATAGTTGTAGCACGAGTGCGTCGGCTCGACCGGGGAAGGACCACGCTCTCGCAGAATACCAGCGTAAAATGGCAGCTTAACACTGCTGTGTTTCGTTTGGTGAGTGTAGAGATACGGAGACCCGTTTTACTGGAAAAGACGCATTCCATCTCACTCCTCACGGGTGACAACGCGTTTTGATTCGCAAACGAGAATGTAGATGTTTATGGGCCACAACAACCACTTACCATCAGGTGGACTGTGTGCTCGTTTGTCACCCTATCCTATAAAAAAATACAATAAATCAAACTGAATATGGATCTTAAAATAGAGCATCAAAAGTACTGAATGGTCATTAAGAGAATAAAGTGAAGCAATGTTAAAATTTTCAAGTGGTGCTAGTGTTTTCTTGTTTTTATGAAAAATATATTTTACTAGCTTTTCACCCGCAGCTTCGCTCGCGTGCTATTCAATTTAGAAATATCATTTAAGTCACTTCAGTGTCTGTGTCTCTATGTCAGTTAGTCAAAAGTTTTTTTTGATATCCCAAAGACTATTGGACTTAGATGATTGATATTTGGCATATATATTATATGATACAGGGACACGTGAATAAGTAAGTTTTACAGAATTGCATTCATATCATATAACTAGATATATCTACATTTATCTATATTAAATAAATAAATAGTCATTTATTTCAATCCATTAATTCATTGTTACAGTAGTACACTTGAAATGAGATTTCAATTTTGAATTACATATGAATTAAATTAAAATAAAATTGAATTATGTTAAATTCAAATTATTAAAAACCAGATTAAAATTATTATAACTAAATTAACATCATTAAATATAAAAATCAATGATATGCCTGCCTCTGAGTACTTTGTTTGTTTGTCCTTAAATTAATCATGTAACAATGAATAATGTGCTGACAATCAAACCTGTTCGCAAATACGCTCAAGATGGTGCTGGAGGTTATCCTGAGCCTGCGCCCCAGAGATGTGCATCGCTTTCGGATCGTCGTGTAGAAACAGTAGACGTGTTTTCCGATGTATCGATATGAAAGATAAATTGGAATCAAAACTTATTATTATTTATTACTCTTTAAATTCATTCATAATTAAAGTTAATTTAGTTCTAACAAAATAATGAAGATTTCAGATTTCAGTTTCAGGATTTTTTGGTATTATATGCGATATTTGATTCATATCATTAGTCCCATTTAATATTGATTGGTACCATAAAATAGATTTTGATATTTTTTCTACGTTCGAGTAGACTTCAAAATTGTATGAATGCAGTTCTATAATGATGAATACTATATAATGATATAAAATAAGTTTTAATAAATCGCGTTAAATTTTAACTTTTATTTAAGCGGGTTGTACAAAACACATCTTTGGAAGAAAGTTCGATAAAAATTTGCGTAAAAGAACATATTGATGATGTGAAGTACCGACGCTCCAGGAAGTCTGAAGTATATTAACTTTTTTTGTTGTATTTTTAAAATTGTGGTATTTTTAATATGCAAGTTCGGCCCCACATGGAATACTGTTCTCATCTCTGGGCCGGGGCACTCCAGTGCCAGCTCCTTCCACTTGACCGCATCCAGCGCAGAGCGGTTCGAATCGTCGACGACCGAGTTCTTTCTGATCGGCTCGATACACTGGCACTGCGTAGAGATGTTGCATCTCTTTGCGTATTTTATCGCATATATCACGGGGAGTGCTCTGAGGAATTGTTCGGACTAATTCCAGCCGCTCAATTTCACCATCGCACATCACGACAAAACTCGCGTTAGCATCCATACCATCTGGATGATTGGCGGTCCACCACTGTGCAATTTAGAAGAAGTTTTCTCCCTCGCACGACTTACTTGTGGAATCAATTACTACCAGTGAATTTTCCGGACCGATACGACTTAGGAACCTTCAAGAAAAGTGCTTACACCTTTCTAAAAGGTCGGCAACGCATCTGCAATTCCCCTGATGTTGCGGTTGTTCATGGGCCAGCAGTAGTCACTTACCATCGGGTGAGCCGCATGCTCGTTTGCCCCCTATAAAAAAAACATTAATTAAATTCAAGCGATTCGAAAAATATATTGGAGATATTTGCTCTGACTTTCACATAGATTTTTTTACGTGGTAGAGCCACGTTGCAGCTAAATTATAGTTCTAGAACGAATGGGCCGGCTCGACTGGCGTAGGTCCACGGAAACGAGGCATTCCATCATAGTCCTTAGAGGTGAAAACGCACCTTCATTTTGATTCCTGTTGCTGAATGTGTCCTTGTTTGTCACATTAATCTATAAAAAAAGTTACACTAAAGAATGCCATGAATTGTAGTGTTTTCGACATCTTCATCTCCTTCCGCTGCAAACTAGGCAGTATATAACTTACCTGGTATTAGTCTTCATCATCATCATTATCATCATTACAGCCTTTCATAAGTCCACTGCTGAACAAGGCCTCCCCCAAGGAAGTCCTGAGCCACCTGCATCCATCGACTTCCTGCATGTCTTACCAGGTTGTCACTCCATCTCGTGGGGGGTTGCCCTACGCTTCGCCTACCGGTACGAGGCTGCCACTCAAGAACCTTTCTTCCCCATTGGTTGTCGGTTCTTCGAGCTATATGGCCGGCCCACTGCCACTTCAGCTTACTAATCCGTTGGGCTATGTCGGTTACTCTGGTTCTACTGCGGATATCCTCATTCCTAAGTTTATCACGCAGAGAAACTCCGAGCATAGCCCTCTCCATAGCTCGCTGAGCGATCTTGAGCTTCCTCATACGGCCAGCTGTGAAGGACCACGTCTCAGTTCCGTAAGTCATCACTGGCAACACGCACTGGTTGTACAATTTCGTTTTAAGGTTTTGAGGTATGTCTGACGAGAAGATGTATCGTAGCTTCCCGAACGCTGTCCAGCCAAGTTGAATCCGTCGATTGACCTCTCGGTCGAAGTTGGACTTACCTAGTCGGACTATTTGTCCCAGGTAAACATACTCGTTAACAACTTCGAGCTTAGTGCTCCCAACAACTACCGGCATAGGTGTGACATGGACATTAAACATAATCTTTGTTTTGTCCATGTTCATCTTAAGACCTATCCGTTGGGAGACACTATTGAGGTCATTGAGCATAGTGCTTAGGTCCTCCAGCGATTCTGCCATAAGGACTATATCGTCGGCAAATCGAAGGTGAGTGATGTACTCGCCATTGATGTTGATACCGTATCCTTTCCAGTCCAGAAGCTTGAAAACGTCTTCCTATGCAGCGGTGAAGAGTTTCGGGGATATGACGTCACCCTGTCTTACACCTCTCTGCAATTGGATAGGTTTCGTACTCTGGTTCTGTACTCGGATAGCCATCGTAGCTCTACTGTACAAACACTTCAGCACTTCGATATACCGACAGTCAACTTGGCACCGCTGAAGGGACTGCAGCAACGCCCAAATTGTGACGGAATCAAAGACTTTCTCATAGTCCACATACGCCAGACATATTGGCAAATTGTACTCTTCGGACTTCTGTACAATTCGCCGTATGGTATGTATATGGTCTATGGTGCTAAAGCCTTTTCGGAAGACGGCTTGTTCGGGAGGCTGGAAGTCATCAAGTCTGCGCGCGAGACGATTCGTAATGACTCTCGAAAACAGCACGTAGACGCGGCTCAGAGGAGAAATCGGTCTGTAGTTCTTCAAGAGAGCGTTGTCACCTTCCCTGAAGAACAAGACCTCTGCATTTCTGCTCCACGCCTCCGGTGTAATGCCACCATGGAGGACGGAATAAAATAGCTTCTGAAGGACTTCAAGTACCGGTCTTTCACCCGCGTTCAGAAGCTCTGCTGTAATTCCATCCTCGCCTGGGGCCTTACCGTTTTTAAGGTGCTGGAGAGCCATTCTAATCTCGCTCAGACTGACGTCCGGGATATCTTCGGAATAGTGGCGGATGAGACTCGCTCTTGGATCGTTACCCACACTTACGTGTGGCTCCAAAGATGACTTGTACAGCTGCCCATAGAACCTCTCAATGTCACTCAAAATCTCATGTGTCCCGGAAACGATGCTGCCACATTCTGTCTTCAGCTTTGACAGTTGGCTCTTTCTGGCCGACAGATCTATGGCAAAGACTTTGGAGCCTTGGTTCCGATCGATCGCTTCTTCAATACGAGCTGTATTGAAGTTGCGTAAGTCCCGCCGCATGCATTTGGAGATCTGTCTGTTCAGTTGCCTGTATGCTGTCAAGTCTGTTGAAGAATGTAGCTTCATCTCCCGTCTAACAGCCATGAGATTAAGAGTGTGATCGGAGAGTTTTTGTGTTCTTCTGCGCCGCGTCTTGCAGAACTTAGCTCCGACCGCATGGACAGTTTCCACGAGCTTGTCATTCATATCGTCCACTTCATTGCAGTCTTCTAGGTACTGAAAACGGTTTTGTAACTCGAGCTGAAAGGTTTCGGGATTTTGGAACAGAGCACGAGAGAAGAGCAAGAGAGTATTAGTCTTGACTTATTAAAAATATTACATATCTCAGTACCACCTCGTTCACTGCGTTATAACAATCCCTATGTAGGTCAAATTACAGGCAAAACTCATTCTTCATTAGATTACGTAATTCATTCAAAACAGAAGACTGTGATATGGTTGATGTTTTTTTACTAGTGGTCCTACAAAATTTTGTAAACTAATCACTGACATCTAAGTGCAGTAACAATATATACCATTAGTTGGTTGTTCCATAGTTCAATAAGGTAAAGTAAGTGGGGTTAAGTCACAGAATTATAAATCAGCAGTCGTACCTACAATTAACCAATGGCTCCATATCCCTCTTAGAAATTAGTGAAGTTATAGAATGTATTAAAAAAGGCTTTAACTTTACTTTGCCAAACTTGGTAGGCAGGTTGGAAACCGTTGTCTTGTATTATTGTTATCATGAAGACACTGTTGTCCATCTTCTGTTTTAATCCGAAATACTCGTAAGTCAAAATATTACAATTTATTCTTTACTGTACCTTGTGTATTACTTAATAACGTGGTATCCGGAAAATATTGCGCATATCTTTAATTGAGTTTTAGTTTAGTTTAGTTTAGTTTACGACGGGCTGTTTTCCGCAACTCCACGTCTATGCGCGTATTTTGCGTGTGGGCAGGAATAATGTGTATATTCGAGCCATGAGATCTCTCCGAAGAAGCTTAACAGTCCCTTGATGTTGCATGCAACTTCGGGGAGTGATCCCGGCGTGCCGAGATGTTTAGCCCTGTATGTAGCGACCTCCGGACATTTCAGTAGCACGTGGGCCGCCGTTTCTTCCTCCCCCATACATGCCCTGCACAGGGGACTATCTGTAACACCTATAGTAAATAAATGTTTGTTAAAGGTGTCGTGTCCTGTGATAGCACTTGTTACTATCCTAATCTGCGGCTTGTTCAGTCTCATTAAAACTTTGGTTAAGCGACTGTTTATTTCAGGCAGGGCCTCCCTAGCTTGTCTACAGTCTACTAGATTTTTCCAAAGCTGAGCGTGTTGATTAGTAAAGTGTCTACATACCAGTGAACGAACGTTACCAAAGGGGATTGGTATGATTGGTTCCGGCCCTATACTGGCCAGAGCCGATCCTCTTCTGGCCAGTTCGTCTGCTGCATCGTTGCCTCTGGATCCACTGTGTCCCTTTATCCATTGTAGAGTCACATTGTTGTTTTTACATACCTCATTTAATCGTTGATGCCATTCATATATTAGTCCCGAGTTCACCACATTGCATCCTCAGGGCTTGGAGTACCGCCCTACTGTCGGTGAGTATTCTGATGGGAAGTCATATACCTTCCTAGCATCTATTGCTATGGCCGCTATAAATGATACCCATACATTCCGCCTGAAAGACCGTGTTATAGGTACCCAGCGGTGTGCATATGTGAATATTGAGGTCTTCAGTGAAAGCTCCAGAACCTACACCTTTCATTTATTTTAGAACCATCGGTGAAAAATTCTAAGCTCTTTTAGGCTTAATCCTTCCGACTGGCTGTTTAATTTAATTGTATCTTGTATTTCATGTCGAAAACAAATTGTTTAGGAATCCTAATCGTATTTGGCTTGTAGAATAGGAATTTTTGAGTGAATTCTATCAATTATGCCTGTATGAGGGACACTATTCTTACTCCAAAGATTTAGGGTCTTGAGTCTGATGGCAGCTAAAGTCGCTTCTTGTTGTATCTGTAGATGAAGCGGAGTTAGCTCCAGCATCGGCTTCTAAAGCTGCTGTTCGCGTAGTTCTTATGCAGCCTGTGACAGCAATACATGCCAGTCTCTGGTAGCGCTGAAGCTTTTTAATTGTGGTGGCTTCATTTGTCTTGGTCCACCATACCAGAGCGCCGTATGTGATCATGGGCCCGATTACGGTTTTGTAAAGCCACAGTATGATTTTTGGCGTCAAACCCCATCTTTTGCCATCATGTTTCAGCATTGCCAGGAAGTTATACTAGCTTTGTTGATTTTGTTTTCTATGTGTTTATTCCAGTTAAGTTTGCTGTCCAAGGTAAGACCTAAATATTTTACCTCAGAGGATAGCTGAAGTTTTGTGCTAAAAATACTTGGAGGATGATAGTTATTCAGCTTTCGTTTTTGTGTGAACATAACTAAAACCGTTTTATTTGGATTGACGGTTAAGTCGTATTTCCTGCACCATCTCTCCACTATACGGAGAGCCGCTTGGGTCAGGTCGAACACTAAGCTTGCTGTCTTTCCAGAGACCAGTATTGTCAGGTCATCAGCATAACCTACTGTATAGAAGTGATTGTCATTTAATTTGCTGATGAGTTCATTAATGACCATATTCCACAGGAGAGGTGAGAGAACCCACCCTGCAGGCAGCCTTTCTTAATTTGGATTGGTTGAGATTCACCAGCAATCTTTATTATTCGTGTACTGAGCAGTAAACTATCCAGTCGATCAGTGCGGTTCAACTTTATGTCTACTGAGTGCACCTTTTATGCTGGAGAAGTTCGTGCTGTCAAAAGCACCTTCTATATCTATGAGGAACCTAGACATATTTCTTTGTTTTGGATGGCCTCTTCAATCTTTGTAATTACCTGATGAAGGGCCGATTCTGTTGATTTGCCTGTAGGCGTGTTGCTTGTCGTGTAGTGGTAAGTTCATTAGCGCCGACCCCTTAATTCCCTTTCACACATCCTCTCCATCGTCTTTAGGAGAAAGGATGTGAGGCTAATGGGCCTGTAGGATTTAGGGTCAGTGTAGTCGCTCTTACCTGGTTTGGGTATGAATGTAACTTTCACTTCCCTCCATCCCCTAGGAACATATTTAAGAGCCAGACAGGCTCGCATTATGGCAACAAGTCTGACTATTAAGGCTTTACCACCCCACTGTAGGAGTGCCGGGAATATGCGTCAGGTCCTGCCGCCTTATAGGGGAGGAAACCTGTGACTAGCCCAATGGATTTTGTCCATCGTTACCATTCTCTGTGCTAAATTCCAGTCTTCTGCTGTTGGTGTCAGTATGTCGTCATGCCGGTTTGCTCCTGGGTTACGCAGCAACCTGGGAAGTGCGTTTCAATTAGGATTCGTTGGGCTTCATCCGGCGATGTTGAGTAGCTACCGTTGGGTTTCTTTAGAGACATGGATCCCGACGTGTTCTGTTTAGCTAGAATATTCCTTATCCTATTTGCTTGTTCGCAGGTTTCTATGTTGCACAGAATTTACGCCACCCAGTCGAGCGTCGATACCTGATACATTTTTTTGTATTCAGACTAAGCTTTCCTATATAGTAGCCAGTCTTCATACATTAAGGTATCATGGCCCTATTTAGGGCTTTTCTTACCTTCTTACGTTTTCTATCGAGTTCTTTACTCCACCACGGTTGCTTTACCTCGGCATGTCTTGGTGGAGTGATTTCTGGACATGATTCATGGTAGCTGTCTATCATGGCCTTAGTAACACCTGCTACCTGTTCTTCTAGGAGCGACTGATCTGCTATAGTATTTATCCCCTCAAAATCCGCCGAGCAAAGACGTCAGCCTATTTAGGTATTTTGTTTTATCCGTAAAACTGCGATTGCCAAGTCAATCTATGTATCAATCTATGTACTGAATAAATTAACCGACTTGGTATTACATGGATATCACAACTTTTTACGGTAGAAGAACTGAGTTGCGAGACTTGGCTTTTTTACATTTTATGTTTTTGATAGCATATATTTTTCTCGAAGTCACAAGTTCAACAATTCACAACTCTCAACAATTCTAGGCTCTGGCTTTAATTCTATTTAAATTTTACGACATCCCATAACGTAAGTTAACAGACCTAAAAGAACCCCAAGCATTATTTCCCAATTCCCTTTATTCAATTGCAGGCGTGAATACTTTTTGCGTGCTTTGCATAGGAATTTTTATCGCACTATTCCTTGAGCATTTTTGTCCTTAATGTTTTTTTCCCACTATTTTTGCAGTAAAAGTTAGGTCAGTAAGTCGTATATTTTTACTTTTACTTTTTTGTATAAAACTGAAGTAAAAACGAGCTTGAAGTCCACCTGGCAGTAAGTACCCACAGCAGTACACGGACGCCTGCAACCAACTTTATACTAATAAGGCTACAGGTGAGTTGTCATCTCTGAAGATTAAAATGGAATAAATCACAGAACATAGCAGTACAAGCACTACTGTTAATCAGCCACAAATAGGGAATAGGATGATACCTACCCTAGAACCTAAAAAGGAGAGTAATCCTACCACCTAGAAACAGAAACAGAAACAAACTTTTTTATTCAATATAGATTATAAATAATACTTATTGAAAGTCACTCTTTTGTATAATTACCACTCAATAATCAATTTTTTCATCATGGGTGTCATTTTCATGGTGTTCGAGGGTGCTGAAGCGATAGTGCTGTCGAAATGTAAATCCAAGGTGGCGGCTGCAATAGGTTTAAATTTTTTCATCATGGGTGTTATTTTCATGGTTTTTTCGAGGGTGTTGAAGCTGATAGTGCTGTCGAAATGTAAGTCTAAGATGGCAGCTGAATTAGTACCAATTTTTTCATCGTGGGTGTCATTTTCATGGTTTTCGAGGTGTTGAAGCCGATAGTGCTGTCAAAATGTAAATCCAAGATGGCGGCTGCAAATATATAAATTTTTTCATCTTGGCTGTCATTTTCATGGTTATCGAGGGTGTTGAAACCGATAGTGCTGTCGAAATGCAAATCCAAGATGGCGGCTGCAATATGTATCAATTTTTTCATCATGGGTGTCATTTTCATGGTTTTAGAGAGAGTTGAAGCCGATAGGGTTGTCGAAATGTAAATCCAAGGTGCGGCTGCAATGGGTATAAAATTTTTTCATCAGGGTGTCATTTTCATGGGTTTCGAGGGTGTTGAAGCCGATAGTGCTGCCGAAATGTAAATCCAAGATGGCGGCTGAAGTAGGTATCCATTTTTTCATCATGCGGTGTCATTTTCATGGTTTTCGAGAGTGTTGAAGCCGATAGTGCTGTCGAAATGTAAATCCAAGATGGCGGCTGCAATGGGTATCAATTTTTTCATCATGGGTGTCATTTTCATGGGTTTCCGAGGGGATTGAAGCCGATAGTGCTATCGAAATGTAAATCCAAGGTGGCGGCTGCAATAGGTATAAATTTTTTCATCATGGTGTCAATTTCATGGTTTTCGAGGGTGTTGATCCGATAGTGCTGTCGAAATGTAAATCCAAGATGGCGGCTGAATTAGGTACCAATTTTTTCATCTTGGGTGTCATTTTCATGGTTTCGAGTGTTGAAGTCGATAGTGCTGTCGAAATGTAAATCCAAGATGGCGGCTGCAGTAGATAGCAATTTATTCATCCATGGGTGTCATTTTCATTGTTTTCGAGGGTGTTGAAGCCGATAGTGGTGTCGAAATGTATTTGAACTACTTTAAAAATTCCCTATAATCATGTTATACGTAATTTTTTTAATGCGCTTAAGGTATGCCCAATTGGATTTACCACTATATTTATTTTCTATGGCCTGAATAAAAACGTTCTACACTTCGTCGATCGGTACTAGGCTGCCACTCGAGAACCTTGCTTCCCAACGGTTGTCGGTTCTTCGAGCTATATGTCCGGCCCATTGCCGCTTCAGCTTATTAATCCGTTGAGCTGTCGTTTACTCTGGTTCTACTGCGGATCATTTACATATTTAGCACGCAGAGAAACCCCGAGCATAGCCCTCTCCATAGCTCGCTGAGCGAACTTGAGCAGTGAAGGTCCATGCCTCAGATCCATAAGTCATCACTGGCAACACGCACTGGTTGTACAATCTTGTTTTCAAGTTTTGATGTATGCCTGACGAGAAGATGTGCCGTAATCTCCCGAAAACTGCCATCCGAGTTGAATCTGTCGATTAAATTAGAGAGTACCCCCATCCCGTCCGATGAAGGCCTGATAGGACGACACAAATTGGGACTTCTTATGTGCATTATTTCGCGGAGTAGGACTGTAGCATATTTAAGTTTCAAATTTGTTTGTGATTAAAAATATAGTATTTGTTATTATTATTATATTTATAAATGTATTAAACAGAAGCAAATGAAAAGTTAAAAAAATTACATATTAAAAACGAATATTCCATTTCTGTGCGTTGTGAACGTGAGGGAAAGCTATTTGTACATTCAGTTAGTGCACTGTATTATTTAATTTCAAATCCTCAAGCTTCGTTTCGCGCAAAGCTTGCGAGGATGTGACTGAAATTTATAACGTTAAGTCGCAAATAATATTTAATGGAAACAACGTAATATTTATAATGCGTGCAGTAAATAAGCTTATGATTTTACTTAGTCTACATAAGGAGGTAAAAAATTAACCTTAAAAAATTAAAATTGAACTAAAAACTAAAGAGAAAAAAATGATTTAACTAAACTTTTTTACTTGTAAGTAGGAACTTTAATACTTTTAACACGAACGGGTCAGCTCGACCAGGGAAGGAACACGCTTTTACAGTAGACCAGCGTGAATGTAGAGTATGGTGAGTGTAGATAATCGTGTTACCAGTACATGTAAATGGGGCCACTGCATTCACTTACTATCAGGTGGACTGTGTGCTTGTTTTTTTTAACCTTATTCTATAAAAAGAAAAAACTTTATTATTTGTCTCATTTCGATACTTCACGCCAGATTTGTTTGAAACCAATAATAAAAATACAAAGAGCTTTCAAGAAAAATCCATCCATCAAATGCTTTACTTTATATTAACTTTGAGGCTTTATGAACGGCTTTTCCTCCTTTCGCTAGTGTGGTAATATAAATTCCTATTTTACATTAATACATAGCGTCACGCCTGTAATCTCAAAGGGTTATGCAGAGACCTAAAAGCATTGTGCTACACGGACCTCGTTCAGTGAAAAAATGTGGATTTGGATGGAAAATTGTCAAATTATCGATAGGTGGCTGTTCCATCGCCGCCACAATCTTAAACCCAATATCCCACTATTCGCCTTTACAACATGCTTGGCAAGTAACACAGTTCGTAAATTTTGTTTTCTTACAAGTCCCACATAAAAATATGTCTAAGTCCCATACCAATATGGGACTATATTAATATTTTTTTCGTCTGTGTCGTGGAGGTATAAGAATATCCACTACCATACCCATCGTTCAGTATGTGTCGTAAGAGGCGAGGCGAAACAAACCAGGAGATGGGCAGCAGCGGCTTCCTAATAACCACCAGAAAATTAAAATTATTATTATCTGGCGCCACGTTTTATTTTATTTTATTTATTTATTTAGAAAACCAACAGCGTATATAGTAAATATTAACATTAATGTAACAAACTAAAAGTATGGCCAATAACAGGTTTCCCTGATATTGCTTGATGGTAGGTGTATTGTTGTTGGAATAGAAGGAGAGAGGAACAAAATAATAGATAAATTATAAGCAAAATTATAAGCAATTCAATGTAATGAAAGTGGTCATAAGTTTACAGATCAGGAGAGATATTCAGGTAGAATGATATATTACATTACTTTTATATACATGTACTTATGTACATATTAAATGTATAAATATATAAACATAATACAAATAATTAATTATAATATATTTTAAATAAAATAACTTAAGTACTTATATTTATATTAGTAGCCTCAAAAAATACATATAGAAAAAATTAACGAGAGAATATATGATTGTATGTGATTTTAACTTCATCTGCTCTATTTCTTAATAGTTTTCTTGATGTAATCTTTAAAACGTAAGTTTAGATTTCGTAAAGAGGGCAATGTGTCCAAATTACTCATTATATGTACGAGCAAGCCGCGAAAGAACAGTGTTTCGACAGTAGTTTGAATGATGCCAGGGAGTCTGTAACCATGTAGTATTGCGGGTGCGGAATTTTGGAGTACGAAAGGTGATTCTTGAGACAAGATATGGACAGTCAATATTACTGTTTATTATATCATATACCAAAGCCATGTCAAGCAAAACACGCCTGTGTTCCAAAGATAAGAGATCATGCTCAGTGCAACTGTCTGTGTTAGTATCGATTTTATTCCGACAGCGAAAGTTAAGGTGATTAACAAATATTTTTTGAATACGCTCAAGGCGGCTTTTGTAGACATTGTACTGTGGAGACCATATCGAACTAGCATATTCCAAAACACTTCTGACATACGCAAAATAAACCATTTTAATTGCATTCATATTCGAGAATAGTTTACAGATGCGAAAAACAAAACCAAGATTTTATAGGCTTTACTGATAACGTAATCAATGTGTTCGGATAGTATCATTTTATGATCAAAATTTACGCCTAAATCCCTAACACTTACTTTTCGGCTGATTTCTAATCCGTCAAAGCGATATTTATTTAGAATTGGCTTAGATTTCCGTGTAAAACTAATACATTCGCACTTGCTTGCATTAACAGTTATATTATTTATTTTGTAGTATTCAAATAAACGGTCCAGGTCCTTTTGTATAAATAGGCAGTCATGTATGGTGTTAGTTTTACAAAAAATCTTCTTATCATATGCATACATGAGATAATTTGTGTGTACAATGCACGAACCAATGTCATATAGGTAGGCATTGTAAAAAAGTGGACCTAAGTGAGAGCCCTGAGGAACACCTGTAGGTATGTTTATGTAGCTTGAACGAAAACCACCTATCACGGCTGCTTGTGAGCGGTTTATGAGATATGATTCATTCCACCGGAGCAAGTCACCGTGAATCCCTAATATTTGTAATTTGTTGAGCAGGATCATGTGATCCACACGATCGAAAGCTTTTTCAAAATCAGTGTAGATCACATCAACCTGCCCATCTTGATCCATATTTTCAAGGACAAAAGAAAAAAAACTTGCCAGGTTCAATTTTAATTGTCATAATATTCCACGTGTGTCGTAAGAGTGGAAGAAGTGAAACAGATGATGGGCTACTACAACCTTATAAGAACTGAAAATGTTAAAGAAATCTAGTCGCCGAACGGATTTAGATCATGTTAGTCGCGTATTTATAAGACAATTTCTAGAAAGGAAACCATATTTTATACGTGGTAGAGCCATACTGCAGCTATAATAGAAGTATAGTTGTAGCACGAATGGGTTGGCTCGGCTGGAGAAGGACAAAGCTCACACAGAATACCATTAACACTGCTGTGTTTCGTTTGGTGAGTGTAGAGAACCGGACGCTCTTTTTACTGGAAAAGAGGCTTTCCATCTTAGTCCCCACGCGTGACAAGGCATCTGCAGTTTGATTCTTTATTGAGGATAAATGTAGATGTCTATGGGTCACAGCAACCACTTACTATAATGTCGGCTGTGTGCTCATTTATCACCCTATCCTATCAAAAATACAAAGTTAGCAAGAAGAAGGTTAAGTAAGGTTAAGTACCCCCTCTTACCTATGTCTGCTGCTAAGCAGGAGTCCGTGCGATGCTGTTCGGAACGGATAGTATAGAGAGCAAGAATGACCACAGACCTTTTATTATACTGGCTCTATTGCCTTGGTTTTATCTTAATACTCAGAAGTCATGTATAGTCTTACTTGTTTGAAGTTGGTCGCAGGTTTTCATGGGATACAGTAGCCACTTACCATGAGGTGGTGTGTGTATGTAAGTTCGTTTTCGCATCAATTTTAATGAAAAGGGGCTAGGCACACCATAAGACCTTCGGTATAGAAAATTATGTTAGTCATTTATTTTATTCATAAACGGACTTAAATAGAACCATAATGATACATAAGGTAATTAAGTAAAATAGTGCTTTGTTCTGGTGTGAGAGGTATAGAGAGTCAATTTAATTTCAGGCTTTGAGGCATCCCATCATAGTGCTCAGAGGTGAACATACAACTGTACCCCATATTTATTTAAAAAACTGCTGCAGATATCCATGAACTGCAGTAGCCAATCACCATCGAGTAGATTTCTGTTTTACAAAAAAAATATATCTCTCACAGATAGATCGGTAAAAGAAAATACTTTCGACAAACGAGAAAACCAATTTTGTCTCTGCAGTGACGAAACCAATAAAATTACATTCAGCGAATACTTAATCTTTCCTACGAGACATATTGCGCTTCATAAATCAAAAGACGCGTTGTCAAAATCGTTTCTAACCCTTGATACTATTTGTGTGATATATATTTTTTCATGGAATATTGGTAAAAAATTAACACAAAGTTCACCTGATGGTAAGTGAATGCTGTGGCCTAAGTGAATCCTCGCTTAAAAATTAAAATGTTTTCACTCCTGAGAACTGAGATGGAATGCCTCGTTTCCAGTCAAGTTAGTATTTGGTTGTTTATACTCACCATACGAAACACAGGAGCATTAAGCTGCTATTTTTCGCTGGTATTCTGTTAGACCGTGGTCCTACCCCGGTCGAACCAATCCATTCGTGCTATAACCTTAACATAAATTAATTGCAGCGTGACTCTAACGCGTAGAAAGTGTAGTTTATATAATTAATACGTGGTAATTTTATACGTGGTAGAGCCATGCTGCAGCTATATTAGTAGTATATTTGTAGCACGAGTGCGTCGGCTCGACCGGTGAAGGACCACGCTCTCACAGAATACCAGCGTAAAATGGCAGCTTAACACTGCTGTGTTTCGTTTGGTGAGTGTAGAGATCCGGAGACCCGTTTTACTGGAAAAGACGCATGCCACCTCAGTTCTCACGGGTGACAACGTATCTGCGTTTTGATTCACAAACGAGGATAGATGTAGATGTTTATGGGCCACAGCAACCACTTACCATCAGGTGGACTGTGTGCTCGTTTGTCACCCTATCCTATAAAAAAATACAATAAATCAAACTGAATATGGAACTTAAAATAGAGCATCAAAAGTACTGAATGGTCATTAAGAGAATAAAGTGAAGCAACGTTGAAATTTTCAAGTGGTGCTAGTGTTTTCTTATTTTTATGAAAAATATATTTTACTAGCTTTTCACCCGCAGCTTCGCTCGCGTGGTATTCAATTTAGAAATATCATTTAAGTCACTTCGGTGTCTGTGTCTCTATGTCAGTTAGTCAAAAGTTTTTTTTGATATCCCAAAGACTATCGGACTTAGATGATTGATATTTGGCACATATATATATATATATATATATATATATATATATATATATATATATATATATATGTATATATATATATATATAATATGATACAGGAAATCGTGAATAAATAAGTTTTACAGAATTGCATTCATATCTTATATTTCATACATTTATCTATATTAAATAAATAAATAATAATTTATTTCAATCCATTAGATCATAGTTACAGTAGTACACTTGAAATGAGATTTAAATTTTGAATAACATATGAATTAAATGAAATTAAAATTAAATTATGTTAAATTCAAATTATTAAAAACCAGATTAAAAATATTATAACCAAATTAACATCATTAAATATAAAATTCAATGTTATGCCTGCCTGCGAGTCATTTGTTTGTTTGTCCTTAAATTAATCATATAACAATGATTAATGTGCTGACAATGAAACCTGTTCGCAAATACGCTCAAGATCGTCGTGTAGAAACAGTAGACGTGTTTTCCGATGTATCGATATGAATGATAAATTGGAATCAAAACTTATTATTATTTATTACTCTTTAAATTCATTCATAATTAAAGTTAATTTAGTTCTAACAAATTAATGAAGATTTCAGGTTTCAGTTTCAGGATTTTTTGGTATTATACGCGATATTTGATTCATATCATTAGTCCCATTTAATATTGATTGGTACCATAAAATAGATTTTGATATTTTTTCTACGTTCGAGTAGACTTCAAAATTGTATGAATGCAGTTCTATAATGATGAATACTATATAATGTAATAAAATTAAAACAAGTTTTAATAAATCACGTTAAATTTTAACTTTTATTTAAGTGGGTTGTAGAAAAACCATTTTTGGAAGAAAGTTCGATAAAAATTTGCGTAAAAGAACATATTGATGATGTGAAGTACCGACGCTCCAGGAAGTCTGAAGTATGTTAACTTTTTTTATTGTATTTTTAAAATTGTGGTATTTTTAATATGCAAGTTCGGCCCCACATGGAATACTGTTCTCATCTCTGGGCCGGGGCACCCCAGTGCCAGTTCCTTCCACTTGACCGCATCCAGCGCAGAGCGGTTCGAATCGTCGACGACCGAGTTCTTTCTGTTCGGCTCGATACACTGGCACTGCGTAGAGATGTTGCATCTCTTTGCGTATTTTATCGCTTCTATCACGGGGAGTGCTCTGAGGAATTGTTCGGACTAATTCCAGCCGCTCAATTTCACCATCGCACATCGCGACAAAACTCGCGTTACCATCCATACCATCTGGATGATTGGCGGTCCACCACTGTGTGATTTAGAAGAAGTTTTCTCCCTCGCACGACTTCCTTGTGGAATCAATTACCACCAGCGAATTTTCCGGACCGATACGACTTAGGAACCTTCAAGAAAAGAGTTTACACCTTTCTAAAAGGTCGGCAACGCATTTGCAATTCCCCTGGTGTTGCGGTTGTTCATGGGCGGCGGTAGTCACTTACCATCAGGTGAGCCGCATGCTCGTTTGCCCCCTCTTCTATAAAAAAAGCCTTTGTGATTAAATGTTTTAATTTTTTTGATACAATCGGTTGACAAATGAGCACACAGTCCACCTGATTGTAAGTGGTTGCTATAGCCCATAGACATTTACCATGTCACAATTTAAATCAATTGTATTATACATGCAGAGTCTTACTGCAGCTATATTTGCATAGTTGCAGCATGAATAAATCGGCACAATCGGGGAAGAACACTGCATGAAATAGCAGCATAATGTTGTAATGTTACATAAGTTCAGTGTAATGAACATTTTTTACTGCACACTGGGATTTCCATTTTAGATAACACATCTGCATGTTGAGTCTTATTTGAGGATAAATGTCTACGGTCCACAGCATCTAAATACAATTAGGTGGAACGTGTGCTCATTTGTTAACCTTTTTCTATAAAATAGAAAAAAGTGGAGCGTAAGATCGTTTGTTACTTCAAATTAAAATAACTGTATTTTTTATTTCGAAGACACAAGGGCAATCTAAATCACAATTCTCAACTCTAAACAATTCTAGGCTCTGGCTTAAATTCTATTCACATTTTACGACATCCTATAACGTAGGTTTAAAGATATAAAAGAAGCCCAAGCATTATTTCCCAATATCTTTTATTCAATTGCAGGCGTGAATACTTTTTGCGTGTTTTGGATAGGAATTTTTATCGCACTATTATTTGAGCATATCAATCCCCTAACATTTTTTCCGCTATTTTTGCAGTAAAAGTTAGGTCAGGAAATCTTATATTTTTACTTTCTCCTTTTTTTATAAAACTGAAGTAAAAAGCGAGCTTGAAGTCCACCTGGCAGTAAGTACCTACTGCAGTACATGGACGCCTTCATCCAATTTTATACTAATAAGGCTAAAGGTCATTTGTCATCTCTGAAGATTAAAATGGAATAAATCACAGAACATAGCAGTACAAGCACTGCTATTCATCTGCAAAATAAGGTATAGGATGATACCTACCCTAGAACCTTAAAAAGGAGAGGCAACTACCACCTAGTGAAATATAATATAAATTTTACTATGGCATGCATGAAAACGTTCTACACTTCGTCTATCGGTACTAGGCTTCCACTCGAGAACCTTGCTTCCCCATCGGTTGTCGGATCTTCGAGCTATATGGCCGGCCCATTGCCACTTTAGCTTACTAATCCGTTGGGCTATGTCGTTTACTCTGGTTCTACTGCGAATCATTTCTAAATTTATCACGGAGATAAAATCCGAGGATAGCCCTCTCTTGAACTTGAGCAGTGAAGGACCATGTCTCAGATCCATAAGTCATCACTGGCAACACGCACTGCTTGTACAATCTTGTTTTCAAGTTTTGATGTATGCCTGACGAGAAGATGTGCCGTAATCTCCCGAAAGCTGCATCCGAGTTGAATCTGTCGATTACATTAGAGAGTACCCCATCCCGTCCGATGAAGGCCTGATAGGACGAGAACAAATCGGGACTTCTTATCTGCATTATTTCGCGGAGTAGGACTGTAGCATAATTTAAGTTTTAAGTTTTAAGTTTGTTTGTGATTAAAAGTATTGTATTTGTTATATTATATTTAAAAATGTATTAAACAGAAGCAAATTGAAAGTTAAAAAAATTACAATATTAAAAACGAATTTTCCATTTCTGTGCATTGTGAACGTGAGGGAAAGCTGTTTGTACATTCAGTTAGTGCACTCTATTATTTCATTTCAAATCCTCAAGCTTCGTTTGCGCAAAGCTTTGCGAGGATGTGACTGAAATTCATAACGTTAAGTCGCAAATAATATTTCATGGAAACAACTTAATATTTATAATGCGTACATTAAAAAACTTATGATATCACTTAGTCTACTTAAGGAGGTAAAAAAATTAACCTTAAAAAAATATAACTGAACTACACAACTAAAGAGAATAAAATGGTTCTACTAAACTTTTTTAACACGTAAGTGGGAATTATAATACTTTTAATACGAACGGGTCAGCTCGACCAGGGAAGGAACACGCTTTTACAGTAGACCAGCGTGAATGTAGAGTATGGTGAGTGTAGAGAATCGTGTTACCAGTACATGTAAATGGGCCACTGCATTCACTTACCATCAGGTGGACTGTGTGCTCGTTTTTAACTTTATTCTATAAAAAGAAAAAGCTTTATTATTTCTCTTATTTCGATACTTCTACACCAGACTTGTTTGAAACCAATAATAAAAATACGAAAAAGCTTTCAAGAAAAATCCATCCATCAAATGCTTTACTTTATATTAACTTTGAGGCTTTATGAACGGCTTTTCCTCCTTTCGCTAGTGTGGTAATACAAATTCGTATTTTATATTAATACATAGCACACGGACCTCGTTCAGTAAAAAAATGTGGACTTAGAATTTGGATGGAAAATTGTGAATATGTGCGATAGGTGGCTATTCCATCGCCGCCACAATCTTAAACCCAATATCCCACTATTCGCTTTGATGCTTGGCAAGTAACGCATTTGGTAAATTCGGTTTTGTCACAAGTCCTACATATAAATATGTCTAAGTCCCAGACTAACTTGGGACCATATTAATATTGTTCTCGTCTGTGCGTTGCGGTGTTAGAATATCCACTGCCCTACCCATCGTTCAGTATGTGTCGTAAGAGGCGAGGCGAAACAAACCAGGAGATGGGCAGCAGCGGCTTCCTAATAACAACCAGAAAATTAAAATTATTATTATCTGGCGCCACGTTTTAATTGTCATAACATTCCACGGGTATCGTAAGAGTAGGAATCTAAAACAAATGATGGGACAAGCTTATAACAACTGAAAATGTTAAATAAATCTAGTCGCCGACTTTTATGCCAGGCGTGGAAACTATAAAAAATATCCATCCTATGAGGCAATCTATGGGGAGTACTATATTCAGTAGTGGACTCTGATAGGTTATATGAATAAATCAATAAAAAATATTGAACGGATTTAGATCATGTTAGCCGCGTATTTATAAGACGATTTCTAGAAAGGAAACAACATTTTATACGTGGTAGAGCCATACTGCAGCTATATTAGAAGTATAGTTGTAGCACGAATGGGTCGGCTCGGCCGGGGAAGGACAAAGCTCACACAGAATACCATTAACACTGCTGTGTTTCGTTTGGTGAGTGTAGAGAACCGGACGCTCTTTTTACTGGAAAAGAGGCTTTCCATCTTAGTCCCCACGCGTGACAAGGCATCTGCAGTTTGATTCTTTATTGAGGATAAATGTAGATGTCTATGGGTCACAGCAACCACTTACTATAATGTCGGCTGTGTGCTCATTTATCACCCTATCCTATCAAAAATACAAAGTTAGCAAGAAGAAGGTTAAGTAAGGTTAAGTACCCCCCTCCTACCTATGTCTGCTACCAAGCAGGAGTCCGTGCGATGCTGTGTTCCAATCGGATAGTGTAGACAGCAAGTATGATTACAGACATTTGACTATATTGGCTCTCTTGCCTGGACTTTATCTTAACCCTTTCGCTGTCCCGTGCACTACATATAGGGCACTGCTATTGTCTTACTATTGTGTCTGGAAACCGGACAGATATATATATATATATATATATATATATATATATATATATATATATACATATATATATATATATATTCTGATACGTCTTGGACTGTATAGACCTGAAGGTATGTCGGTACTCAGAAGTCATCTGTAGTCTTACTTGTTTGAAGTTGGTCGCAGGTTTTCATGGGATACAGTAGCCACTTACCATGTGTTGGTGTGTGTATGTAAGTTCGTTTTCGCATCAATTTTAATGAAAAGGGGCTAGGCACACCATAAGACCTTCGGTATATAAAATTATGTTAGTCATTTATTTTATTCATAAACGGACATAAAAAGAACCATAATAATACATAACTAAATTAAGTAAAACAGTGCTTTGTTCTGGTGTGAGAGGTATAGAGAGGCAATTTGATTTCAGGCTTTGAGGCATCCCATCATAGTGCTCAGAGGAGACCACGCATCTGTGGCCTTATTTATTTGAAGTTGGCTGCAGATATCCATGAACTGCAGTAGCCAATCACCATCGAGTAGATTTCTGTTTTACAAAAAAAAATGTATCTCTCACAGATAGATCGGTAAAAGAAAATACTTTCGACAAATGTGAAAACCAATTTTGTCTCTACAGTGACGAAACCAATAAAATTACATTCAGCGAATACTTAATCTTTCCTACGAGACATATTGCGCTTCATAAATCAAAAGACGCGCTGTCAAAATCGTTGCTAACCCTACATACATATATGTTACAAACTATGTATTTGTGTGATATATATTTTTTTCATAGAACATTGGTAAAAAAATGAGCACACATTTCAACTGATGGTAAGTAGATGCTGTGGCCTATGTGGATCTTCGCATAAAAGTTGTCACTCCTGAGAACTAAAATGGAATGCCTCGTTTCCAGTAAAATTATTATTCGGTTCTCTTCACATTGTATAAAACACAGCAGCATTAAGCTGCTATTTTACGGTGGTATTCTGTGAGACCGTGGTCCTACCCCGGTCGAGCTGACCCATTCGTGCTACAACCATAACATATATTAGTTACAGCGTGGCTCTACCGTGTAGGAATCATAGTTTATTTATATAATAAAATAAATCAAACTGAATATAGAACTTAAAATAGAGCATCAAACGTACTGAATGGTCACTAAGATGATAAAGTGAAGCAAAGTTTTAAAGTTTTACGTGGCGCTAGTTTTTCTTGTTTTGATGAAAAATATATTTTTACTTGCTTTTCACACGCGGCTTCGCTCGCATGCTCTTCAATTTAGAAACATCATTAAATGCTATTCCATGCCAAATTTAGCAAAATTCGTTCACTTTAATGAGTCACTTATGTGTATGTGTCTCTATGTCAGTTGGTTAAAAGTTTTTTTGAATTACCAAAGACTATTGGACCTAGATGAATGATATTTGGCATAAATATAATATACTACAGGGATACGTGAATAAAGAAGTTTTTCAGAATTGCATTCATATCATATATCTAGATATATCTATATTTATCTATATTGAATAAATAAATAATCATTTATTTCAATCCACAGATCATAATTACAGTAGTACAATTGAAAAGAAATTTAAATTTTGAATTACAAGTAAATTAAATTAAATTTTTTTTAATAATATTAAATTAAAATTATTAAAAACCAGATTAAAACCATTAAAACCAAATTAACATCTTTAAATTTAAAAATCAATAATATGCCTGCCTCTGATATTTTTAACAGTGGTAGAGCCACGCGGCAGCTTTTGCTGTCGCACGGATGGGCCGGCTGGAACCGGGGTGGTACCACGACCTCACAGAATACCAGCGTGAAGTAGAGGTTTACCTCTGCGTTTCGCTTGGTGAGTGCAGGTGGCCGGAGGCCCTTTTTACTGGTAATGAGGCATTCCATCTTAGTCCTCACGGGTGACAACGCATCTGCATTTTGATTTGTAATAGAGGATAGATGTAGATGTCTATGGGCCGCAGCAACCACTTACCATCTGGTGGACTGTGTGCTCGTTTGCCAACCTTATCCTTTAAAAAAAATTGTTTGTTTGTCCTTGCATTAATCATATAACAATGATTAATGTACTGACAATCAAACCTCTTCGCAAATACGCTCAAGATGGATCCGGAGCCTGCGCCCCAGAGATGTGCACCGTTTTCGTATCGTCGTGTAGAAACAGTCGACGTGTCTTCCGATGTATCCTTAAGAAAAATCAATGGTCTTGAATTCAAAATTTATTATTATTATTTACTCTTTACTTTCATTGATAATTGAAGTTAATTTAGTTCTAACAAAATAATGATGATTTAATGGTCTTATATGCGATATTTGATTCATATCATTAGTCTCATTTAGTATTGATGAGCAACATAAAATAGATATTGATATTTTTTCTGCGTTCGAGTAGACTTCAAAGTTTCATTAATTAAAGCAGTTCTATAATGATGAATACAACACATGTAATAAAACAAATTTTAATAAATCACGTTACATTTTAACTTTTATTTAAGCGGGTACAATCACATAAATGGAAGAAAGTTCCATAAAAATTTGCGTAAAAGAAAATATTGCTGATGTGAAGCACCGACGGTCCGGGAAGTCTGAAGTATATACGTATGTCAGTCAGGCTTGTCTTCAAAACATCGTCAATTTAGTCAATTAACTTCTGCCTAGTGTGTCCTTTGCCGTCTCTGCCGCTCGCTTCTGCAGCATAAATTTGCATTGCCACCCTTTTCTCATTCATTATTTTTAACTGTCCATCGCCACCGAAACATTCTTTTCTTTTTTATAAGATAAGGCTGACAAACGTGCACACATTCCACCTGATGGTAAGTAGTTGCTGTGTGTGTAGATGTAGATTAGATATCTACATCTATCCTCGATTACGAATCAAAATGCAGGTGTGTTGTCACCCGTGAGGACTAAGATGGAATGACTCGTTCCAGTAAAAAGGGTCTCCAGTTCTCTACACTCACCATACGAAAGACAGTAGTGTTAAGCTGAACGCACATTTGTCCGTGCCGTACGTGTCACACGCGCCGTAAGCGCCGAATTTTACTGATGGCTACGCACATTTGCACGTACGCAGCATCCGCGCCGTACTTAATTCTTTTGTATTGCCAACAACTCTCGCAGTTTTTTCCAACCACTGGTGTGAAACGGTACATTAGATAGATTAGATTGAAGACATTTATCGCTCAGAATCACAATGGAAAATAATATTGTAATAGCCTGCTTATTTACAGAGGAAAAAGAAAACAAAATTCGAAGAAAAATAAGGTTCTGGATTCATAGTATTAATTTAAAAAGACAACTGTATGGAGAGTATTGTACTTTATTTAAAGACTTTTTATATGTTGATGAACGATTTTTTAGATATTTGCATTTAACATACAAGAAATTTCAAGAATTTTTACATATATTAAAACTATATTTTTTTAATATGTTTTCTATGGAAAACTCAAGATTTAGAAGCAAATTGAACCAGAGGAAGGACTTTTTGTATGTTTCAGATAAGTATTTTTATTGATAATTTAGTAATCTGGTATAATTGGGTTTTTGAATTAAAATTCACTATCAATTTTTTTTAATATATTTACATAATTTATCACTAAGTATTAATTTCAAAACTTTTATCGGAATTTCAATTTCGTTGCAGCATTTTTCTGCCAACCTCTAACCACAGTGGACACTTAACACGTAAAAAATATAATTCGAAACAAAAGTCGAAACCGCCAGTTTTAGTAGAAAATCCACTAAGTTGGCAACATTAGACAATACCGACTATCAACACGCGCCAAACGCGCCGCGTTATATGACGTCATCAGCATTCGTCCTTCGATATCGTATGCCTACCGCATTTTATAAAATTCGGCGCGTACGGTGCGGGTGTAATGTGCGAGGTTTCATATGATTTCATACAACGAATTCTAAAATTCAGCGCGTACGGCGCGGACAAATGTGCGTTCAGCTTTAAGCTGCTATTTTATGCTGGCATTCTGTGAGAGAGTGATCCTTTCCTCGGGCGAGCTGACCCCTTCGTTCAACAACTATACTACTAAATAGCTGCAGCATAGCTCTACCACCTTCCTAATATTATAAAAATAAGTTTAACATTATAACATCTGAATTCAGAACTTTAATTATTATGTAAACTTATTTTTAAACGCGCAATTAATTTATTATTTTTAGTTATTAGAAGTCGGTTTTTACTTTCTAAAAAAGGTCCCCAAGTTTGAACGGAACACATACTTTTTTGTTATAAGTAAATATATTTCATTCATTTACCTCTTCAAATCCTCCGACACTAAACGAAGCGTAAAAGGATTCCCGTCAGTCCAATACTTCACAGACACAGGTGCCGTGTCGTTAATCGAATGCCAAACAGACCGAAGTGCGAGGGAATTTTTATATCAAATTCGTTACAGTAACAGAGTTCATATATGACAATTTTTATATTTTGTTTTTTACAAAATAAGCGTGATAAGCGAGAACAGTCCACCTGAAATTAAGTAGATATTGTAGCCCAAAAACAACTATATCTATCATCGATTAAGAATAAAAATATAGCTGCGTCGTCACTCCTGAGGACTAAAATGACATGCCTCTTTTCCAGTAAAAAGGGTCTTCAGTACTCTGCACTTACCATACGTAACACACAGCAGCTAATGATTGACTTTGACAATGATATATATAATAATAATAAAAGATCGTTTTACTGTGTACCTTTAAAAATCTGTTTATTTTTTAAAGCCTTTTACATTTTTGTTTTAGATTTGCTACTTTTCGTTTAAAGCCAGTGTTGTTTTTATCTCACTTGATGGTAAGTGAATATCGCCGCTTTATTATTCGCTAAATTATTCCACAGAGAGGTCGTACGCAGAAGAAATAACTCTTAGTAAAACGTACAGTGGTGGACTGCCAAGCATCCAGGTGGTGGGATGGTATCGGGAGTTTTGCCGCGATGTGTTTTTCGCATTTACCACGGGGAGTGCTTCCTCAAAGCACTCCCCGTGGTAAATGCGAAAAAAATGCTAATTGATGCAACATCTCTTCGCAGCGCCAGTGAATCGAGCCGATCGGTATGGGCTCGGTCGTTGACGATTCAAGTCGCTCTGCGCGGGATGCGAATTTAAATGCTTCTGCATTTTGTAATCGAGGATAGATGTAGATGTCTATTGATCACAGCAACCACTTACTTACGTGTTTTCATAAAAAAGTTCAATGAGCTTTCTCTCATTTTTTTTTCATTTTATTTTACGTATTTAATTTCAACTTTAACACAAAAAAAGACTATAAAACATATTACGTATATTAAGAAATTATGTTTGATTACTTGATGATTCTATTATGCTATAACATACATTCAATTTGAAACACGAAGAAAACAAATTTTAACTTATTATTAAACTGAAGCTTTCTAAGCGAGAAAAATTAAGTTTATGTTAAACAGGAACATTATGAGTATTGGTAGTGAAGTACACAGAGAAAACGTAAAGATAGTACACAGAGGGTACGTAAGATATACGTAGCGAAAAGCATTCGAATACTGTTTATATTTTTTGTGATTTGGATTGGCACGTGTTTGATAAATATTTATTTTGATTTATGTATCTAACTGCCATCTCAGGGGTTATATGCACGCTATTATGAAATGAATAAGCATTTAAAATTTTTGTCTGTCTGTCCGGAAGGGCTAATTTTGAAAGATCTGCAGATCTTTTGGTTAAGTTCTTAGCAGACAAAGTCGCGAAGTAAAGCTAATTAGATATACAAACTGACCGGTATATAAACAAAATTGAAATTAAGGTTTCACCAAGTGAACAATCGCAAGTATAAATTATACTGTTTACTATATCGATGTATATGTATATACTACGTAAGTACAATGTAATGTTGTACGTAATGTACAAAAGTAACAATATGGATTCCGTAAAAATAAATTTACTAATGACGCAATACTAGATCTAACTAATTACGTAGTGTCAAACCTAGATGCCGGTAGAAAATGTATTGGTGTATTTCTTGACTTAGCCAAAGCATTTGACACGATCTCTATCCCCATACTCCTAAATAAGTTAGAGGCTTTGGGTGTTAGGGATAAACAGTTGGACCTCTTTCAAAGTTACCTCCACAACATAACCCAATGCGTCAAGATTAGCGACTATACTAGTTGTCAACTTTCTATTAAGTTTGGTGTACCACAGGGCAGTATAGTCGGTCCAACCCTGTTCTTGGCTTATATAAATGGACTATGCAACCTGAAACTAGATCATGGTAAAATCATCTGTTTCGCCGATGATACATGTCTCCTTTTCTCGGGCGACAATTGGGGGGAGGTTTTTAGATATGCGCAAATTGGACTTAATCTCGTCACCCGGTGGCTATCTTGTAACCTTTTGACGATTAACACAGACAAAACAATGTACATTACTTTTGATATTCAGCGGTTATCTCTTCCACCCCAAGGCATCTACAAATTGTTTGTTCACTCTTGTGGTCAATCACTTATATGTTCATGCACAGAATTAACCAATACTGAATCTATAAAATATCTAGGTGGTACTATAGATCAGCATCTAAACTTTGAAAAACACATTACTCTTTTAAAAACTAGGGTACGTAAACTAGTTTATATATTCAAAAATTTGCGTCATATTGCTGATTTTAACTTAATAAAAACAGTATATTATGCATTGTGTCAGTCCGTTTTGACCTATTCTATATCTGCCTGGGGAGGCTCGTCGAAAACATCATTATTACTATTAGAAAGAGCCCAAAGAGCAATCTTAAAAGTAGCATCCTTTCGTAATTTTCTTTAGCCTACTAAAGAACTTTACAGGGAATGGAAAGTACTATCTGTGCGACATATTTTTGTCCAATCGATTATACATAGACAACATCGCTTATTTCTGTATAATCCAGAGCTTAAAAGCAAAAAGCGAAGATATGATTTAGTGTGCTCGAGCAAAGTATTTAGGACGAAATTCGCACAAAGATTTTTTGATTTTCTTGGTCCATATTTATACAACCTATGTAACGGGAAAATTGATATATATTCTTTATCATCATACGAATGCAGAAAAAAGGTTACCTCCTGGTTACTGAACCAAAGCTATGATGATACTGAAAATTTAATAAGAATTATTACTTAGGTAATTGTTATTATCTTATTTAATAATTACTTGATACAATTTCCATAGTTTTTATATTGTCTATAAAATTGGTTAATTATTGAAGCAATCAAAGAGGTGATAATATATGTATATTATAAGAACAAAATTAAAAAAGAAAGCATAAACTAAAAATAAGGTGTGATGATTTATAAAGGTATATATATAAAATATCTATTTACATATATTTAACAATACTGTTTTTATTTTATTTATGTAACTATTTATTACTCATAAACACATACATAAATTTTATTATTCTGCTCAATTATATGCATCCTAAATAATGCGACCATAAATAGGTAAAATGAAGTACCTACCGTTGTAAAATGTTTAACTGTTGTCTCTGTTTGCTATTTAGTGAGACATTCCCCTTTCTTTGTTGTTCTCTTTCTTATTAGTTTTGTGCGTTTTTTTTATTATTAGAATATAAGTAAATCTCGTTGTATTGTTTTTAATTATGAATGAAAACATTTATTGTAGCTTCATCTATTTATTTTGTCCACGGATACCTACAGGTGGGGACCTGGTGACCTAAGATACAGGTTTTACCTAGTTTAGGCATCAGTTTTTCACCTAACAATAGTATTGTATCAGATGTAAGCACATATTTTTTGTTGTTTTCTGAATGTATATTGTTGGTGGAAATAAATAAATAAAAATATATATATATATATATATATATATATATATATATATATATATATCAATGGTTTAGTAGCGACCCACCCCAGAATCGCCTAGATGATAATATCAATTAATGTCATTAATCAATCATCAACGACCATAAATTTTATCAATTTTAGGATATCACGAAAAAATCTCGGGAGTTTCTCAGATAAAGCATAACCTAGATCACTGTTGCCGTGATCGTGAGTTTCGCGATTACGTCAAGAGTGCTCCCTAGACAGTGCAGTTTTGTCACAACCAATTCAGCCATTGAAAAGATTAGTGCAAAAAGAAAGACAGAGAATTTTTTTAATGGTTACTCATGTCTTAGTTACTTTTTTATATAGGATAGGGTGACAAGCGAGCACACAGTCCACCTGACGGTAAGTGGTTGCTGTGGACCATAGACATATACATCTATTCTCGTTTGCGAATCAAAATGCAGATGCGTTGCCAGCCGTGAGGACTAAGATGGAATGTATCTTTCCCAGTAAAAAGGGTATCCGGTTCTCTACACTCACCATACGGAACGCTGGTATTCTGTGAGAGCGTGGTCCTTCCGCGGTCGAGCCCATCCATTCGTGCTAAAACTATACTATTAATATAGCTGCAGCATGGCTCTACCACACATAAAACGTTCTTACGCCAGGTCTAATAAACCCAGACCCTCAACGGGCAGCCGCATCAATGATGCAGAAGTCTGGCACTCAGGTCGCCACCTACCTGCCAAGCACGACGAAGTCCAATCTTCTCTAGAATGGGAGAGGCTCATGCTCAAAAGACGACTGTTTATGAGCTCAAAAAGAGAAGAAGACAAATGAAATTTTCTGTTAATTGTTTTTATTTATTTTTAATTGTTTAAATAGAATAGAATGATTTTTATTTAGTACAATCTATATTAAATAAAAACTAACCTCTTCACAGTCCCGTGAGTCATTTAGGAACAATTCGATTTTTTAAGTATTGTGTCTTATTCGCGGACAGGGAAACTGTTAAAAACAGGAACACTTATTAAAAGTCATGACTTGGAAAGAAAAATATAACCTGGGAAGAACAGCAAGAAACCCAGCGGGACTTTTTAAATATTTTATGTTATTAATTTATAATTTTATACAATTAAACATGCAACCATTTAGAAACATCGTAGTAGCGATGACCTCACTTATGAGGCTTAATACCAATTATGTTATCCTTAATAGAAATATATTGAACTTTATTAAACAACTTTTGCTGAATAAAATTTAATACTCTTTGATAGAGAACTCCGCATATTTTCTGGAACGTGGTTGTAAAAGCATGAAAGAATTACTGAATCTGTGGAGTGAGGCATATGGCTAAATTATACTGCTGCCATTACGTTATATTCTAATGGTAATGTAATCGAATTAACTAAAAAAAACTTCGAGACAAAAATATCGTAAAGGGAGCTCTCGCATATACGGATGGTTGTTGGAATACAACGGTGTTTTTGTTTTAAGCAAGGTGCTTTATATTATCATAAAATTTATCATTAAAAGTAATTGCAATACAAGCATTACAATATTTAGTTCATTTTGTTTGGGCTCCAATGGATTTCCATGTAAAAATTTGCTGGTATATTGTCCCGTCTTAGTTCTCTCAATTATATTATGCAAGTAAGGCTTGTTTCTTTAAATTAATGTTTCTTCGTAGGAACTTATGCAATATTAAGCGACGATGGTGAAGACCCGACGATATGACTGTGGTCCCTTATGAAAGAAGCAAAGACTTAGTTTGACTTAGTGAACAAAAGCTAAAAATATGAGGCTCTGAGAGACAAAATTGACACAAGAGACAAAATGTAGCTAACTTTTGTGTCATTTGCTGTAGAGAATATGGAGTACACTTGCGATAAAGTTTCTTTACGAAGGCGTGATAGGTGACCTAGTCCCGTTCTAGTTATCCCTAGTTTTCTACCGACTTCAAAAAGGAGACGGTACTCAATTCGACTGTATGTTTTTTTCATGTGTGTTACCTCATAATTTTTTATTAGGTGTACCGATTTCGATTATTCTTTTTTCATTTGAAAGCTGATGCTCCACATGTGGTTTAGTGATTAAGGTCTGACCAATAGTTTTTAAGTTATCTTGATAATTTATATTGAAGTCGGTTACAACATTTTTATTTTTAAATTATCTCACTAAGCGAAGAAAACGAGGCAGCGTTCTTGGCGCTATATCACGGGGAGTAGGGCTGTATGATAATTTTAATTTTTGATTTTAGTTTTCTTATTATTATTACGGCTTATAAAAATCCACTAGTAAACATAGACCACCCTAAAGATTGGCTTATAAAGCTGTACTTGCCATAGTTGCTACGCTTGGCACGCGGGTTGACAACCGTAGTATTTTTGTTTTCTGTTTGTTATTGGGATACGCTGCTGCTCGCCTCCTGCTTCGTTTCCCTCTGTCGCCTCTTACGACACTCACGGGATGATATTGGATAGTGGATATTCGTCCACCACCCCTAAACAGTGTTATTATTAATATAATAAACATTATTGCATTATAATGTTATGTAAATAAAAAAAATACATTTTAATAAAATATAACATAATAATAATTTAATAATGACAAACACGTACATTTTTGAAATAGTGTAGGTACTTCATGAATTTTTAAGCTTGTACTTTTCAGATTACAATTTCACTATTTATTAATGGAAATCGTATTCGCAAAAAACTTTTCTTTCAAATCCTCATTGAACTCAAGCGAAGTGCCAGAGCCGATAAAATTTGAATTAAATTTTCAGCCTTTCTATACATTCGTGATGAATACTAACGATATTAAATGAGTTTACTTTATAGAATAAGTGTGACAAACGAGCACACAGAACCAACCGATAATAAATCGATACCATGGTCCAAAGTAGTCCATACGTCTATCATTGATTAAGAATGAAACTACGGATGAGTTATCACCCCTAAAGACTAAGATGGAATGCTTCCTTATCCAGTAAAAACGGTGTCCGGATATCTATTCTCACCATAAGAAACACAGCAGCATTAGGCTGCTATTTTACGCTAATATTCTGTGAGAGCGTGGTCCTTCTACGGTAGAGTCAATATGATCGTGCCACAGCAATAATATGGCTGCAGTATAGCTCTACCATGTATGAAGTAATAGTATAAGAAATGCGAGTAGTACTCATGACGTGAGGGTTCCGTTATCATAATTATGTATAGAGATAGTTCATCATTTTATCAAGAAACAACGATATCATATATATATATATATATATATATATATATATATATATATATATATATATACTATTGTATACGCTCTTATTTTTAAAATAATTTGGTGATAAAATACGCATCAATTTGTAAATTTAATCCACCCGTTTCAATACTCAAAATAAAAGTTCAAGTAGAAATTCGTTCGCGTCAAAGCGAGAGACTCGTCACATAATTGAAATTGTATTGAATAAATGTCTGTAGAATATTAAACATCTTCTAACTTATTTATATCAAATAATTCAGTTATTGGGTTATTTTGACACAAAATTCTCAGTAAAAGCCCTGAGTCTGGAAGTTGACAATGTCTGAGACTGATCTCTTTATAGAATAAGGGCGACAAACAAGCACGCAGTCCACCGGATGGTAAGTGGATGCTATGGCCCATAAACATCTACTTATATCCTCTATTATGAATATATTAAATGCGTTGTCACCACTCAGGACTAAGATAAATGACTCGTTTCCAGTTAAAACGGTCTCCAATTCTCTACACTAACCATACACATTATTCTGCTGTTTTACGCTAGTGTCCTTTGAAATCGTGGTTCTTTTCAGGACGAGCAGACTCATTTGTGGTTCAGCTATAATATATGATGCCGCAACTTCTCCTTCTTCTTGGTCGTGTTCTTCATGACTAAAGGTCGTGTCCGTAGTTTAATGCCTTCGTAACGCTGGTCACTATAGACCTCCACTCTATCCGGCCCTCGGCTTTTTGCATTTCGGTTGCGTTCAACTTAACCATGTAAAAAATAAATAAATAGAAAACATAGAACTGCATATTGGTTATGTCGTAAGTATATTTATAAAACGTGTTATGCAATTTTGGCATCCCAGATAATTTATGTGTGTGAACCGTCCGATACTGAACGAAGACAAAATCGCCACAAGAATGGTCGCTAGTACAAAAGTAAACAACGCCATTAATTCAGTTGCAGGTGCGTTACAGTTATCGCGTTTCAAGTTTTAGTGCTTTTGTGTGAATTTAATGTCTTCGTATGTCCGTGTGAGGGATTAACAAGCACGGTATCTGTACATTCCTTGTACGTAAGAGAATGTGTTGTCAGAGATATCATTTACACGTAAGTAAAACTTGCGATACATGGCGGTATAAGCAGAACGGCGTCGGGCGGCAACATCAAAGGTACAAGATGTCTGGTACTGTGCTCGTCATTCTGCCTGCAAAGCGTGAAGATTAAGGTAAATCTACCATATAAGTCCATGCCATAGTTGTCGCTCAGCTATGCGTTACTTATTTTATAGTCCTCACAAACCTTCCAAAATTAACTAAGTTTTTTTAAGAAGAATCTTTTGCTTTTTCTTGTTATATTTTTTATAGAATAAGGGTGACATTTTTTTTAAAACGATACCTCAATACTAGGATTTTTTCCTGTATCGTGGAGGCAGTTTACAAACATAAATTGCACAAGGATAAACATCCAGGCACGGAACAATTATTTGTAGGCCATATAAATACTTGTTCCATGCGGTATTCGAACCCGCTGCCCCCAGCGCTGCAAACTCATTGCTAAGCCTCTGCGACACGGAGCCGTCAGTCAAATGAGCGCACAGTCTACCTTATGGTAATTGGATGCTGTAGCCAATAGACATCTACATTTATTCTCGTTCTCTATTCTCTCTCAAAATACATATGCGTTGTCACACACCTGAGGACTAAGATGGAATACACTCTACAACTCTGGTTCTCTACACTCACCATACGAAACACAGCAGCATTAGGCTGCTACTTTACGCTGGTATTCTGTGAGAGCGTGGTCCTTCCGCAGTCGACCTGACCCATTCGTGCTACAACCATAATATACCTGCAGCGTGGCACTACCACGTGTAAATGTATCTACTCCTAATACACTACTTCTAGTTATGGCCAATTCCCACAGTAGAAAAGATTTACAAAAATTGACACTTAATAAATAGATTCATGATCGAAGCTCTAGATGTTATCTTTTTTATGGAGGAAGTGACAAACAAGCATGCGGTCAACCCATTGGTAAGTGACTATGCCCATGAACAACACCAAAGGCATGTGCGCTGCCGGCCTTTTAAAAAGAGGATGCACTTTTGTTGAAGGTTCTTAGGGCGTGTCGTAGCTTTGAAATTGCTACTCGCCATTGTTCTGAGTGTTTACATCTGTCATCACATCAGGTAACATCAGAGAATACGAGCTCTTTTTGATCTTTCCTATAGTCGTCTCTTACGACACCCCCGAATACTACTTACTATCTCATTATAAATATTAAATGTAAAATTTAGGGTATCATCAAAAAATATCATATTTCTTCCGCTTATAAAAAATTACGTTAACATTGTCATCGCAATTTACCAAATAGTAGTGACAAAATATGTTTGTAGTTGTGCCTGATTTTTTATCGTTGTGAACGTTATTTTTTAAGCATCATCATCATCATACAGCCTATAAAAGTCCACCGCAGGTTTTCAAAATATTAGTACCTAATGCTATTAAACCTTACTAATATTCCCTTTAGCCTTTTCTAGTAAGCTTAAAATACTTGTGCTAGAAGTGGTTCACGACAGTAGTCGAATAGCGGAATCGAACGCACAACCTTTCGAGTTCGCGGTCCGCGCCCTGTCATTAAGTTACTGATGCATGCATTCGGATTATAGGCCTTACTCATAGATCGCCTAATAGAGCATATATTTGCCATAGCTGATAAGCTTTGCAGGAGTTGGCAACCTCAATTTCTCATTATGTTGAGAAGATGCTGCTGCCCACCTGCCCCATAGTTTCATTTCGATCTGTCACCTTTTACGATACGCACGGGATGACAAATAGGATAGAGTATTCTATAACGCTGCGATTAGTGGCGAAAGAAAGTTTTTTTAACATTTTTTACAAAAGTAGAAGAATGAAACTTAAATCAGTCGAATAAAATTGTCTCATATTACATGTTGCTGATAAGGCAGGTGAATAAAATAAGCATAGTGAAACATATGTTAAATGAAAGCACTTTGTTCATACGGATGTTACGGATTTTATCGCGTATATTAACTTATTTTATATTCGCGGCGTTTCAAGCAAGCACCCATGGTCACGGGGGGACTGAGGTGTATCACGTCCCAATGTCATAGTTAACCACGACTACCTCCAGATTATTAATATGGAGGTAGCCGCGGTTAACTATGATATTGACCTCAGCCCCCCCCCCCCACCCCGTGACCATGGGTGCTTGCTTGAAACGTCGGGAAAATAAATAGATAAATAAGTTAATATACGCGATAAAATCCGTAAAATTAGTTTTGTTTAAATAAAGCTATTTCCTTTTCTGAACTTTTTTGTTATATTTTGCCCACATACAGTGATGTATAGTATGAACAAAATGCTTTCATTTAACATATGTTTCACTATGCTTATTTTATTCACCTGCCTTATCAGCAAAATATAATCATATGTAATAATTTATTCATCTTTATGTTTTAACTTCCACGTTTATAGTTAGGAGAACTTAACATCACGATAAAGATTAAATATCTTACAGATTCAGATAAACTTAATTTCCCGCCAGTAATTACTTCCCGGGAAACTGTATCGCGCCAAACAGCTTATCGCTCGCGCCAATGTTGTTAATGACTCGCGTCTACCGGGATACGAAGTTAGAGTTTAAGAGAAACTTAATTTATTTAACTTTAAAATTGAATGAAAGATGCCACAATTTAAACGTAAGTCATTAGACAATAGCAATATTGATAAGATATTAATAAATTTTGCGTAGTTTACGCAAAATAAATTATTATAAAATACTAGCAACCTCACCCAGCTTCGCACGGGTGATTTCTGGAACATGACAGTAACGCCACCGGTTCGAATTGTGAATCTTAAGTATTCAAAGATCCACTCGTACGAGTGGGTCTTTGAATAGTTTAGATTTTAACTCAATTTTTTTACATACATTTTTTTTAAATAAAAATCGGTCTTGTCGTTTAGGAGCAATTCAGTCACAAAGACATTTTTATTTTTATAGGATAGGTTGACAAACGAGCACACAGTCCACCTGATGGTAAGTGGTATCTGTGGCCCATAGACATCTACATCTATCCTCGTTAGCGAATCAAAATGCAGATGCGTTGTCACCCGTGAGGACTAAGATGGAATGCCTATTTACCAGTAAAAAGGGTTTCCGGTTCTCAACACTTAGCATACGAAACACAGCAGCATTAAGTTGCTATTTTACGCTGGTATTCTGTGAGAGCGTGGTCCTTCCCCGGTCGAGCCGACCCATTCGTGCCACAACTATACCCAAAATATAGCTGCAGCATGGCTCTACCACGTACAAAAGAATTATATGTGAAGATAAAATTAAAGTTAAGTATTTTGAAAAGTTGTAAATTAACGCTGCAGTCTCTATAATACAAGTTCAAGCACTTAATTATAGGGTGGAATCCGTAGAGGTCAGATTAGGTATGCCCGTTTAATAGGCAGTAGGCCGGCGAGGGTCAGCACGAGCAAATATAGGAGAACGCAGTAACTGCAGATGCTGCCGAGGCTGTAGGTCTCAACTTAAAATCCACAAAGGAATTACCTCAATAGTTAATTTCTGAAGTCCTTTTCTTCACAGCGTTCAATCAAAATAGAACTGAAATTGAAATTCAAAATATTATATATAAATATATATTTTAATAAATAGTCATTTATATTTGAATCTTGTTAGAACTTGGTGGTAGTGCTCTTTTTCTGCCAATGAGTCCAATTAGGTGGGTGTCACCACCCTCCTACCCATTGTGTGTTTATTATTTT
Source organism: Parnassius glacialis (assembly GCA_033319125.1). Taxonomy (NCBI): domain Eukaryota; kingdom Metazoa; phylum Arthropoda; class Insecta; order Lepidoptera; family Papilionidae; genus Parnassius; species Parnassius glacialis. The sequence goes on from JAVANC010000007.1 coordinate 26,927,069, forward strand.
ATTTTTAGTTCGTGAAGAAGCAATAAATTCATTAAATGTGTTTTCTCTGAAAATATTTTCAGTAGTACTTTTATACAGGTTTTTGGTGGCTGGACCCCCGTAACTCGGACGGTGCGCAAATCTGTCGATACTGCATATGATCTCTCTCCGGGAGTGTCGGTTTACGATTTATGCAAGAGTGATGGAATAGAGAGTGCATCTGTTTTACTCACACAATCGTGCATTATAATTTTGTGCTCGAAAATGTCTAATCTCCATTTAGACTGGTTAGAAAGGACATTATGTAACATAATTATACGTGGTAGAGCCATGCTGTAGCCATATTATGGCTGTAGCACGAATGGGTCGGCTCGACCGGGAAAGGACCATGCTTTCACAGAATACCAGCGTAAAATAGCAGGTTAACGTTGCTGTGTTTCGTTTGGTGAGTGTAGAGAACCGGGGATCCTTTTTATTGGAAACGAGGCATTCCATCTTAGTCCTCACGGGTGACAACGCATCTGCATTTTGATTCCCAAACGAGGATAGATGTCGATGTCTATGGGCCACAGCGACACTTACCATCAGGTGGACTGTTTGTTCATTTGTCACCCTTATCCTATAAAAAAATTACCGTTTAGTGATGGTGTACAAATATCCATACTCCAATAAAAACTGCTATTGCGTATACCCCCCCCCCCCCCATGAGACAATCTAAGGTGGATGCCTATATTCAGCAGTGAAATTTAATAGACTGTAACGGTAACGGTATGTTACATAACTGACGGCTTATAAAATTCAATGAGCCAGGCGCTAATACCATCAAAATTCGCATTAATAAATATCAAAGCAACCCGCCTAATGAAACCGGTAAAAAGTTTATTAATTTGATTGATCTGAGCTTAAGGCGCAGGTTGAGCAAAATGTCGCGCTAGTCGTTATTTGTGCGGTTTTTAGGAGCTATCTACTTTTTATTTACAAGATATATCAAGAAATAAAAAACACATTATATTTCTACATAATCTTGATTCCATAAGAGCTATACCCAATTTTTTTTAAAGGAATAAATATTAATATAATCTCCTTACAACGAAAGCACATAAATGTGAAATAATTATTGATAACATGCATCTCCTCGTAAAGCAAGTATTATTTTATTTTGCGATTTACACTAATGGATAGGCAATTTATTAATGAACAGTGCACATTGGTAGAGCCATGCGGCAGCTTTTGTTGTCGCACGGATGTGCCGGCTCGAACCGGGGTGGTAGCACGACCTCACAGAAAACCAGCGTGGCCGGAGGTCCTTTTTACTGGAAATGAGGCATTCCATCTAAGTCCTCACGGGTGACAACGCATCTGCATTTTGATTCGCAAACGAGGATAGATGTAGATGTCTATGGGCCGCAGCAACCACTTACCATCAGGTGGACTGTGTGCTCGTTTGTCACCCTTATCCTATTAAAAAATTATATAATTTTTTTTTCAAAATACCAAAATTTGATTTTATTAAGAAATAATAAATAAGAAATATAATAAAAATCTGGGCGTATTCACTGCCCACGGGCTTGCTGGAGTCAGTGAGCGCTGAGCACAGAGTACATTATATATAGGGAAGCGCTGAGCTCTTGAACGTGAAACCCGTGTAGTCAGAGCTTCAGCCAGCGTACACGCTCACGTCATCTTATCAGTCGATAATATTATTACTTATTAGGTTATTTATAGGTAGTATTATTTGTTTGTTTTGGGTATAATTTTTCGTATTAGTTATACAATATATTTGTTGTATTTTTTACTGCGCGATGAGCTTTTTGGGTGTATTTTGTTTGAAGTAAATGCAAATATTAAAATAGGCACCATTAGCATGTAAGGTTTGGTTTGAATTGGGCGTTTTATTTGGTCTATGGTCGTCTAATAAGGCCCGGTCGGGTAAGTCGGCCTATAGGCGACTAAATCGGCCTGGGCGTCTAGTTGGCCTATCTGCGGCATTGCGGGTTATTACTCGACTCTCTAACTAAACTGACCATTTATTTTTTAACTCAAAACAGGACATGGGTTTATTTATACTCTAAAAACTATAACTTTATACAATTAGTGTTCACTATAAAATTATGTTGGGCATAGACGGCGATTATTAAATGAAACATATTTTTAATTATTAATTACATTTGTCAGTGGATTATATTTGCTTTAATAATGTTAGTGATGACTTAAAATAAGAATAAAATTCTAGGCAAGTTTTTTTTATTGTTACCTTTGTTAACAACATCGCCTTTAAAACTGGAACCGTAAGTGTTTTTTTCAGGCGTCCAAAATTTATTCAAAATAGAAAAATACTCTTTCTACTGGAGCATTTGTACCAGGTAGACATAAAATATATTTGGTTAAAAAAATATGTTGAAGATTGTTGGCTTTGAATACTTCCATCCAACAAGTTACGGGACAATTTTGTGTCCCAGAGCTTTATTTGGGGACAATGGGACAGGTGACCGAGAAAAGGGACAGTCCCGTTCAAACGGGACGTATGGTCACTTTACCTATAACCCGGCGACGGCTCCATGGCGCAGTGGCTTAGCAATCAGTTGTTGCGCTGGGGGCCGCGGGTTCGAATCCCGCACGGAACAAGTATTTGTAAGGCCTACAAATAATTGTTCCGGGTCTGGATGTTTGTCCTTGTGCAATTTATGTTTGTAAACTGCCTCCACGACTCTCATTCTATATAACTCTCACTCTGCGAAACATCCTATTTATTTATTTACTAGCTTTTTACCCGCGGCTTCGCTCGTGTGAGCTTGAATTTAGGAACACCATTGAATGCTATTCCGTGGCAAATTTGGAGAAATTCGATCGCTTTTAGGAGTCACCTCAGTGTCTGTGTCTCTATGTCTGTCAAGGATTTTTTTTATTCTAAAAGACTATTAGACGTACATTATGCATAGATTATGTATATTTTGCATAGATATAATATGCTACAGGAACACGTGAATGTACCTATATGTATAGAAAACACCTACTAATTTTATATCGGGCATGTATTCCGATGTATCCATAAGAAAGGTAAATTGTCTCGGAATGAAAATGTATTATTATCTATTATTTACATTTTACTCTTTAAATTAATTTATTTACTTAAAGTTAATTTAGTTTTAACAAAATAATGATGAGTTTCATGGTCTTCTATCAATTTACGGGATAATGTTTATTTGAGATATTTTATATTGATGGGCACCATAAAATAGATGAAAATATTTTTTTTACGTCCGAGTAGACTAAAAAAATTTCATAAATGCAGTTCTATAGTGATGAATACAGTATACATCATTATAGAACTGCATTTATGAAATTATAAAATTTAGTATACAGTATACTATACATGGAATAAAACTAATGTTACGGATTTTATCACGTTTAATTTTAACTTCTTTACGTGGGTTTGTTTACGCATCTTTGGATGAAAGTTCCATAAAAACCCGCTTAAAAGAACACATCGTTGATGTGAAACACCGACGCTCCGGGAAGTCTAAAGTATGTCAACATGTTTAGTATCGTCCCAACCATTATATCGGATCTGATATACAACAAATCCTTGCAATAGAACACCAATTCCTACCAATATTGATTCGCGAGCCTTTTGTAAATTAAAAAACATCCTAATTTTAAAATGGAAGATTGCTGAGTGCCATCATCTGCTAAGGACCCTATCTATACAAATAAATAAAATTGAAGTGTCTGTTTGCAATGTCAAAATAACAGCTTTTTACTAAATTTATATGAAAATATATACGGTAGGTACTTATAACAAAAACACAATTTATAAAATTTTTGTCTGTCTGTTTGTTCCGGCTAATCTCCGAAACGGCTGGACCTGGCAGATAGCTGATGTTATAGGAAGTAACTTAGGCTACTTATATTTTAGAAAAACGATTAAGGTTCCGCGCAACATAATTAAAATCCTAAATTACACGCGGGTGAAGTCGCGGGGAACAGCTAGTAATTAATAAGATTAAATTCAAACCCAAGTATACTATTATTGCATTTATTGTATTCATTTCTATTTTTATTCTATTCTAAATATGATATCAGGTCGTCAAACGCCTTAGTCCTCCCGTGACCATGGGTACTGTAAAGTGCCCAAAACATCGGGAATTAAAAAAGTTTAAATTAAACGCGATAAAATCCTTAAAATTAGTTTCATTGCTTATAAATTTTATTCACAGTAAACGTGGGAATCACTACACTCATGAACGGGAGTAGAAAAATATTCGTCTTGTTGTGGCGGTGAAAGAGAATCCGCCACCTCATATCGTCCTGTCGTAAGAGGCGACATAGAAAAACAAACAGGAGATGGGCAGCATCATTTTCCTGACAACAGATGTACCTTAATAATAATATCTGCGGTTTGCCAACCTGCCTACCAAGCGTGGCAACTATAGCAAATATCTAGCTACTTAATCATTTATGGGGGAGGCCTATGTTCATTTCAGTGGACTTTTGATAGGCTGACGATAATGAGTTCTACTCATTTTTGGAACCCTTAATATTTACGGTAGAGTGAAACAAAAAAGTAACATACTCGAAAATATGAATGAAATAAATACTGCATATACTATTGCCCCATGAAAAGTAAAAAAGTAGCAGCTTACATACATTTTACTATTAGGCACAGGCCG